>CM055118.1:411893365-411903365 GCA_029206835.1 Rana muscosa | reverse complement strand
CAGAGAACGCTCAACATGGAGAACAGCAAAGATTGTAGAGTCTGCAAAAGACTTGAGACTGGGGAGGAGGTTCACCTTCCGGCAGGACAAGGACCCTAAACATACAGCCAGAGCTACAATGGAATGGTTTACATCAAAGCATATTCATGTGTTAGAATGGCCCAGTCACAGTCCAGACCTAAATCCCATTGAGAATCTGTGGCAAGACTTGAAAATTGCTATTCACAGACGCTCTCCATCCAATCTGACAGAGCTTGAGATATTTTACAAAGAAGAATGGGCAAAAATACGATTTTTATAACAGCTTACCTGTAAAATCCCTTTCTTGGAGTACATCCCGGGACACAGAGTAGCCATAGTAATTACTATGTGGGTTATACGCCACCTATAGGTGAATGGACACTGGCACACCCAAAGACAGGCAGTCCCCCTCCCATACAGGGAGTACCTCAGTTTTTGTAGCAAAGCAATATATATATCCCAATGAGAGGGGAGGGACCTCTGTGTCCTATGATGTACTCCAAGAAAAGGATTTTACAGGTAAGCTGTTATAAAAATCCTATTTTAATTTATCGTATATCACGGGACACAGAGCAGCCATACTAATAACTATGTGGGATGTCCCAAAGCAATGCCTCTGAGGGGAGGGAGACAAGTTGCGGCCTTGCAAATCTGAGTCATAGAAGCTTGGTGATACACCGCCCATGAAGCACTCACTGCTCTGGTAGAGTGCGCTCTAACTTGAAAAGGCGGAACCCTTCTTTTCAAATCATAAGCCTGAATTATAACCTGAAGAATCCACTTTGAAATAGTCGATTTCGACGCTGCCTGCCCTTTCCTGGCAGCACAAACAAGGCATCAGTTTGCCGTATCTGAGATGTCGCCTTCAGATAGACCCTGACAGCTCTCACCACATTGAGAGAATGTAACAATTTTTCCCCCCGGAAAACGAGGATCTGGAAAAAAAGGAAGGCAGGGAGACATCTTGGTTCAGGTGAAAACTGGACACTACCTTGGGCAGAAAGGTTGGGTGAGGACACAACACCACCTTGTCCTTATGAATAATTAAGTATGACTCTTTTCACGGGAAAGCTGCCAATTCTGATACTCTCCTTGCCGAGGTTACTGCCACCAAAAAAAACAACTTCCTTGTCAAAAGGACCAAGGGAATATGGTGCATCGGCTCAAAGGGCTGTCTTTGTAAGGCCGATAAAACTAGATTCAAATCCCATGGGCACAAGGGTGACCTAACTGGCGGAGTTATACGCGTTACCCCTGGTATAAAGGCCCGGACCAAAGAATGCGAGGCAAGCGTGAAAAAATACTGACAAGGTTGAGATCTCACCCTTGATTGTACTCAAGGCTAGCTTAATTTCTACCCCCAACTGTAGGAAGGCAAGAATTCTACCTAGGACATACTTCCGAGGATGCCATCTTTTGGTTTCACACCAGGAAACATAGGACCTCCAGACCCTATAATAAATGGTCCTAGAGGCCGGCTTCCTAGCAATAATCAGGGTAGTTACTACTGAGCCTGAGAGTCCCCCATTCTTTAAAATGTGGGCTTCAATAGCCACACCGTTAAATTTTGCGATTCTAAGGCAGGATGGAACACCGATCCTTGCGAAAGCAAGTCTGGATGGGATGGAAGAGTCCACGGTTTCCCTACTGCCAACCTTACGATCTCTGCATACCAGGATCTTCTGGGCCACGTCGGGCTACCAGTATTACCGACTTCCCTTCCTCTTTGATCCTGCATAGAAGCCGCGATAGCAGCTGGACGGGGAGGACGCATAAATCAGTAAAAACTGATCCCAAGGGGTTACTAACGCATCTGTCCTGCATGCGAGTGTATCCCTTGTCCTTGACACACAGTTGTCTAACTTCTTGTTGTACCTGGACGCAAATAGATCTACGTCCGGGGTGCCCCATTTTTGGCATATGGCCGAAAAAATTTCGGGATGCAGAGACCATTCTCCCGGGAACAATTGTTGGCGGCTCAAGAAATCCGCCTGCCAATTCTCAACTCTTGGAATGAAGACTGCAGATAGGCAAGGTACACGCTTCTCTGCCCAAGCCAGAATATGGTTCACCTCCCTCTGGGCTGCGTGACTTCTGGTGCCCCCTTGGTGGTTGATGTAAGCCACTGCTGTGGCATTGTCAGATTGTATCCTGACGGGACAACCCTGCAACCTGAAAGTCCAGGCCATTAGAGCCAGACACGCCGCCCGAATCTCTGGAATGTTGATGGGCAAGGCATTTTCAGACTCTGAGCACTTACCCTGGACAGTGGTCTCCTCTAGAACCGCTCCCCGGCCCAAGAGGCTGGCATCCGTCATTACTACCTTCCAGGTTACCGGCATGAAGGATTTCCCCTTCTGCAAATTTTTGGCTATCAACCACCAATTGAGACTCTGGCGCACCCTTGGGGACAGATACATTGGGTAATTCAAGGCTTGGATCTTCTTGTTCCAAGCAGACAGAATACTGTTTTGCAACAGTCTTGAATGAAATTGGGCATAGGGAACCGCTTTGAATGAATCCACCATTTTCCCTAACAACCTCATGCAAAGGCGAATGGAAGGATCCTTTTTTGCCTTGACCACATGGACCAGATCTCTTATAGCCCTGACTTTCGTCTGAGGCAAAAAGACCTTCTTGGGCTGTGTCTATAACCAGACCCAAGTACTCCAGCCTTCTTACTGGACGCAAGGCTGGACTTCTCTAGGTTGAGAATCCAACCCAGGCGATCCAAATACTTGATCGTGTTGGACATACTCTGGTCTAGCCGTGCAACAGACTGATCTATTAGCAGCAGGTCGTCTAGGTATGCCATTACTGATATACCCTGGACCATTAGTCTTGCTAGTACTGGGGCCAGAACTTTTGTAAACACCCGGGTCACGTGGCTAACCCAAAGAGCAAGGCCACAAACTGAAAGTGGCGCTGTTCTACCACGAATCGCAGAAACTTTTGGTGAGCGGGGAAAATTGGCAGATGCAGATATGCATCCCTGATGTCTATTGATGCTATAAATTCTCCTCCCCGCAGGGTGGATTTGACTGACCGGATTGACTCCATGCGAAAAGAGCGGACGGTTAGGAACTGATTTAGATCTTTGAGATCTAGAATGGGTCTGACATCTCCATTCGGTTTTGGCACCGTGAAGAGATTTGAATAAAACCCCATGCCCTGCTCTTCTGAGGGAACCTCTATGATTACACCCTGAGACATCAATCGGTCTAGCGCCAGGAATAAAGACCTTCTTTTCACTGGGTCTTTGGGAACGTTCGACCTTAGAAAACGAAAAAAGGTGGAAACTCTCGAAACTCTAGTTTGTACCCTAGAGATACTGTGGAGATGACCCATCTGTCTTGGATCTCTTCCTGCCAAGCCCCTGAAGACTGCAGAAGCCTTCCCCCCACTCGAGCGAGCGGGGGCGCCCCTTCATAAGGAGGCCTTGGGACTCTGTTTTGCAGGCTTCTGCCCCAAGGCTTCTTCTGGCCCTGTGCTTGGCCTTGAGGCTTACCTCTTGGACCCGACGGCAGAGGCCGTCAGGACTGCCTGGAGGCTGTTGCACCTGGTACCGGGGAAAAACGTTTAAATGAATGATGTCTACTCCTTCTTATAACCGGTAAGAGGGCACTCTTACCACGTGAAATTTTTGGGATATATTTATCCAAAGCATCCCCGAACAAAACAACTGTTCCCCGTGAAAAGGAAAACCTGCCAATAGCTTCTTGCATGGCAATTCAGCTGACCAATGCTTCAACCAGAGAATTCTATGCATATGCACTGATAAGAGAGCAAGGTGTGACACCTGATGAATAGAATCTTTAAGAGCGTCAACCTCAAAACATAAGGCCCTAGGTCAGGGGTCTCAAACTGGTGGCCCTCCAGCTGTTGCAGAACTACAAATTCCCATGAGGCATTGCAAGGCTAAACAGTTACAAGCATGACTCCCATAGGCAGAGGCATGATGGGACTTGTAGTTCCGCAACAGCTGGAGGGCCGCAGGTTTGAGACCCCTGCCCTAGGTAGCTTAGCTAACTCACGGACCACTTCCCCTTGAGCAAGGGACACCTTTAACAACCTGCTTCAGTTGGTCTTTTAGGGATTGACAAATGCCTAATCGCTGCTACTGCAGGCTGTGCTGCTGCACCAGCCACAGCAAATGAAGCTTTAAGCAAAGATTCCAGCTTTTTATCGGCTGGATCCATAAAAACCTGGACATTGTCCACTGGACAAGTTAGACTCCTATTCACAGAAGATATAGCAGCGCCTACTGCTGGCAAACTCCACATCTTGGTGAACTTTTCCTCCATAGGATAAAGAAGAGAAAATCTTCTAGGAGGAAGAAAATACCCATCTGGGTGATCCCAGTCAGCATATATCAGCCGTTCCAGCAATGGGTGTACAGGGAAAGCATGTGGACCCTGTGGAGGCCTTAAAGAACCCAAAGAGGAAAAGGGGGCCTCAGCTACCTGCGCTGGGGGCAACTTGTATCCAGAACAGACCAACTCCGTAATGGATTGAACTAGCAACATTTGAGATTGCGAGGCTGAGAAGGGCTCTTCTGAGACTGAATCCTCAGAGGAGGAGTCATCCGCCTGCCCTTCTTCCCGGTCACCCAATGGCATCTCAACATCATCTGCCCATTCCTGTTCCAACACTGGAAGGTCAGGTGGAGGAGAAGGGGACCCATCGCGTTTTTTCCCAGACTGGGAGGAAGACGGACAAATATCGGCTATTTTTCCATCCAAACCAGCTAATGCTGAAGCCAAAATCGTCCTTGGTGACCTATGCAGAGGCTGAAATGTTGGAAGTAGCTACTATGCCTGAGAGCCTGAATGACTCAGACTGGCCAGTTACTTCTGGTCTTTCAGGAGAGGATAGAACTGTGGAAGTGGGACTAGGATCCTCAGACCCGACCTTTCTTTTTCGGGAAGACATAGTCCCAAGCACAAAAGGCAGAGGTACTTACAATACGCATCCACTGACGAGCTAGTCCAGCAATGGAAATATGCCGCTATCACTGCTCAGCCTGATGCCGAGTAGACGTGCCTTTAAAAATGCCTGTATCCAAACACCCACAGAGTGCTTACATGCCCTCATATGCTCTGTGTCACTCCGTCAGCCACCAGACTCATCCCAGAGTCATAACTTTATAGGTAGTAAGCCTTGCGCCGTGTATTACGTGAACGCTGGCCGTGCCTAAGCCACGCCTCCCCGCGTCCTAGGGTATCTCTTTAAACAGAGACGATTCCCGCACGCGCAGACAAGGCGGACCCGTAATCAGGATAGCTCGGGGGAAGAGGGTCTGTGTCACCAGGGGGATCCGACCGCCGTGCTCAGGAGACGGGCGACCCCCAAGCCCTTTGGCGGCCGTGACAGAGCGGAGTAAGGGGGCAATGCTGTCCACAGGATCGCTGCCAGACACTGAGCACACTGCAGGGGAAGCATGATAATGTTAAACACCAGGTATGTTACAATTACACTCTCTAGTGGTAAAAAACAGGCAAGGCATCGCTACTCAGAGAAAGTCCCACCAAGTGAACCGTATGTGTTCCTAAGGATCTTGTTTTAACTAACCATTGCCGCCGCAGGATACTGCTGGAAAACACAGCCAGACCCAATCTTCACCCATCATGGCGGGCCATGTCATGACGAACCTTCAAGGACCGGGTCCCCCATGCATACTGGGGTCCACACCCTTGGACCTGTATAGCACCCTGCCAGGACAACCTTTGGTTTAGCCATGTAACCAAGGACCTGGATCCCAGGGTCCAGCCCTCAAAAGAGGAGCATTACAGACAAGAGACCTCACTTTTTCTTCCTCGAGGCTCGGGTACTATTCATTTGGCACCTTGAATGGAACCGACTGCATAGCCCCTTGATCCTGCCAAGGATTTCTCCAACAGGTCTTTTTTTTAGCATAGCACTTGTAATGGTTCCCCAAGGATGAGAGGGGTTTACAGCCGTTTAGGATATTCCTTTCCCAGACACAAGGCAGCTACCGACACTCCAGTCAGGGGAACCAGACCCATAAGAACAATTCTACCCCCCACAAACGAGACACAGCTCTGTCTTGAGGGTCAAACAGGAATCAGTTTATTCAAGCACGTGTTCACAGATATCTCTCTTCAAAAACACTCCCCCCACCCTTGGGAAACAGGGCGGGTTAAACTGTCCAATGACAATTGTTATACAGGTCAGGTGTGTTCCAACTTCTCAGTACACAGTCTTGAGAAGGGGGTTGGAGGCATTCCCTCTCCCTTTTTCCTCCCAGCAAGACACTTCCACATCCCATAATAGTTAATGCATCCAGCCACAATAGACAATTGAATAGTCCCACCCCACCCCATCACAGCAAATAGTACACAACAGCCAACACACAATATATGCAATGTATACAGCATTGAATCTGAGTAGCACAGATCATAGTGGGGTTCTCATGCACCCTGTGCCCCTATTAGAGACACAGGGTGATTTAGACATAAGAGGTGCATGGGGAGTAGAGCTGCACGATTCTGGGCAAAATGAGAATCACGATTCTTTTGCTTAGAATAAAGATCACGATTCTCTCACGATTCTCAAAAACTGAACGCCAGAAACCCCCCCCCCCCCCCCAAATAAATAAACAAACCTGTGATATATATGAATGTATAAAAAACAGACCAGTGATATGTCTATAATGTTAAAGACCATATAACTCCTATGAAAAAATCAGAATCAAAGTTTGATTCTGCTTTTTTCATAAGAGTTATATGGTCTTTAACATTATAGACATATCACTGGTCTGTTTTTTATACATTCATATTTCCATATATATCACGGGTTTTATATAAATCATACATTTGTTCACTGATTGCATTCAGCTGGATTTTATACAAGCAGCGCCAACATCCCAATTTTTAAATCTATCAGAAGCAGTACTGCCGGCAACCACTAGAGACAACGACCGCTGACATGTAGGAGGAGACGAGAACGATGCTGTCCTGAGTCCACTGGGTGGCGCATGGATACACTCTACAGTTGTACAGAACTGTGAGAAAGAAGGAAACCCACGCCCAGGCATCCATCCAGCGGCGCAGGCTGCTGACGTCAGTTCCGATATCAGCGCCATTTGGTTCCGACGGCTTCTCCTCGGTCCAGTCTACATCCCGGGGGAGACATGAAAAATCGAGGTAATCCAGGCCAGAGATCGGGGGGGGGGGGGGGGGTGAATCGAGATTGCGATTAATGTACGATTAATCGTGCAGCTCTAATGGGGAGCTGAAGCAAGGGTATCTCATACTTTCTAAGGGATTCTGGGTTCCGTGGGCCTTCCCGTTACAGCACTTTAACCACCGCGACCATCACCTTGAGACACCGACAAAAAAAACGGAGGTACTTCCTGTATGGGAGGGGTTATATAGAGGGGGACTTCCTGTCTTTTGGGTGTGCCAGTGTCCAATCACTTATAGGTGGCGTATAACCCACATAGTAATTACTATGGTGCTCTGTGTCCCGTGATGTACGATAAAGAAAATGTCCAAGAAAGACTTGCAGCTGTAAATTGCAGAGAAAGGCGGTTCTACAAAAGTATTGATTCCATACAAATGCCCCCCCCACACTTTTCACATATTTATTTATATAATTTTCCTTCCACTTCACAATTATGTGCCACTTTGTGTTGGTCTATCACATAAAATCCCAATAAGATACCGTATATACTCGAGTATAAGCCGACCTGAATATAAGCCGAGGCACCAAATTTTACCACAAAAAAACTGGGAAAACGTATTGACTCGAATATAAGCCTAGGGTGTCCATCTGCATGCCTCACTGTGCCTCACTGTGTCCATGCCTCACTGTGCCCATGTCCCAGCCTCACTGTGTCCATGCCTCACTGTGCCCATGCCTAGACTGACGTTTAACATGGGAGTCTATGGAAGGGGTGCCCGGATATGGGAAAAAAAAAAAAAAACGGTGCTCCCCGGCCGTAGGTCCCCCAGACAACAAACTTTGCACACTTGTAGAGGAGAAATGGGGCTACATGTGTGCCAAGATTGGGGTCCAGGGAACCTACGACCGGCAACGGGTTCCCAAAATCACCGGAGAAATGACCGTTTAACATGGGAGTCTATGGAAGGGGTGCCCGGCTTTGAAAAATCGGTGCTCCCCAGCCGTAGGTCCCCCGGACATCAAACTTTGCACACTTGTAGAGTGGGGCTACATGTGTGCAAAGTTTGGGGTCCAGGAGACCTACGGCTGGCCGGTACCGGGTCCCCAAATTCCGGGAGATCAGGTGCAAAAAAGGTGACTCGAGTATAAGCCGAGGGGGGCATTTTCAGCACAAAAAAAAAAAAAAATGTGCTGAAAAACTCGGCTTATACTCGAGTATATACATTACATTTACGTTTTTGGTTGTAACACGACAAAATGTGGGAATTTTCAAGGGGTATGAATACTTTTTCAGGGCACTGTATGACACCCAGTATAATATAATAGACACAGCAGATACCTGGAAGTCGGGATTGGGGCCCTGGGTGAGATCGTGGTCAAAGCTTCCGATGGTCATAAGTCCCACAAACTCCAAACCAGGACATTTCTCCCCGATATGTTTCACTAGATCTGCAGTTCCTGATGGGGACAGGCCGTGTTTACCTGGAAAATAAAAAACATCTCATCCAAAAAAAATTCCAACAGAAGAAATGATGAAGGAATAACGTTTTAGGAGGAAGAATTACTTTCTTCATTGCTGGTATTGACTTGTACCATGACCTTCAACCTCTCGCC
This sequence comes from Rana muscosa, assembly GCA_029206835.1. Classification (NCBI taxonomy): domain Eukaryota; kingdom Metazoa; phylum Chordata; class Amphibia; order Anura; family Ranidae; genus Rana; species Rana muscosa. Next base: position 411,894,584 of record CM055118.1, on the reverse strand, counting down.
GGATCTTTTCCTCTGCCAGGACGCATTGACTTTGTCAGCGAGTTTCACCGAGTCCACCGTCTCCAATATGTGAAGATTCGGGACGGCTAGAGGAGGAAAAAACAAAACCTGGAAATGTGTGCCGGATCATTTATAAAATAGGCGTAAAGCGCCGGTGGAGGAAATTTGGTGAGAATCATTTTCTAAAGAAAATACGTTGTGGAGTAAAAATTTCAAAATTAATGAAAAGGATTATTAACCACTTCCCCCCCTGAAGATTTACCCCCCGCCCCCGCCCTTCATGACCAGGACATTTTTTGCTATTCAGCATTCCGCTACTTTAACTGATAAATTGCGCGGTCATGTGACACCGTACCCAAAATGCAATTTATATCATTTTCTTCGCACAAGTAGAGCTTTCCTTTGAAGCCTGGTCGGAGAACTCCAAGAGATGGCATCATCCCATAGATAGAAGTCTAAACAAAAGAAGGGGAAGCACTAACAAAGCCACATCCGTAGTCGTATTTAGAGAAACATGAAAGAATTGCTCGAGAAGAGCAACCAATGGTCAGACTTTAAAGGCAATAACACAGTGGATAACCAAAAATAAAATGTATTATAAAAAGACAAAAGATTGACAGTTACTACAGTAGTCGGAGAGTTAAAACTGTATACAAGATGGAATGTACAGATGCGGTCCCTTGTGCGTCTACGCGTTTCGCCGCGAGGCTTCTTCAGGACGAACAGAGATAGCAAGAGAAAATAGAGCTTACTATCTTGGGAAAGACGGGGGTCCAATATATATTGTCCCACAGTCAAAATGTACAGGTATACAGGTCCACAGAGATGAGGAATCAAGACCATACACATCTAATACACACAGAGGTAGATTGTGGTAGGTGCTTCCTGTCTCGGGAGGTGGCCGCAGGAAATAGAAGCCAAAAACCAAGGAGAGGAAGATCAGCAACTTGTTGCTCAGATTTTGAAGGTGAAAAAATGATTATAAAATTTTATAATCATGGTCTTGATGGTCGTGTATGGTCTTGATTCATCATCTCTGTGGACCTGTATACCTCTACATTTTGATTGTGGGACAATATATATTGGACCCCCGTCTTTCCCAAGATAGTAAGCTCTATTTTCTCTTGCTATCTCTGTTCGTCCTGAAGAAGCCTCGTGGCGAAACGCGTATACGCACAAGGGACCGCATCTGTACATTCCATCTTGTATACAGTTTTAA
>CM055118.1:411793365-411890865 GCA_029206835.1 Rana muscosa | reverse complement strand
GTATGTATGTGGGGTTTTTTTTTTTGGTTTTGTCTCCATTTCTGTTTGCTTACTGTTTCTGTAATTATAAAAAATTTTTGTCTGTGTTTTGGAATAAATAAATAAAATAAAAATTAACGCAGTGCCGTATAAAAAAAGAAATGGCCAGGTCCTGAAGGGGGGGGGGGGTAAATCTTCCAGAGCTGAACTTTATTGCTTTCATTGTATTACCTTACAACAAACCGTTCCCTATCGGGGGGGGGGGGGGGGGGGAGACATTCTAAAGACGTCTTACCAACCAGCTTGTTGATGTTGTGTTTCTGGAGGTGTCCAATGAAATGCCATCTAATATCCGGACAGGATGACAAAATCTACAGAAATGAAACAGAGATGACAAAGCTGGTGATGATTTCCTGTTTTTCAGCTAAAAAAAAAAAAAAAAAACCCACACAACCCAAAAAACAAAGAAAAAAAATAATAAAAACCCCACACACCAGGGGGTGGAGTTACTGAAGGCAAAGAGACAGTTCACTCTGCAAGTGCAGCTCCAATCATTCCCCAGAGCTCAGTAAATGAGGGAGAAGAGATCTGCCGATTTCCATCATCCAATCAGGTGCAAGACAAATGCATTTTTTTTTGTCTCCATAAGACACACACCCCCCCCCCCCCCAAAAAAAAAAAAAATAGAGCAACAATTTTGAAAAAAAAAAATACAATATTTTTTACTTTTTGCTATAATAAATATCCCCCAAAAAATATATTAAAAAAAACAAAATTTTTTCCTCAGTTTAGGCCGATACGTATTCTTCTACATATTTTTGGTAAAAAATAAAATAAAAAAAATAAAAAGAAATCGCAATAAGCGTTTATTACCGTATATACTCGAGTATAAGCCGAGGCACCTAATTTTACCACAAAAAAAAAAAAAAAAAAATGGGAAAACGTATTGACTCGAGTATAAGCCTAGGGTGTCCATCTGCATACCGCACTGTGCCTCACTGTGCCCATGACTAGACTGATGTTTAACATGGGAGTCTATGGAAGGGGTACCCGGCTTTGCAAAATCGCTGCTCCCTGGCGGTAGGTCCCCCAGACAAAAGACTTTGCACACTTGTAGGAGGAGAAATGGGGCTACATGTGTGCCAAGTTTTGGGTCCAGGGGACCTACTACCGGCCAGTACCGGGTCCCCAAAGTTACCAGAGAAATGATTGTTTAACATGGGAGTCTATGGAAGGGGTGCCCGGCTTTGAAAAAATAAAAAAAATCAGTGCTCCCCGGCCAACAAACTTTTTACACTTATAGAGAGAGTGAGGCTACATGTGTGCCAAGTTTGGGGTCCGGCACCGGGTCCTCAAAGTCCGGGAAATCAGGCGCAAAAAAGGTGACTCGAGAATAAGCCGAGGGGGGCATTTTCAGCACACAAAAAAAAAAAAATGTGCTGAAAAACTCGGCTTATACTCGAGTATATACGGTAATTGGTTTGCGCAAAAGTTTTAGCGTCTACAAAATAGGGGATAGTTTTATGGCATTTTTATTATTATTTTTTTACTATTAATGGCGGCGATCTGAGATTTTTATCGTGACTGTGACATTATGGCGGACACATCGGACACTTTTGACACTATTTTGGGACCACTGTCATTTTTACAGCGACCAGTGCTATAAAAATGCACTGATTACTGTAAAAATGACACTGAAGGGGTTAACCTGTAGGGGGCGCTGAAGGGGTTAACTGTGTCCTAGGGAGTGATTCTAACTGTTAGGGGGCGTGGCTACAAGTGACACGTCACTGATCGCTGCTCCCGATGAGAGGGAACAGACGATCAGTGACGTGTCACTAGGAAGAACGGGGAGATGTTGTGTTTACACTGACATCTCCCCATTCTTCAGCTCCGCGACACGATCGCGGGACACCAGCGGACATCGAGTCCTGTGGGCACGGAGCTCGCGACTGGGGGGGCGCTGCCCCCCCCCGCCATGTTAGAGACAGAAGAGAGGAGGAGAGCGGAGGACAGATATCCCATGCCCCCGCCAGCGATCTCCCGCTGGGCCTGTCACTCAGACAGAGCGACCGAATGGAGTATGGCTGCGGCGGCCGCTCTGTCTTCCGTCAGGCAGATGTGATGACCTGACGTCAGGCTGCATTTATGGCACAGGTGAATATTTTAGTACATCATTTGGTTCAGAATATTTTTTTTCTTGTGTTCCTCCTCTAAAACCTAAGTGTGTGTCTTATGGGGCGAAAAATACAGTACTAAAGAAAATGAGGGCAACTGACCTTGCAGAGTCCGTTTGCCTTTAGTAAATGCCACCCCCCCCCCCCCCCATTGTATTGTAAAGAGGAAGCCAACTGCTTGCTGGCCACAGCCGCCGTCATTATACTGCGGCAGGTTGGCACGGCTGCGCAAACCGCCGTAGGTGTACGTCGGCCACTTTAAGAGCTATGGGGGGGGGGGCTCGTCGCGCGATGTCGATGCGCGTGACCAGGGGCCGCGATGTCCACAGGCGACCCCGCGGTTGCTCCTCAGAGAGAATGCATTTGACAAACCACTGCGCAAATACAGTGCGGCATAAAAAAAATTGCAAAGTCCACCATTTTATTCTATAGAGCCTCTGGCCCAGTCTTAAAGCGGTTAAATCAGATAAAATAAGAGAAATAAAAAAAAAAAAAAAACTTACATTGGCATCTGAGGCTTTTTCCACCAATTCCTGGACCTGGAAGGCAAAAAAATAAAAATAATTTCCTGTAAAAGTATCCGGACACTTTGGCTACAGAGAGAAATGTATACACGGATGTGTAGTGAAGGGCTCAACTGAGACCAGCTGTAAGGATACCAGACTAAAGCTGACCATAGATTCATCAAAAAACAATTAATGGATTCCTCCATTCACACAAGAGGGGCGGGGGGGGGGGGGGGGGGGAGTCTCTGACCAAGGGGTGGAAAGGGGGGAGTCTCTGGCCGAGGGGCGGAAAGGGGGGGGGGGGGAGTCTCTGGCCGAGGGGCGGAAGGGGGGGGGGGGTTTGGGGGAGTCTCTGGCCGAGGGGCGGAAAGGGGCGGGGGGGGGGGGAGTCTCTGGCCGAGGGGCGGAAAGGGGGAAAGGGGGGGGGGGGGGGAGTCTCTGTCCGAGGGGCGGAAAGGGGAGTCTCTGTCCGAGGGGGGAATCTGCAGCCGGAGGGGCGGACGGGGGAGGGGGGGAAATTTCTACTTCCTCCACCTCTCCTGTGGCACTCATACTCTACCAAGATGGTCGACTCCATAGACCAGGCTTTGGTGACTCAGCGATAGGAGAAGATCAGCCTGGTGACGAGTTTCGTCCTCTTCTTGTGTCTTCAGACATTTCTTGCACAGTAAGGATCCTCTTTGGGGCCCTCTCTCACACCGGCCTTGTAGAAGTCCATTTTATGGGAGAACACAGATTAGGAATGAACTGCAATGTATCCCCCATGGGTGGCCAGGTGTAAGCAGATGTGGATCTGTCTATATCCATCCATATCTGGTGACCTTCATGGGACCAAAACACATCCAGGTCCATTGTTACTGACCAGACCAGATCTGGGTGGATATTTGCAGATGCACTTCCACTGACATCTGGGAATATACGGGGAACTGGATGGAAGACGGAGGAACAATGGAGGTGGAGATGGAGGACACCCGGTTCTGGTCAAGCTGGGATGGAATGGGGGACGCTGTGTGGGGGGAGATCCTCAGCTACTTACATAATTCTCCCCAAAATATCGCTGGCCGTGTCTGTAGGCTTCAATCACCAGATCGGCCGGCTTCGTCTTACTGACCGCCACCAGTCTGGGCGCCACCGCCGGGAGAGTCTGCAGGAGAAGAAAGAGATTTACTGTCTACTTCAAAGTCATATCACCGACCAATGGGAGAACTCCGCCTGTGTCTATACAATGTATCCCGTGTACTAGGTGTGTGTCTATACAATGTATCCCGTGTACTAGGTGTGTGTGTCTATACAATGTATCCCATGTACTAGGTGTGTGTGTACACAATGTATCCCGTGTACTAGGTGTGTGTGTGTACACAATGTATCCCGTGTACTAGGTGTGTGTCTATACAATGTATCCCGTGTACTAGGTGTGTGTATACAATGTATCCCGTGTACTAGGTGTGTGTGTATACACAATGTATCCCGTGTACTAGGTGTGTGCGTACAATGTATCCCGTGTACTAGGTGTGTGCGTACAATGCATCCCGTGTACTAGGTGTGTGCGTATACACAACGTGTCCCGTGTACTAGGTGTGTGTGTATACACAATGTATCCCGTGTACTAGGTGTGTACACAATGTATCCCGTGTACTAGGTGTGTGTGTATACACAATGTATCCCGTGTACTAGGTGTGTGTCTATACAATGTATCCCGTGTACTAGGTGTGTACACAATGTATCCAGTGTACTAGGTGTGTGTGTGTATACACAATGTATCCCGTGTACTAGGTGTGTGCGTACAATGTATCCCGTGTACTAGGTGTGTGCGTACAATGCATCCCGTGTACTAGGTGTGTGCGTATACACAATGTGTCCCGTGTACTAGGTGTGTGTGTATACACAATGTATTCCGTGTACTAGGTGTGTACACAATGTATCCCGTGTACTAGGTGTGTGTGTATACACAATGTATCCCGTGTACTAGGTGTGTACACAATGTATCCCGTGTACTAGGTATGTGTGTATACACAATGTATCCCGTGTACTAGGTGTGTGTGTATACACACAATGTATCCCGTGTACTAGGTGTGTACACAATGTATCCCGTGTACTAGGTGTGTGCGTACAATGCATCCCGTGTACTAGGTGTGTGCGTACAATGCATCCCGTGTACTAGGTGTGTGCGTACAATGCATCCCGTGTACTAGGTGTGTGCGCATACAATGTATCCCGTGTACTAGGTGTGTGCGTACAATGTATCCCGTGTACTAGGTGTGTGTGTATACACAATGTGTCCCGTGTACTAGGTGTGTGCATACAATGTATCCCGTGTACTAGGTGTGTGCGCATACAATGTATCCCGTGTACTAGGTGTATACACAATGTATCCCGTGTACTAGGTGTGTGCGTACAATGTATCCCGTGTACTAGGTGTGTGCGTACAATGTATCCCGTGTACTAGGTGTGTGCGCATACAATGTATCCCGTGTACTAGGTGTATACACAATGTATCCCGTGTACTAGGTGTGTGCGTACAATGTATCCCGTGTACTAGGTGTGTGCGTACAATGTATCCCGTGTACTAGGTGTGTGCGTACAATGTATCCCGTGTACTAGGTGTGTGTATACACAATGTATCCCGTGTACTAGGTGTGTGTGTATACACAATGTATCCCGTGTACTAGGTGTGTGTGTATACACAATGTATCCCGTGTACTAGGTGTGTGTGTATACACAATGTATCCCGTGTACTAGGTGTGTGTGTGTACACAATGTATCCCGTGTACTAGGTGTGTGTATACAATGTATCCCGTGTACTAGGTGTGTGTGTACACAATGTATCCCGTGTACTAGGTGTGTGCGTACACAATGTATCCCGTGTACTAGGTGTGTGCGTACAATGTATCCCGTGTACTAGGGGTGTCTATACAATGTATCCCGTGGACTAGGTGTGTCTATACAATGTATCCCGTGTACTAGGTGTGTGTGTATACACAATGTATCCCGTGTACTAGGTGTGTGTGTGTACACAATGTATCCCGTGTACTAGGTGTGTGTGTACACAATGTATCCCGTGTACTAGGTGTGTGCGTACAATGTATCCCGTGTACTAGGTGTGTCTATACAATGTATCCCGTGTACTAGGGGCGTCTATACAATGTATCCCGTGTACTAGGTGTGTCTATACAATGTATCCCGTGTACTAGGTGTGTCTATACAATGTATCCCGTGTACTAGGTGTGTGTGTACACAATGTATCCCGTGTACTAGGTGTGTGTGTACACAATGTATCCCGTGTACTAGGTGTGTGTGTACACTGTATCCCGTGTACTAGGTGTGTGTATACAATGTATCCCGTGTACTAGGTGTGTGTGTATACACAATGTATCCCGTGTACTAGGTGTGTGTGTACAATGTATCCCGTGTACTAGGTGTGTGTGTACAATGTATCCCGTGTACTAGGTGTGTCTATACAATGTATCCCGTGTACTAGGTGTGTCTATACAATGTATCCCGTGTACTAGGTGTGTGTGTACACAATGTATCCCGTGTACTAGGTGTGTGTGTATACAATGTATCCCGTGTACTAGGGTTGTATATACAATGCATCCCGTGTACTAGGTGTGTGCGCATACAATGTATCCCGTGTACTAGGGGTGTCTATACAATGCATCCCGTGTACTAGGTGTGTGCGTACAATGCATCCCGTGTACTAGGTGTGTGCGTACAATGCATCCCGTGTACTAGGTGTGTGCGTACAATGTATCCCGTGTACTAGGTGTGTGCGCATACAATGTATCCCGTGTACTAGGTGTGTGTGTGTATACACAATGTATCCCGTGTACTAGGTGTGTGCGTACAATGTATCCCGTGTACTAGGTGTGTGCGTACAATGTATCCCGTGTACTAGGTGTGTGCGTATACACAATGTATCCCGTGTACTAGGTGTGTGCGTACAATGTATCCCGTGTACTAGGTGTGTGCGTACAATGTATCCCGTGTACTAGGTGTGTGCGTACAATGTATCCCGTGTACTAGGTGTGTGCGTACAATGTATCCCGTGTACTAGGTGTGTGCGTACAATGTATCCCGTGTACTAGGTGTGTGTGTATACACAATGTATCCCGTGTACTAGGTGTGTGTGTATACACAATGTATCCCGTGTACTAGGTGTGTGTGTATACACAATGTATCCCGTGTACTAGGTGTGTGTGTATACACAATGTATCCCGTGTACTAGGTGTGTGTGTATACACAATGTATCCCGTGTACTAGGTGTGTGTGTACACAATGTATCCCGTGTACTAGGGGTGTCTATACAATGTATCCCGTGTACTAGGGGTGTCTATACAATGTATCCCGTGTACTAGGGGTGTCTATACAATGTATCCCGTGGACTAGGTGTGTGCGTACAATGTATCCCGTGTACTAGGGGCGTCTATACAATGTATCCCGTGTACTAGGTGTGTGTCTATACAATGTATCCCGTGTACTAGGTGTGTGTCTATACAATGTATCCCGTGTACTAGGTGTGTCTATACAATGTATCCCGTGTACTAGGTGTGTCTATACAATGTATCCCGTGTACTAGGTGTGTGTGTACACAATGTATCCCGTGTACTAGGTGTGTGTGCACACAATGTATCCCGTGTACTAGGTGTGTGTGTACACTGTATCCCGTGTACTAGGTGTGTGTGTACAATGTATCCCGTGTACTAGGTGTGTGTGTACAATGTATCCCGTGTACTAGGGGTGTGTGTACAATGTATCCCGTGTACTAGGTGTGTCTATACAATGTATCCCGTGTACTAGGTGTGTCTATACAATGTATCCCGTGTACTAGGTGTGTCTATACAATGTATCCCGTGTACTAGGTGTGTGTGTACACAATGTATCCCGTGTACTAGGTGTGTGTCTATACAATGTATCCCGTGTACTAGGTGTGTCTATACAATGTATCCCGTGTACTAGGTGTGTCTATACAATGTATCCCGTGTACTAGGGGTGTCTATACAATGTATCCCGTGTACTAGGGGTGTCTATACAATGTATCCCGTGTACTAGGTGTGTCTATACAATGTATCCCGTGTACTAGGGGTGTCTATACAATGTATCCCGTGTACTAGGGGTGTGTCTATACAATGTATCCCGTGTACTAGGGGTGTCTATACAATGTATCCCGTGTACTAGGGGTGTCTATACAATGTATCCCGTGTACTAGGGGTGTCTATACAATGTATCCCGTGTACTAGGGGTGTCTATACAATGTATCCCGTGTACTAGGGGTGTCTATACAATGTATCCCGTGTACTAGGTGTGTCTATACAATGTATCCCGTGTACTAGGTGTGTCTATACAATGTATCCCGTGTACTAGGTGTGTCTATACAATGTATCCCGTGTACTAGGTGTGTCTATACAATGCATCCCGTGTACTAGGCGCGTCTATACAATGTATCCCGTGTACTAGGTGTGTCTATACAATGTATCCCGTGTACTAGGTGTGAGTATACAATGTATCCCGTGTACTAGGTGTGTCTATACAATGTATCCCGTGTACTAGGTGTGTCTATACAATGTATCCCGTGTACTAGGTGTGAGTATACAATGTATCCCGTGTACTAGGTGTGAGTATACAATGTATCCCGTGTACTAGGTGTGAGTATACAATGTATCCCGTGTACTAGGTGTGAGTATACAATGTATCCCGTGTACTAGGTGTGAGTATACAATGTATCCCGTGTACTAGGTGTGTCTATACAATGTATCCCGTGTACTAGGTGTGTCTATACAATGTATCCCGTGTACTAGGTGTGTCTATACAATGTATCCCGTGTACTAGGTGTGTCTATACAATGTATCCCGTGTACTAGGTGTGAGTATACAATGTATCCCGTGTACTAGGTGTGAGTATACAATGTATCCCGTGTACTAGGTGTGTCTATACAATGTATCCCGTGTACTAGGTGTGAGTATACAATGTATCCCGTGTACTAGGTGTGTCTATACAATGTATCCCGTGTACTAGGGGTGTCTATACAATGTATCCCGTGTACTAGGGGTGTCTATACAATGTATCCCATGTACTAGGTGTGTCTATACAATGTATCCCGTGTACTAGGCGCGTCTATACAATGTATCCCGTGTACTAGGTGTGTCTATACAATGTATCCCGTGTACTAGGTGTGAGTATACAATGTATCCCGTGTACTAGGTGTGAGTATACAATGTATCCCGTGTACTAGGGGTGTCTATACAATGTATCCCGTGTACTAGGTGTGTCTATACAATGTATCCCGTGTACTAGGTGTGAGTATACAATGTATCCCGTGTACTAGGTGTGTCTATACAATGTATCCTGTGTACTAGGTGTGAGTATACAATGTATCCCGTGTACTAGGGGTGTCTATACAATGTATCCCGTGTACTAGGTGTGTCTATACAATGTATCCCGTGTACTAGGTGTGTCTATACAATGTATCCCGTGTACTAGGTGTGTCTATACAATGTATCCCGTGTACTAGGGGTGTCTATACAATGTATCCCGTGTACTAGGTGTGTCTATACAATGTATCCCGTGTACAAGAACGGTGCAATTTGATGAAAATAATCGATCTGGCAAACAATCGATAAAGGACCGGATTCCATCAGACTGAGCCGATTGTCTCGGGTGCACAATTATCGATCGGTGACACGCAGATACTTCCTTCCTGAATGTGATCAGATTTCGGCCAATCAGATTGCAGGGAGGAGCGATCTGACGGATATGTTACAATTGTATCTTTCCCCATGTCCTGTGGATGGAATGCCGATCAGACCGATCATTCCGGGAGGAAATCGATCATTGATTGGAGTGTGTGTGGCCATTATTGGGGCCTCTTACAAAGCGATTTGTGGTGGATCGATATTCGGAGGTGTTGGACGGGTGGGAGGAGTCATGTATTTCTGCCCCTGTGACCAATGAAAGCCGCCGTTCCTCAGTGTGAGTCATGATTGGTTGTACCGCCTACCGGATGGGCGAATCGGATCGCACCGTGCAATTCAATCGTACGATCTCCATGCAATCTGATTGATGGCAGATCTGATGTGTCTGGGGAGAATGGAGGACAATACACAGCCGCTGATAGGACAGATGAGATCGCACAGTGTGTGGGGGGATCACATCTCCTATATCGGCCGATATCAATCGTCCACCAACAATTTACAGACTTCCAATGCCCTCCCCCCTCACCTGAGCTCTCCGGGCCGCCGCCTCCTTCACCTTCTCCCGCACACACAGCACAGCTCGCCCGATCTCCTCCGACATGCTGCCCACCACCCTCCTCATCCTCCACTTCCGGATCACCGCCCGGCACACACCTCCCTAGCACGTACAGCCAATGGCAGGAGACGTCCGCCACCGGAGGCCAATCAAACCTCACCATTCCCGGAGAGGGGCGGGAACATACACCTGACAGGTGGAGGGAGAGGCGGCCATGTTGAGGGAGGCAGAGGCGAGATAAACGCTCCTATTGGTGGATGGAAGACAGAGGGGCGGGGAGATGACATTACAGATCATGTGACTGAGCTGAGCCTGTACTGTGCTTTGTATCCAATAATAGAGGAAGATACAATATATCCTGTCTATATTATCTGTGTATACAATATATCCTCTATATCCACTTCCTTACTGGGCACCTAAACCCCCTTCGTGCCCGGACCAATTTTCAGCTTTCAGCGCTGACGCACTTTGAATGACAATTGCGCGGTCATACAACGCTGTACCCAAATGATATTTTTATCATTTTTTTCCCACAAATAGAGCTTCCTTTTGGTGGTATTTGATCACCTCTGCGGTTTTTATTTTTTGCGCTATAAACAAAAAAAGACAGAAAATTTTGAAAAAAACACAATATTTTTTTACTTTTTGTTATAATAATATCCCAATTTTTTTTTAATTTTTTTTTTTCTCAGTTTAGGCCGATACGTATTCTTCTATTTTTTTTTGGTAAAAAAAATTGCAATAAGCGTATAGTGATTGGTTTGCACAAAAGTTATAGCGCCTACAAAATAGGGGATAGAATTATGACATTTTTATTATATTTTTTTTTTTATCACTAGTAATGGCAGCGATCTGCGATTTTTGTCAGGCCTGCGATATTGCGGCGGACACATCGGACACTTTTGACACTATTTCGGGACCATTCACATTTATACAGGGAACAGTGCTATAAAAATGCATTGATTACTGTATAAATGTGACTGGCAGGGAAGGGGTTAACACTAGGGGGCGATCAAAGGGTTAAATATGTTCCCTATTAGTGTTTATTACTGTGGGGGGGGGGGGGTACTGACTGGGGGAGGTGACCGATCTGTGTCCCTATGTACAAGGGACACACCATCAGTCTCCTCTCTCCCTGACAGGACATGGATCTCTGTGTGTAACACAGAGATCCACGTCCTGCCTCTGTCACAGCCGATCACATGTACCTGGCGGACATCGCGGCCGCCAGGCACGTGCATCGGCATCACGTGATGCAGAACGCACAGCTGTTCCCGCCGCACGCCGCCGAGGGCGCGCAGTGGGATGTAAACAGAGGACGTCCTGGGGACGTCCACTCAGCACTTGAGAGCCGCGCTGCAGCTGTCTTTCGGCTATAGCGCGGATCTCAAGTGGATATATTACCTGTGTATACAATATATCCTCTATATATATTACCTGTGTATACAATGTATCCTCTATATTACCTGTGTATACAATATATCCTCTATATTCTCTGTGTATACAATGTATCCTCTATATATTACCTGTGTATACAATGTATCCTCTATATATTACCTGTGTATACAATGTATCCTCTATATTCTCTGTGTATACAATGTATCCTCTATATATTACCTGTGTATACAATGTATCCTCTATATATTACCTGTGTATACAATGTATCCTCTATATATTACCTGTGTATACAATGTATCCTCTATATATTCTCTGTGTATACAATGTATCCTCTATATATTACCTGTGTATACAATATATCCTCTATATATTACCTGTGTATACAATGTATCCTCTATATATTCTCTGTGTATACAATATATCCTCTATATATATTACCTGTGTATACAATGTATCCTCTATATTACCTGTGATACAATGTATCCTCTATATTCTCTGTGTATACAATATATCCTCTATATATATTACCTGTGTATACAATGTATCCTCTATATTACCTGTGTATACAATGTATCCTCTATATATTACCTGTGTATACAATATATCCTCTATATATTACCTGTGTATACAATGTATCCTCTATATATTACCTGTGTATACAATGTATCCTCTATATATTCTCTGTGTATACAATGTATCCTCTATATATTACCTGTGTATACAATGTATCCTCTATATATTACCTGTGATACAATGTATCCTCTATATTCTCTGTGTATACAATATATCCTCTATGTATATTACCTGTGTATACAATGTATCCTCTATATTACCTGTGTATACAATGAATCCTCTATATTCTCTGTGTATACAATATATCCTCTATATATATTACCTGTGTATACAATGTATCCTCTATATATTACCTGTGTATACAATGTATCCTCTATATATTCTCTGTGTATACAATATATCCTCTATATATTACCTGTGTATACAATGTATCCTCTATATATTACCTGTGTATACAATGTATCCTCTATATATTACCTGTGTATACAATGTATCCTCTATATATTCTCTGTGTATACAATATATCCTCTATATATTACCTGTGTATACAATGTATCCTCTATATTCTCTGTGTATACAATGTATCCTCTATATATTACCTGTGTATACAATGTATCCTCTATATATTACCTGTGTATACAATGTATCCTCTATATATTACCTGTGTATACAATATATCCTCTATATATTACCTGTGTATACAATGTATCCTCTATATTCTCTGTGTATACAATGTATCCTCTATATATTACCTGTGTATACAATGTATCCTCTATATATTACCTGTGTATACAATGTATCCTCTATATATTACCTGTGTATACAATGTATCCTCTATATATTCTCTGTGTATACAATGTATCCTCTATATATTACCTGTGTATACAATGTATCCTCTATATATTACCTGTGTATACAATGTATCCTCTATATATTCTCTGTGTATACAATATATCCTCTATATATTACCTGTGTATACAATATATCCTCTATATATATTACCTGTGTATACAATGTATCCTCTATATTACCTGTGATACAATGTATCCTCTATATTCTCTGTGTATACAATATATCCTCTATATATATTACCTGTGTATACAATGTATCCTCTATATTACCTGTGTATACAATGAATCCTCTATATTCTCTGTGTATACAATATATCCTCTATATATATTACCTGTGTATACAATGTATCCTCTATATTACCTGTGTATACAATGTATCCTCTATATATTACCTGTGTATACAATATATCCTCTATATATTACCTGTGTATACAATGTATCCTCTATATATTACCTGTGTATACAATATATCCTCTATATATTACCTGTGTATACAATGTATCCTCTATATTACCTGTGTATACAATGTATCCTCTATATTCTCTGTGTATACAATATATCCTCTATATATATTACCTGTGTATACAATGTATCCTCTATATTACCTGTGTATACAATGAATCCTCTATATTCTCTGTGTATACAATGTATCCTCTATATATTACCTGTGTATACAATGTATCCTCTATATTACCTGTGTATACAATATATCCTCTATATATTACCTGTGTATACAATGTATCCTCTATATATTACCTGTGTATACAATATATCCTCTATATATTACCTGTGTATACAATGTATCCTCTATATATTACCTGTGTATACAATGTATCCTCTATATATTACCTGTGTATACAATGTATCCTCTATATTCTCTGTGTATACAATATATCCTCTATATATTACCTGTGTATACAATGTATCCTCTATATTCTCTGTGTATACAATATATCCTCTATATATTACCTGTGTATACAATATATCCTCTATATATTACCTGTGTATACAATGTATCCTCTATATATTACCTGTGATACAATGTATCCTCTATATTCTCTGTGTATACAATGTATCCTCTATATATTACCTGTGTATACAATGTATCCTCTATATTCTCTGTGTATACAATATATCCTCTATATATTACCTGTGTATACAATGTATCCTCTATATATTACCTGTGTATACAATGTATCCTCTATATTCTCTGTGTATACAATATATCCTCTATATATTACCTGTGTATACAATATATCCTCTATATATTACCGGTGTATACAATGTATCCTCTATATATTACCTGTGTATACAATGTATCCTCTATATATTACCTGTGATACAATGTATCCTCTATATTCTCTGTGTATACAATGTATCCTCTATATATTACCTGTGTATACAATGTATCCTCTATATATTACCTGTGTATACAATGTATCCTCTATATATTACCTGTGTATACAATGTATCCTCTATATATTACCTGTGTATACAATGTATCCTCTATATATTCTCTGTGTATACAATATATCCTCTATATATTACCTGTGTATACAATGTATCCTCTATATATTACCTGTGTATACAATGTATCCTCTATATATTACCTGTGATACAATGTATCCTCTATATTCTCTGTGTATACAATGTATCCTCTATATATATTACCTGTGTATACAATGTATCCTCTATATTACCTGTGTATACAATGTATCCTCTATATTCTCTGTGTATACAATATATCCTCTATATATTACCTGTGTATACAATATATCCTCTATATATATTACCTGTGTATACAATGTATCCTCTATATTACCTGTGTATACAATGTATCCTCTATATATTACCTGTGTATACAATGTATCCTCTATATATTACCTGTGTATACAATGTATCCTCTATATATTACCTGTGTATACAATGTATCCTCTATATATTACCTGTGTATACAATGTATCCTCTATATATTACCTGTGTATACAATGTATCCTCTATATATTACCTGTGTATACAATGTATCCTCTATATATTACCTGTGTATACAATGTATCCTCTATATATTACCTGTGTATACAATATATCCTCTATATATTACCTGTGTATACAATGTATCCTCTATATATTACCTGTGATACAATGTATCCTCTATATTCTCTGTGTATACAATGTATCCTCTATATATTACCTGTGATACAATGTATCCTCTATATTCTCTGTGTATACAATATATCCTCTATGTATATTACCTGTGTATACAATGTATCCTCTATATTACCTGTGTATACAATGAATCCTCTATATTCTCTGTGTATACAATATATCCTCTATATATATTACCTGTGTATACAATGTATCCTCTATATTACCTGTGTATACAATGTATCCTCTATATTCTCTGTGTATACAATATATCCTCTATATATATTACCTGTGTATACAATGTATCCTCTATATTACCTGTGTATACAATGAATCCTCTATATTCTCTGTGTATACAATGTATCCTCTATATATTACCTGTGTATACAATGTATCCTCTATATATTACCTGTGTATACAATATATCCTCTATATATTACCTGTGTATACAATGTATCCTCTATATATTACCTGTGTATACAATGTATTCTCTATATATTACCTGTGTATACAATGTATCCTCTATATTCTCTGTGTATACAATGTATCCTCTATATATTACCTGTGTATACAATGTATCCTCTATATATTACCTGTGTATACAATGTATCCTCTATATATTACCTGTGTATACAATGTATCCTCTATATATTACCTGTGTATACAATGTATCCTCTATATTCTCTGTGTATACAATATATCCTCTATATATTACCTGTGTATACAATGTATCCTCTATATTCTCTGTGTATACAATGTATCCTCTATATATTACCTGTGTATACAATGTATCCTCTATATATTACCTGTGTATACAATGTATCCTCTATATATCCTCTGTGTAAAGAGAAAAGAAAATGTGCCTACTAAGTGCAGTATGTAAATTACAATTTATTAGAAAAGTAAAATTCAGCCAAATGGCTACTCACAAGATGGTAATGAGATAATGGCATAAAGGAATGTCAGTGGATGTCTGGGGGGGGGGGGGTATGACACTCAGGTCTTCTGAAGTCCTACGGCAGTGTAGAGCTGCTCCAGTGTTGAAATCGTGGACGATGGTACCGTATGAGCGGTGGATGAGCGTGGTAGGGCTCGTTCAGGTCTGGAATACAGGAAATCAATACACGGTTCACGCTGGAGCACAGCCGGCTTGTGGCGACAGGATGTGACATCAAGGCAGACTCAAGGCATCCTGTCGCCACAAGCCGGCTGTGCTCCAGCGTGAACCGCACGCCGCGGTGTATTGATTTCCTGTATTCCAGACCTGAACGAGCCCTACCACGCTCATCCACCGCTCATACGGTACCATCGTCCACGATTTCAACACTGGAGCAGCTCTACACTGCCGTAGGACTTCAGAAGACCTGAGTGTCATACCCCCCCAGACATCCACTGACATTCCTTTATGCCATTATCTCATTACCATCTTGTGAGTAGCCATTTGGCTGAATTTTACTTTTCTAATAAATTGTAATTTACATACTGCACTTAGTAGGCACATTTTCTTTTCTCTTTTCATTGCTTACAGATAGGGATGAGCTCGGTGTTCGAGTCGAACATACGTTCGACTCGAACATCGGCTGTTCGATCGTTCGCCGAACGACGAACGATTTGGGCCGTTCGCGCCTAATTCGCGGCCCACAATGCACTACGCCATCGCAGTGTCATCCAGGCGCTGTGATTGGCCAAGCATGCACTGTGACCCCGCATGCTTGGCCAATCACAGCGCCGGCAGCGAGGAGAGCAATGATTGGCCACAGGCAGGATGCCTGTGGCCAATTATTGCTGAGGGTGTTTAGTACACGCCCCACACTATAAAAGGCCGCCAGCACGGCGGCCTAGTGTAGTGTGTTCCGGAGCAGGGAAAGAGAAGCATAGGCAGGGACAGTGACATTTTTTTTTCTTGCTTAACCTGGATTCCTTTAGTTTAGGGAAAGAGAAGGATAGGTAGGGAGAGTGTCAGTCTGTTTTACTGTGCTAAACCTTGTTTGTAGGGACAGGGAAGGACAGTGAGGGAAATTCTCATTGTGCTATACTGTGCTAAAGCATTCATCATCAACCATCTTTAAAAAAACATTTTTTATAGGGACAGAAAACTATAGGTAGTGTGAGGGGGTTAGCTCGGCAGCGGGTGTGTGTGACCCCCGGGATGGGCTCCCCACACAAAACAGGCCCAGCAAACGGAGGTTGTGGTTTTCAAAATCAAAAAGGTGCGGTTTATTTTCTATTTACAGTGACAAAACACAGCAAAGCAAAAGAAACATAACCAAAATAAATCCTGGTCAAGTTGACCTCTGACTAAACATACAGGTTTCCTAACTAACAACTGGGATCAGCCTAGTGCTGTCCTAGTCCCTAAGCCCCTGGTTTTAAATGTCCAAGCAAATAGCCACACAGGCTTTGTCTCACCGCACAGGGGTTCACTCTCCCTAGACAGTCCACACAGGTCTGGTTCCAGGCATGAGCTAACATCTAATGAAGCTGGGAGTTCTTATAGAGGCCTAAATGAGCTGACAAGCTTCAGCTGGTCTCATCAACTCCCTGTCTGCACGACGCCCAGCCCTCTCCCTAGAGGTATGAGTCATCCATGAGCCCACTAGCCTTATACAACTCTCCACCTAGTTGTATAAGTCGGCGTAAAGCCTGAATCTGGGCGAAATATATCTACCCCCCTGGATGCAACCAGGTGACTTTACCTTCCTGCTGTCACATACCCCCCCCTCTTGTTTTAACCTCGGGGTTGGAACACCAGCAATCAGGCATTCATGTACTCGAGACAAAGCATCCACATTCCCCATTTGAACGCCAGGGCGATGCTTTACTGTGAAGTTGAATTCCTGGAGGGCCAGGAACCACCTATTCACTCTTCTATTTGTTTCCTTGTTTTGAGCCATCCACTTTAACGGAGCGTGATCCGTAACCATGTCAAAGTGCCTACCTAGCAGGTAGTACCGAAGGGAATCTAGAGCCCACTTCACCGCTAAACACTCCTTTTCAACGGTGGCGTAATTTACCTCATGGGACTTCAACTTCCTGCTGAGGTAAATGACTGGGTGCTCTTCCCCGTTCCAGACCTGGGACAATACTGCTCCTAACCCCACATCTGACGCATCACTTTGTACGACAAAGTCTTTAGAGAAGTCGGGTGAGTACAACACTGGCTGGCTACATAAGGCTTGTTTCAAGAATTGGAATGCTGCCTCAGCCTCGGGGGTCCATTTAATCATGACCGACCCTTTCCCCTTCGTCAGGTTGGTTAGGGGCACAGCCTTAGAAGCAAAGTGGGAAATGAATCGCCGATAATACCCAGCGATTCCCAGAAAGGCTCGTACCTGCTTCTTGCTGTTGGGACGTGGCCAACTCTGGATGGCCTTGACTTTGTTGAGTTGGGGTTTTATTACTCCCCTCCCAATGGTGTACCCAAGATATTTGGCCTCCTCCTGCCCAATGGTACACTTCTTGGGGTTAGCCGTAAACCCCGCTTCCCGAACAGAGTCCAGGACTGCTTGCACTTTTGGCAGATGTGAGGCCCAATCTGTGCTATGGACAATTACGTCATCCAGGTAAGCCGCAGCATACTTCCGATGGGGCCTCAGCATCTGGTCCATTTTCCGCTGGAATGTGGCCGGCGCATTCTGTAACCCGAACGGCATTCTTTTATATTGGAACGCCCCGTCTGGGGTTACAAATGCGGTTTTCTCTTTGGCCGACTTGGCCAGGGGGATTTGCCAATACCCTTTTGTGAGGTCAAGAGTCGTCATGTATCGGGCTGTTCCCAGCCGGTCGATCAACTCATCTATACGTGGCATGGGGTAGGTGTCAAATTTTGTAACTTTGTTCAACTGACGAAAATCGTTACAAAATCGCCAGCTCCCATCCGGTTTAGGCACCAACACGATGGGACTAGACCAATCACTTTGGGACTCCTCTATCACCCCTAAGTTCAGCATTTTCTGTACTTCCTCCCGTATTGCCTCCCGTCGAGCCTCTGGGATCCGATAGGGTTTTAACTTCACCCTTTCACCGGGCGGGGTAATGATGTCATGCTCTACCCCAGATGTTTGTCCCGGCAGCTCAGAGAATACCTCCTTGTTGCGAAGCACAAACTCCTTAACCTCCTGTTGTTGGGGTTGTGACAAGGTGGCTGCTATTCCAACCTCAGGAATAGTGATGAGCCGAACACCCCCGGGTTCGGTTCGCACCAGAACCCGCGAACGGACCGAAAGTTCGAACGAACATTAGAACCCTATTAAATACAATGGATGCGAACGTTCGAATTCTAAAGTGCTAATTATAACAACTATTATGCATGTTATTGTCCTAAAAAGGGTTTGGGAACCCGGGTTCTGCACCAGGGGACATGTATCAATGCAAAAAGAAGTTTTAAAAACGGTCGTTTTTCGGGAGCAGTCATTTTAATGATGCATAAAGTGAAAAAAAAAAAGTCAAATATTCCTTTAAATATCGTACCTGGGGGGTGTCTAAAGTATGCCTGTGAAGTGCCACGTGTTTCCCGTGTTTAGAACTGTCCCTGCACAAAATGACACTTCTAAAGGAAAAAAAAGCCATTTAAAACTGCTTGCGGCTTTAATGTAATGTCTGGTCCCGGTAATATGGATGAAATTCTTTAAGAAAAATGGCATAGCTACCCCATGACCCCCCCCCCTACCCCAGCCCATTACCAGCCCCTTTGGGTCTTGTATGGATATTAAGGGGAACCCCGCACATAAAATAAAAAAGGCCCTATATACTCTGAACAGCCCTATACAGGCGGTGCATACAAGACAGGGACTGTAGGTTTGTTCTTATGTAGAGTCTGTTTGTAATTTTGAACAGGTACATTGTTGAAGTGTAGCTCCAGACCAAAAATCTATTTTTAAACTTTTTGGAAAACATAGGTAAGGGTTATCACCCCTGTAACATTTGTTTTGCTGTCTGTGCCCCTGTTCAGAACATTTCACCTCACTTTCCGTCCCAATGACAACTCTTTTTGAAATGTGGTCTTTTTCTTGAAACAAGGATTGCTGACAAAGCATCAGTACAGAGGAGACACCTTTCTCCCATATTTATTCTTACAGGAGAGAATTTTCCTTCCTAGTGGTAGATTTCCTCTCACTTCCTGTTGTCTTCTTGCGTTTGCAAGTAGGAGTCGTTTGTAAGTTGGATGTTTGAAAGTAGGGACCTGCCGTATATACTCTGCAGAAATAGGCCCCTTAGTTGTTGGTGTTGGCACAACACTGTAAGCACTCACAGTTACTCTTGGTTGGTGCTGGAACGCCCTGCTGTCAACTATTATATCAGGAATTGTAATTACATATAATTGTTGAACAGTGGTAGTAAAAATTGGGCCTTTGATGGTGGTGCTGGTGCCACAACACTGTAAGCCCTGACAGTTACTCTTGGTGGGTGCAGCAATGGGCCCTGCTGTGA
Source organism: Rana muscosa (assembly GCA_029206835.1). Classification (NCBI taxonomy): domain Eukaryota; kingdom Metazoa; phylum Chordata; class Amphibia; order Anura; family Ranidae; genus Rana; species Rana muscosa. The sequence goes on along the minus strand of CM055118.1, from coordinate 411,870,561 downwards.
ATTATTAGATCAAGAATTGTAATTACATGCCCCTGTTGAACAGGGGCTGAAAAATTGGGCCTTAGGCACTGGTGGCACAACACTGCAACCCCTCACAGATACTGTACTTGGAGCACAGCAATGAGCCCTGTTGCAAAGTATTGCTTCAAAAATTGTAATGACACGCCCCTGTTAAACAGGGGCTGAAAAATTGGGCCTTAGGCACTGGTGGCACAACACTGCAACTCCTCACAGATACTGTACTTGGAGCACAGCAATGAGCCCTGTTGCAAAGTATTGCTTCAAAAATTGTAATGACACGCCCCTGTTAAACAGGGGCTGAAAAATTGGGCCTTAGGCACTGGTGGCACAACACTGCAACTCCTCACAGATACTGTACTTGGAGCACAGCAATGAGCCCTGTTGCAAAGTATTGCTTCAAAAATTGTAATTACACGCCCCTGTTAAACAGGGGCTGAAAAATTGGGCGTTAGGCACTGGTGGCGGCACCCATAAACAAAAATGATCTTACAAGCTATCATCATCAATCGTATCATTGAGGACTCGGAGGAGGAGGATAGCCAGTCAACATAACAGCACAGGCACTCAGCATCAGCATCAGTCTTGAAGGGATGTGACATGTTAAAATCAATTAGTCTGTTATATCAGCATCAGGTGTGTGGTAGCTGGTGGTGATCCAAGACTGGTTCATCTTGATGAAAGTCAGTCGATCAACCGAGTCGGTGGACAGGCGCACCCTGTGATCCGTGACAAATCCTCCAGCAGCACTGAATGTGCGTTCCGAAAGAACGCTGGATGCAGGACAGGCCAGTAGCTCAATTGCATACTGTGCAAGCTCTGGCCAGTGATCCATCCTCAAGACCCAGTAAGCCAGAGGATTTTCGGTGGGGAAGGTGTCCAAGTCTGACCTTGCCCCTAGATATTCCTGCACCATGTTTATCAGACGCTGGCGATGGTTGCTGGAACCGATCATACTTTGGGGCTGCGGACTAAAGAATTGTCTGAACGCATCGGTCAGACGGCCACCTTCCCCACCGCTCCTTCTTTGACTGGCCGAAGCCTCAGCAACTCGTTGTCCAGGACCAGGAGTTTGCAACCTCCCAGTCTCTGGGAACGCGTTGCACAGACCTTTCTGCAAGGCCTCCCGGAGTTGTCTCATCCTCTGCTCCCTCTGCGACGGTAACATAAGGTCCGCAACCTTACCCTTGTACCGTGGATCAAGGAGAGTGGCCAGCCAGTAATGGTCCCTCTCCTTGATCCGAAGAATACGAGGATCCTTCCGCAGACTTTGCAGGATCAGGGAGGCCATGCAGCGTAGGTTTGCTGAGGCATTCGCTCCGGAGTCCTCTGGGTCACTAAGGACGACATGATCCGCAGCCACCTCCTCCCAGCCACGTACAAGTCCACTGGTTTCTTGGGACTGTAAATCATCCCTAAAAGACTGCTGCTGATGATGCTGAGTGCCAGCCTCCACCTCCATGCTGACACAATCCTCCTCCTCCTCCTCCTCCTCCTCCTCCTCTTCCTGTGCGATGGGTGGGACAGAAGGAACACTGTCTGGGTAAAGGGGGCCTTGAGAGGCAAGGAAGTCCTCCTCTTCCTGCCTCTGTTCTGCCTCAAGTGCCCTGTCCATTATTCCACGCAGCGTGTGCTCCAACAGGTGGACAAGAGGTACAGTGTCACTGATGCATGCACTGTCACTGCTCACCATCCTCGTGGCCTCCTCAAATGGTGCCAGGACAGTGCATGCATCCCTGATCATGCCCCACTGGCGTGGAGAAAAAAAACCAAGCTCCCCTGACCCTGTCCTGGTGCCGTAGTCGCACAGGTACTCATTGATGGCCCTCTGCTGCGTGTGCAGCCGCTGCAGCATGGCCAACGTTGAGTTCCACCTGGTGGGCATGTCACATATAAGGCGGTTCTTGGGCAGGTTCAACTCCTTTTGCAGCTCAGCCAGGCGAGCACTGGCATTATAAGATCTGCGGAAATGCACACAGACTTTCCTGGCCTGCCTCAGGACATCCTGTAAGCCCGGGTACCTGCCCAAGAAGCGCTGCACCACCAGGTTAAGGACGTGAGCCACACAGGGCACATGGGTCAGTTGTCCCTGTCGGAGGGCGGAGAGGAGGTTGGTGCCATTGTCGCAAACCACCATTCCTGGCTTAAGCTGGCGTGGTGTCAACCACCTCTCGGCCTGGCCCTGCAGAGCAGACAGGACCTCTGCCCCAGTGTGGCTTCTGTCCCCCAAACACACCAGCGCAAGCACGGCATGGCATCTTTTTGCCTGCGTACTTGCGTAGCCCCGTGAACGGCTACGGAGCACCGCTGGTTCATAGGACAAACCACAGGAAGAGGCCATGGAGGAAGAAGAAGAGGAGGGGGTGGAGGAGAGAGGTGTGTCACAACCAGTAGTAGCATTTTGGAGGCGTGGCGGTGGGACAACCTCCAACACTACTGCACCTTGTCCTGAATCCTTCCCAGCTGCCAAAAGAGTGACCCAATGGGCCGTGAAAGAAAGGTAACGTCCCTGTCCATGCCTGCTGGACCATGAGTCAGCGGTAATATGCACCTTACCGCTGACCGCCCTGTCCAGCGAGACCAAGACATTGCCTTCCACATGCCGGTAGAGAGCCGGAATAGCCTTCCGTGAGAAAAAGTGGCGTTTGGGAACCTGCCACTGAGGAACCGCACATTGCACAAACTCACGGAAGGGGGCCGAGTCTACCAACTGAAAAGGCAGCAGTTGAAGCGCTAGCAATTTAGCCAAGCTAGCATTCAACCGCTGGGCATGTGGATGGCTGGGAGTGAACTTCTTTCGACGGTCCAGCAGCTGGGGCAGGGAAATTTGCCTGCTAGAATCGGACGTCGGTGTACTGCTAGCAGAGTGGCCGCAAGTACTTGGCTGTGACACACCTAATTCTACACCTTCATTCCTCTCAGTGCATGTTTCAGAGAGGACTGAAGTTATAGTGGGGTTGGAGATCCCAGCTGATGCGGTGCAAGGAGAGGTCCGCTTTGTTCTTTGGTGTGGGTCTTTGAGGTAGGCTTGCCAACGAGCTGCATGGCAGGTCAACATATGTCTGGTCAGGCATGTGGTACCCAAGCGGCTGATGTTTTGGCCACGCGATATACGCTTGAGACATATGTTGCAAACAGCAGCTGTGCGATCTGATGCACTAGCCTCAAAAAAGGCCCACACCAAAGAACTTTTTGAATGACGGGCAGAGGCAGCGCCCTGCACAGGCGGAGCTCTGCGGTGTGATTCCGTCGGTGTACTGCCCTTACGCTGGCCACCAAAGGGCATCCTGCCTCGTTGGAGATGTGCCTCCTCCTCATCCTCCTCCTCCTCCTCTCTCCTATTAGGCACCCACGTGGAGTCAGTGACCTCATCATCCCCTCCCTCCTCATCACTGGAGCCAATCTGGCAGTATGCTGCAGCTGCTGGAACATGACTGCCAGATTGGTGTCCTTCTTGAGCATCCCCTCTGTCTGCTCTCACGCTACTGCCTTCCTCTAGCTGGGTTTCATCATCAGACCCTTCGAAACGCTGGGCATCCTCCTGGAGCATGTACCCAACACTGTGCTGAAACAGTTCGGGGGACTCCTCAGGAGGAGGACATGGTGGGTCTAGGGAAGGAGTGACTGATGATTTGTCTGACATTGATACCAGGGAAGACGACGCTTTGGCAGCTGCTTTTCCAGTACCCTGAGCCTGGGTGAGAGAGGATGAGGAGGAGGAGGAGGGCTTGGTCATCCACTCTACCAAGTCTTCGGCATGATGTGGCTCAACATGTCCAGCTGCCGAAAAGAAGGACAAGCGTGTCCCATGGCCATGTGCTGATGACAATGCACCGCGTCCACGACCAGCACTGTTGCCCCCAGACACAGAGCCTGCTTGCCCTCTTTTATTGCCTCCTGACTGTCTGCCTCTCCTTGTTTGCCTTCCAGACATTCTAATAGATGGCCTGCAGGGAGATGGGAAAAAAGCAATAAGGGCTACCTTCAGGTGTCCTTCTCTGTCCCTTGAAACAAGGACTTTCACAGTGAAAGAAACTGACACTCTCCCTACCTACAGTTTTCTGTCCCTAGAAAAAATGTTTTTTTTAATCACAATATAGCACAAGGACAATTCACTCACTGTCCTTCCAGGTCCCTGGAAACAAGGACTTGCAGAGTGAAATAAACTGACACTCTCCCTACCTACAGTTTTCTGTCCCTAGAATAAATGTTTTTTTTAAGCACAATATAGCACAAGGACAATTCACTCACTGTCCTTAGAGGTCCCTGGAAACAAGGACTTGCAGAGTGAAAGAAAATAAACACTCTCCCTACCTACAGTTTTCTGTCCCTAGAAAAAATGTTTTTTTTTAAGCACAATATAGCACAAGGACAATTCACTCACTGTCCTTCCAGGTCCCTGGAAACAAGGACTTGCAGAGTGAAAGAAACTGACACTGTCCCTACCTACAGTTTTCTGTCCCTAGAATAAATGTTTTTTTTAAGCACACTATAGCACAAGGACAATTCACTCACTGTCCTTACAGGTCCCTGGAAACAAGGACTTGCAGAGTGAAAGAAAAAAAACACTCTCCCTACCTACAGTTTTCTGTCCCTAGAAAAAATGTTTTTTTTAATCACAATATAGCACAAGGAGAATTCACTCACTGTCCTTCCAGGTCCCTGGAAACAAGGACTTGCAGAGTGAAAGAAAAAAAACACTCTCCCTACCTACAGTTTTCTGTCCCTAGAAAAAATGTTTTTTTTAATCACAATATAGCACAAGGACAATTCACTCACTGTCCTTCCAGGTCCCTGGAAACAAGGACTTGCAGAGTGAAAGAAACTGACACTGTCCCTACCTACAGTTTTCTGTCCCTAGAATAAATGTTTTTTTAAGCACACTATAGCACAAGGACAATTCACTCACTGTCCTTACAGGTCCCTGGAAACAAGGACTTGCAGAGTGAAAGAAAAAAAACACTCTCCCTACCTACAGTTTTCTGTCCCTAGAAAAAATGTTTTTTTTAATCACAATATAGCACAAGGAGAATTCACTCACTGTCCTTCCAGGTCCCTGGAAACAAGGACTTGCAGAGTGAAAGAAAAAAAACACTCTCCCTACCTACAGTTTTCTGTCCCTAGAAAAAATGTTTTTTTTAATCACAATATAGCACAAGGACAATTCACTCACTGTCCTTACAGGTCCCTGGAAACAAGGACTTGCAGAGTGAAATAAACTGACACTCTCCCTACCTACAGTTTTCTGTCCCTAGAATAAATGTTTTTTTTAAGCACAATATAGCACAAGGACAATTCACTCACTGTCCTTACAGGTCCCTGGAAACAAGGACTTGCAGAGTGAAAGAAAAAAAACACTCTCCCTACCTACAGTTTTCTGTCCCTAGAAAAAATGTTTTTTTTAATCACAATATAGCACAAGGACAATTCACTCACTGTCCTTACAGGTCCCTGGAAACAAGGACTTGCAGAGTGAAATAAACTGACACTCTCCCTACCTACAGTTTTCTGTCCCTAGAATAAATGTTTTTTTTAAGCACAATATAGCACAAGGACAATTCACTCACTGTCCTTACAGGTCCCTGGAAACAAGGACTTGCAGAGTGAAAGAAAAAAAACACTCTCCCTACCTACAGTTTTCTGTCCCTAGAAAAAATGTTTTTTTTAATCACAATATAGCACAAGGACAATTCACTCACTGTCCTTACAGGTCCCTGGAAACAAGGACTTGCAGAGTGAAATAAACTGACACTCTCCCTACCTACAGTTTTCTGTCCCTAGAATAAATGTTTTTTTTAAGCACACTATAGCACAAGGACAATTCACTCACTGTCCTTACAGGTCCCTGGAAACAAGGACTTGCAGAGTGAAAGAAAAAAAACACTCTCCCTACCTACAGTTTTCTGTCCCTAGAAAAAATGTTTTTTTTTAATCACAATATAGCACAAGGAGAATTCACTCACTGTCCTTCCAGGTCCCTGGAAACAAGGACTTGCAGAGTGAAAGAAAAAAAACACTCTCCCTACCTACAGTTTTCTGTCCCTAGAAAAAATGTTTTTTTTAATCACAATATAGCACAAGGACAATTCACTCACTGTCCTTACAGGTCCCTGGAAACAAGGACTTGCAGAGTGAAATAAACTGACACTCTCCCTACCTACAGTTTTCTGTCCCTAGAATAAATGTTTTTTTTAAGCACAATATAGCACAAGGACAATTCACTCACTGTCCTTACAGGTCCCTGGAAACAAGGACTTGCAGAGTGAAAGAAAAAAAAACACTCTCCCTACCTACAGTTTTCTGTCCCTAGAAAAAATGTTTTTTTTAATCACAATATAGCACAAGGACAATTCACTCACTGTCCTTACAGGTCCCTGGAAACAAGGACTTGCAGAGTGAAATAAACTGACACTCTCCCTACCTACAGTTTTCTGTCCCTAGAATAAATGTTTTTTTTAAGCACAATATAGCACAAGGACAATTCACTCACTGTCCTTACAGGTCCCTGGAAACAAGGACTTGCAGAGTGAAAGAAAAAAAACACTCTCCCTACCTACAGTTTTCTGTCCCTAGAAAAAATGTTTTTTTTAATCACAATATAGCACAAGGACAATTCACTCACTGTCCTTACAGGTCCCTGGAAACAAGGACTTGCAGAGTGAAATAAACTGACACTCTCCCTACCTACAGTTTTCTGTCCCTAGAATAAATGTTTTTTTTAAGCACACTATAGCACAAGGACAATTCACTCACTGTCCTTACAGGTCCCTGGAAACAAGGACTTGCAGAGTGAAAGAAAAAAAACACTCTCCCTACCTACAGTTTTCTGTCCCTAGAAAAAATGTTTTTTTTAATCACAATATAGCACAAGGAGAATTCACTCACTGTCCTTCCAGGTCCCTGGAAACAAGGACTTGCAGAGTGAAAGAAAAAAAACACTCTCCCTACCTACAGTTTTCTGTCCCTAGAAAAAATGTTTTTTTTAATCACAATATAGCACAAGGACAATTCACTCACTGTCCTTACAGGTCCCTGGAAACAAGGACTTGCAGAGTGAAATAAACTGACACTCTCCCTACCTACAGTTTTCTGTCCCTAGAAAAAATGTTTTTTTTAATCACAATATAGCACAAGGAGAATTCACTCACTGTCCTTCCAGGTCCCTGGAAACAAGGACTTGCAGAGTGAAAGAAAAAAAACACTCTCCCTACCTACAGTTTTCTGTCCCTAGAAAAAATGTTTTTTTTAATCACAATATAGCACAAGGACAATTCACTCACTGTCCTTACAGGTCCCTGGAAACAAGGACTTGCAGAGTGAAATAAACTGACACTCTCCCTACCTACAGTTTTCTGTCCCTAGAATAAATGTTTTTTTTAAGCACAATATAGCACAAGGACAATTCACTCACTGTCCTTACAGGTCCCTGGAAACAAGGACTTGCAGAGTGAAAGAAAAAAAACACTCTCCCTACCTACAGTTTTCTGTCCCTAGAAAAAATGTTTTTTTTAATCACAATATAGCACAAGGACAATTCACTCACTGTCCTTCCAGGTCCCTGGAAACAAGGACTTGCAGAGTGAAATAAACTGACACTCTCCCTACCTACAGTTTTCTGTCCCTAGAATAAATGTTTTTTTTAAGCACAATATAGCACAAGGACAATTCACTCACTGTCCTTAGAGGTCCCTGGAAACAAGGACTTGCAGAGTGAAAGAAAATAAACACTCTCCCTACCTACAGTTTTCTGTCCCTAGAAAAAATGGTTTTTTTTAAGCACAATATAGCACAAGGACAATTCACTCACTGTCCTTCCAGGTCCCTGGAAACAAGGACTTGCAGAGTGAAAGAAAAAAAACACTCTCCCTACCTACAGTTTTCTGTCCCTAGAAAAAATGTTTTTTTTAATCACAATATAGCACAAGGACAATTCACTCACTGTCCTTACAGGTCCCTGGAAACAAGGACTTGCAGAGTGAAAGAAACTGACACTCTCCCTACCTACAGTTTTCTGTCCCTAGAATAAATGTTTTTTTAAGCACAATATAGCACAAGGACAATTCACTCACTGTCCTTCCAGGTCCCTGGAAACAAGGACTTGCAGAGTGAAAGAAACTGACACTGTCCCTACCTACAGTTTTCTGTCCCTAGAATAAATGTTTTTTTTTAAGCACACTATAGCACAAGCACAAAACACACTGACACTCTCCCTACCTATCCTTCTCTTTCCCTAAACTAAAGGAATCCAGGTTAAGCAAGAAAGAAATAACAGTCACTGTCCCTGCCTATGCTGCTCTATCCCTGCTCCGGAACACACTACACTAGGCCGCCGTGCTGGCGGCCTTTTATAGTGTGGGGCGTGTACTAAACACCCTCAGCAATAATTGGCCACAGGCATCCTGCCTGTGGCCAATCATTGCTCTCCTCGCTGCCGGCGCTGTGATTGGCCAAGCATGCGGGGTCACAGTGCATGCTTGGCCAATCACAGCGCCTGGATGACACTGCGATGGCGTAGTGCATTGTGGGCCGTTCGCGTCACTCGAATTTGGCGCGAACGGCCCAAATCGTTCGATCTTCGTCGAACGATCGAACAGCCGATGTTCGAGTCGAACGTATGTTCGACTCGAACACGAAGCTCATCCCTACTCAGGAATCACGCAACCAGTTTGAGCTGGTGACCAAGTGTCTGCGACTAGGGACTCTCTATCCCTCCAGGCTTTCAACAGATTAACGTGATAGATCTGTTCGGGCTTTCGCCTTCCTGGTTGTCTGACCTTGTAATTCACTTCGCTCACTTTTTCCATTATCTCGTAGGGGCCTTGCCATTTGGCAAGGAATTTACTTTCAACCGTAGGGACAAGTACCAATATCCTATCCCCCGGGGAAAAGGTACGGGTCTTGGCTCCACGGTTGTACACTCTCTGCTGTGCCAACTGCGCTTGGGCCAAATGTTCCTTCACGATGGGCATTACCTGTGCAATTCGATCTTGCATCAGGGCGACATGCTCAATCACACTCCTGTGGGGAGAACTCTCACTTTCCCAAGTTTCCTTGGCAATATCCAACAGCCCTCTTGGGTGTCTCCCATACAGTAACTCAAAGGGGGAGAATCCCGTAGAGGATTGGGGCACCTCCCTAATAGCAAACATCAAATAAGGAAGTAAACAGTCCCAATCCTTTCCATCTCTATCCACCACTTTCTTCAACATTTGTTTTAGGGTTTTGTTGAATCTTTCAACCAGCCCATCGGTTTGGGGGTGATACACAGACGTACGCAATTGCGTCACTTTGAACAATTTACACAGCTCTTTCATAACCCGGGACATAAAGGGTGTACCTTGGTCCGTAAGCAGTTCTTTACAAATACCCACCCGGCTAAAAACAAGAGATAGCTCTTTGGCTATGGTTTTGGCCGAGGTATTTCGGAGAGGGATCGCTTCTGGATAACGGGTGGCATAGTCCATTATAACTAATATGTACTGGTGCCCCCTAGCGGACTTGATTATAGGACCTACCAAATCCATGGCGATCCTCTCAAACGGGACCTCAATGATGGGTAGAGGGACCAGCGGGCTACGGAAATGTGGCATCGGGGCCAACCTCTGACACACAGGGCAGGAGGAACAATAATTTTCTACGTCCTTCATCACCCCCGGCCAATAGAATCTCTGTAATACCCTCTCTCGGGTTTTCTCTGTCCCCAGATGACCTCCAAGAATGTGCCCATGGGCCAACTCCAACACCAACTTCCTGTAAGGTTTGGGCACCACAAGCTGCTCAACGGTTTCTTCTGCCCTTTTTGCCACCCGATACAGTAGGTCCTTCTCTACGCTGAAGTATGGGTAAGTGCAGGTATTATCTGGGTTCACTAACTCGCCATCTATTTTCACTACGTTTTCCTGTGCCTTTATTAGGGCGGGGTCTTTCAACTGTTCTGTGGCAAAGTTTTCCCTGTGAACCTCAAGATCAGAAAACTCCACAGACGGTAGGTTTTCGTCTGAGGAGGTGGGCTCCTCTCCAGTTTCTTGAGTCTCCCCTGCCAATACTGATAAGGGAAATTCCGGAGAGTCCTCACCACTCTCAGGGGAGTTCTGGCTATCACATTCCTGGTACATAGGGGCACCAGTGAGGGGCTCAGGATCATCCCACAGTTCCCAGAACTTCGGAAAATCCCTTCCCACAATGGCGTCATGCGGTAACTGAGATACTAAGCCCACTGGATGAGAGAGGGTACCTTTGGGGGTCTCGAAACACACTGTAGTCACTGGATACTCTCGGGTGTCCCCATGCACACAAATAACAGCTACCTTGCTATTCCCAGAGACCTCTGTTTTAACTAACTCAGCCTTTATCAGGGTCACAAGGCTACCTGAATCCAGCAATACCACAACATTTCTACCATTAACACACATTTTGCATAAATGTTTCTCAGTTCCTCGAATGGCCGTGCATGCGACTGTCGCACACAGCGACTGACGTCTGCCCGTCAGAAAGTCACACTGCATGGGTTCCTCCACAACCGGGCAATTGGCTGCAATATGTCCCGCTTGCCGGCAGCGGTAGCAAACGATCCTTCTTGCCGCCTCTTGAGCCGCTGATTTCCCAGGCTGTTCTCGCCAAACTTGGGGTAGAGCTCCCACCCTCTCACTCTCTCCACCCTCACCCCTTGGAATCCTCTTATCCGCCCCTGGGGATGGTCTGGTCTTAGGGTGGAAAGTCCGAGTGTCTCTGGAAGAGGCCGTCAGGTTCTCTGTAGCCAAGTATTTCTCCACACGATCCACAAGACCATCGGCCGTCTCTGGGTCTCCATGGCTTACCCACTTTTGGATGGCAGTAGGAAGAGCTCTCAAAAACCGATCCATTACAACACGTTCCACAATCTTTGGTGCGGACAAAGTCTCTGGCTGTAGCCACTTTCTGCTCAGGTGAATGAGATCATACATTTGAGACCTGGGGGGTTTTCCAAGCTGGAAAGTCCAGTTATGCACACGCTGAGCCCGGACAGCCTGGGTGACACCCAGCCTTGCCAATATTTCAGCTTTTAGCATCACATAGTCTTTTGCTTGGTTAGGCTCTAGGTCATAGTAAGCTTTCTGCGATTCACCAGTTAACAGAGGAGCCACCAGTCCAGCCCACTGCTCCTCAGGCCACTTTTCTCTTTCAGCGGTCCTTTCAAATGTGGTCAAAAATACCTCTGGATCATCCTCTCCAGTCATTTTTGTCAATAAACGACTCACCCCAAAGGACGCGGTATTAGTGGGACGGCTTTCCTCACTGGTCTGCGGACGTTGCTGCATTACTGCTTCCATCTGTTGTTGTAGTCTCTGCTCTTGCTTCTGCAACAGGTCTATGAAGCGGGCCTCAGATCGCTGCTGGGCTCGTTGCTGAGCCTCCAGACTCTGTTGCAAAGTTGCGTTTGTCTGCTGCTGGGCTGCAAGGCTCTGTTGATGAGCTTGCTGCTGGGCTGCGAAGTTCTGTTGTTGAGCTGCAAGGCTCTTTTGCAAACCTGCATTTGTCTGCTGTTGATTGGCATTTGCTAGAGCCAGCTGCTTCAGTATCTCCTCCATGCTGGCTTAAAAAAAACTGCCCGCATTCTCCACCAACTGTGAGGGGGTTAGCTCGGCAGCGGGTGTGTGTGACCCCCGGGATGGGCTCCCCACACAAAACAGGCCCAGCAAACGGAGGTTGTGGTTTTCAAAATCAAAAAGGTGCGGTTTATTTTCTATTTACAGTGACAAAACACAGCAAAGCAAAAGAAACATAACCAAAATAAATCCTGGTCAAGTTGACCTCTGACTAAACATACAGGTTTCCTAACTAACAACTGGGATCAGCCTAGTGCTGTCCTAGTCCCTAAGTCCCTGGTTTTAAATGTCCAAGCAAATAGCCACACAGGCTTTGTCTCACCGCACAGGGGTTCACTCTCCCTAGACAGTCCACACAGGTCTGGTTCCAGGCATGAGCTAACATCTAATGAAGCTGGGAGTTCTTATAGAGGCCTAAATGAGCTGACAAGCTTCAGCTGGTCTCATCAACTCCCTGTCTGCACGACGCCCAGCCCTCTCCCTAGAGGTATGAGTCATCCATGAGCCCACTAGCCTTATACAACTCTCCACCTAGTTGTATAAGTCGGCGTAAAGCCTGAATCTGGGCGAAATATATCTACCCCCCTGGATGCAACCAGGTGACTTTACCTTCCTGCTGTCACATACCCCCCCCTCTTGTTTTAACCTCGGGGTTGGAACACCAGCAATCAGGCATTCATGTACTCGAGACAAAGCATCCACATTCCCCATTTGAACGCCAGGGCGATGCTTTACTGTGAAGTTGAATTCCTGGAGGGCCAGGAACCACCTATTCACTCTTCTATTTGTTTCCTTGTTTTGAGCCATCCACTTTAACGGAGCGTGATCCGTAACCATGTCAAAGTGCCTACCTAGCAGGTAGTACCGAAGGGAATCTAGAGCCCACTTCACCGCTAAACACTCCTTTTCAACGGTGGCGTAATTTACCTCATGGGACTTCAACTTCCTGCTGAGGTAAATGACTGGGTGCTCTTCCCCGTTCCAGACCTGGGACAATACTGCTCCTAACCCCACATCTGACGCATCACTTTGTACGACAAAGTCTTTAGAGAAGTCGGGTGAGTACAACACTGGCTGGCTACATAAGGCTTGTTTCAAGAATTGGAATGCTGCCTCAGCCTCGGGGGTCCATTTAATCATGACCGACCCTTTCCCCTTCGTCAGGTTGGTTAGGGGCACAGCCTTAGAAGCAAAGTGGGAAATGAATCGCCGATAATACCCAGCGATTCCCAGAAAGGCTCGTACCTGCTTCTTGCTGTTGGGACGTGGCCAACTCTGGATGGCCTCGACTTTGTTGAGTTGGGGTTTTATTACTCCCCTCCCAATGGTGTACCCAAGATATTTGGCCTCCTCCTGCCCAATGGTACACTTCTTGGGGTTAGCCGTAAACCCCGCTTCCCGAACAGAGTCCAGGACTGCTTGCACTTTTGGCAGATGTGAGGCCCAATCTGTGCTATGGACAATTACGTCATCCAGGTAAGCCGCAGCATACTTCCGATGGGGCCTCAGCATCTGGTCCATTTTCCGCTGGAATGTGGCCGGCGCATTCTGTAACCCGAACGGCATTCTTTTATATTGGAACGCCCCGTCTGGGGTTACAAATGCGGTTTTCTCTTTGGCCGACTTGGCCAGGGGGATTTGCCAATACCCTTTTGTGAGGTCAAGAGTCGTCATGTATCGGGCTGTTCCCAGCCGGTCGATCAACTCATCTATACGTGGCATGGGGTAGGTGTCAAATTTTGTAACTTTGTTCAACTGACGAAAATCGTTACAAAATCGCCAGCTCCCATCCGGTTTAGGCACCAACACGATGGGACTAGACCAATCACTTTGGGACTCCTCTATCACCCCTAAGTTCAGCATTTTCTGTACTTCCTCCCGTATTGCCTCCCGTCGAGCCTCTGGGATCCGATAGGGTTTTAACTTCACCCTTTCACCGGGCGGGGTAATGATGTCATGCTCTACCCCAGATGTTTGTCCCGGCAGCTCAGAGAATACCTCCTTGTTGCGAAGCACAAACTCCTTAACCTCCTGTTGTTGGGGTTGTGACAAGGTGGCTGCTATTCCAACCTCAGGAATCACGCAACCAGTTTGAGCTGGTGACCAAGTGTCTGCGACTAGGGACTCTCTATCCCTCCAGGCTTTCAACAGATTAACGTGATAGATCTGTTCGGGCTTTCGCCTTCCTGGTTGTCTGACCTTGTAATTCACTTCGCTCACTTTTTCCATTATCTCGTAGGGGCCTTGCCATTTGGCAAGGAATTTACTTTCAACCGTAGGGACAAGTACCAATATCCTATCCCCCGGGGAAAAGGTACGGGTCTTGGCTCCACGGTTGTACACTCTCTGCTGTGCCAACTGCGCTTGGGCCAAATGTTCCTTCACGATGGGCATTACCTGTGCAATTCGATCTTGCATCAGGGCGACATGCTCAATCACACTCCTGTGGGGAGAACTCTCACTTTCCCAAGTTTCCTTGGCAATATCCAACAGCCCTCTTGGGTGTCTCCCATACAGTAACTCAAAGGGGGAGAATCCCGTAGAGGATTGGGGCACCTCCCTAATAGCAAACATCAAATAAGGAAGTAAACAGTCCCAATCCTTTCCATCTCTATCCACCACTTTCTTCAACATTTGTTTTAGGGTTTTGTTGAATCTTTCAACCAGCCCATCGGTTTGGGGGTGATACACAGACGTACGCAATTGCGTCACTTTGAACAATTTACACAGCTCTTTCATAACCCGGGACATAAAGGGTGTACCTTGGTCCGTAAGCAGTTCTTTACAAATACCCACCCGGCTAAAAACAAGAGATAGCTCTTTGGCTATGGTTTTGGCCGAGGTATTTCGGAGAGGGATCGCTTCTGGATAACGGGTGGCATAGTCCATTATAACTAATATGTACTGGTGCCCCCTAGCGGACTTGATTATAGGACCTACCAAATCCATGGCGATCCTCTCAAACGGGACCTCAATGATGGGTAGAGGGACCAGCGGGCTACGGAAATGTGGCATCGGGGCCAACCTCTGACACACAGGGCAGGAGGAACAATAATTTTCTACGTCCTTCATCACCCCCGGCCAATAGAATCTCTGTAATACCCTCTCTCGGGTTTTCTCTGTCCCCAGATGACCTCCAAGAATGTGCCCATGGGCCAACTCCAACACCAACTTCCTGTAAGGTTTGGGCACCACAAGCTGCTCAACGGTTTCTTCTGCCCTTTTTGCCACCCGATACAGTAGGTCCTTCTCTACGCTGAAGTATGGGTAAGTGCAGGTATTATCTGGGTTCACTAACTCGCCATCTATTTTCACTACGTTTTCCTGTGCCTTTATTAGGGCGGGGTCTTTCAACTGTTCTGTGGCAAAGTTTTCCCTGTGAACCTCAAGATCAGAAAACTCCACAGACGGTAGGTTTTCGTCTGAGGAGGTGGGCTCCTCTCCAGTTTCTTGAGTCTCCCCTGCCAATACTGATAAGGGAAATTCCGGAGAGTCCTCACCACTCTCAGGGGAGTTCTGGCTATCACATTCCTGGTACATAGGGGCACCAGTGAGGGGCTCAGGATCATCCCACAGTTCCCAGAACTTCGGAAAATCCCTTCCCACAATGGCGTCATGCGGTAACTGAGATACTAAGCCCACTGGATGAGAGAGGGTACCTTTGGGGGTCTCGAAACACACTGTAGTCACTGGATACTCTCGGGTGTCCCCATGCACACAAATAACAGCTACCTTGCTATTCCCAGAGACCTCTGTTTTAACTAACTCAGCCTTTATCAGGGTCACAAGGCTACCTGAATCCAGCAATACCACAACATTTCTACCATTAACACACATTTTGCATAAATGTTTCTCAGTTCCTCGAATGGCCGTGCATGCGACTGTCGCACACAGCGACTGACGTCTGCCCGTCAGAAAGTCACACTGCATGGGTTCCTCCACAACCGGGCAATTGGCTGCAATATGTCCCGCTTGCCGGCAGCGGTAGCAAACGATCCTTCTTGCCGCCTCTTGAGCCGCTGATTTCCCAGGCTGTTCTCGCCAAACTTGGGGTAGAGCTCCCACCCTCTCACTCTCTCCACCCTCACCCCTTGGAATCCTCTTATCCGCCCCTGGGGATGGTCTGGTCTTAGGGTGGAAAGTCCGAGTGTCTCTGGAAGAGGCCGTCAGGTTCTCTGTAGCCAAGTATTTCTCCACACGATCCACAAGACCATCGGCCGTCTCTGGGTCTCCATGGCTTACCCACTTTTGGATGGCAGTAGGAAGAGCTCTCAAAAACCGATCCATTACAACACGTTCCACAATCTTTGGTGCGGACAAAGTCTCTGGCTGTAGCCACTTTCTGCTCAGGTGAATGAGATCATACATTTGAGACCTGGGGGGTTTTCCAAGCTGGAAAGTCCAGTTATGCACACGCTGAGCCCGGACAGCCTGGGTGACACCCAGCCTTGCCAATATTTCAGCTTTTAGCATCACATAGTCTTTTGCTTGGTTAGGCTCTAGGTCATAGTAAGCTTTCTGCGATTCACCAGTTAACAGAGGAGCCACCAGTCCAGCCCACTGCTCCTCAGGCCACTTTTCTCTTTCAGCGGTCCTTTCAAATGTGGTCAAAAATACCTCTGGATCATCCTCTCCAGTCATTTTTGTCAATAAACGACTCACCCCAAAGGACGCGGTATTAGTGGGACGGCTTTCCTCACTGGTCTGCGGACGTTGCTGCATTACTGCTTCCATCTGTTGTTGTAGTCTCTGCTCTTGCTTCTGCAACAGGTCTATGAAGCGGGCCTCAGATCGCTGCTGGGCTCGTTGCTGAGCCTCCAGACTCTGTTGCAAAGTTGCGTTTGTCTGCTGCTGGGCTGCAAGGCTCTGTTGATGAGCTTGCTGCTGGGCTGCGAAGTTCTGTTGTTGAGCTGCAAGGCTCTTTTGCAAACCTGCATTTGTCTGCTGTTGATTGGCATTTGCTAGAGCCAGCTGCTTCAGTATCTCCTCCATGCTGGCTTAAAAAAAACTGCCCGCATTCTCCACCAACTGTGAGGGGGTTAGCTCGGCAGCGGGTGTGTGTGACCCCCGGGATGGGCTCCCCACACAAAACAGGCCCAGCAAACGGAGGTTGTGGTTTTCAAAATCAAAAAGGTGCGGTTTATTTTCTATTTACAGTGACAAAACACAGCAAAGCAAAAGAAACATAACCAAAATAAATCCTGGTCAAGTTGACCTCTGACTAAACATACAGGTTTCCTAACTAACAACTGGGATCAGCCTAGTGCTGTCCTAGTCCCTAAGTCCCTGGTTTTAAATGTCCAAGCAAATAGCCACACAGGCTTTGTCTCACCGCACAGGGGTTCACTCTCCCTAGACAGTCCACACAGGTCTGGTTCCAGGCATGAGCTAACATCTAATGAAGCTGGGAGTTCTTATAGAGGCCTAAATGAGCTGACAAGCTTCAGCTGGTCTCATCAACTCCCTGTCTGCACGACGCCCAGCCCTCTCCCTAGAGGTATGAGTCATCCATGAGCCCACTAGCCTTATACAACTCTCCACCTAGTTGTATAAGTCGGCGTAAAGCCTGAATCTGGGCGAAATATATCTACCCCCCTGGATGCAACCAGGTGACTTTACCTTCCTGCTGTCACATACCCCCCCCTCTTGTTTTAACCTCGGGGTTGGAACACCAGCAATCAGGCATTCATGTACTCGAGACAAAGCATCCACATTCCCCATTTGAACGCCAGGGCGATGCTTTACTGTGAAGTTGAATTCCTGGAGGGCCAGGAACCACCTATTCACTCTTCTATTTGTTTCCTTGTTTTGAGCCATCCACTTTAACGGAGCGTGATCCGTAACCATGTCAAAGTGCCTACCTAGCAGGTAGTACCGAAGGGAATCTAGAGCCCACTTCACCGCTAAACACTCCTTTTCAACGGTGGCGTAATTTACCTCATGGGACTTCAACTTCCTGCTGAGGTAAATGACTGGGTGCTCTTCCCCGTTCCAGACCTGGGACAATACTGCTCCTAACCCCACATCTGACGCATCACTTTGTACGACAAAGTCTTTAGAGAAGTCGGGTGAGTACAACACTGGCTGGCTACATAAGGCTTGTTTCAAGAATTGGAATGCTGCCTCAGCCTCGGGGGTCCATTTAATCATGACCGACCCTTTCCCCTTCGTCAGGTTGGTTAGGGGCACAGCCTTAGAAGCAAAGTGGGAAATGAATCGCCGATAATACCCAGCGATTCCCAGAAAGGCTCGTACCTGCTTCTTGCTGTTGGGACGTGGCCAACTCTGGATGGCCTCGACTTTGTTGAGTTGGGGTTTTATTACTCCCCTCCCAATGGTGTACCCAAGATATTTGGCCTCCTCCTGCCCAATGGTACACTTCTTGGGGTTAGCCGTAAACCCCGCTTCCCGAACAGAGTCCAGGACTGCTTGCACTTTTGGCAGATGTGAGGCCCAATCTGTGCTATGGACAATTACGTCATCCAGGTAAGCCGCAGCATACTTCCGATGGGGCCTCAGCATCTGGTCCATTTTCCGCTGGAATGTGGCCGGCGCATTCTGTAACCCGAACGGCATTCTTTTATATTGGAACGCCCCGTCTGGGGTTACAAATGCGGTTTTCTCTTTGGCCGACTTGGCCAGGGGGATTTGCCAATACCCTTTTGTGAGGTCAAGAGTCGTCATGTATCGGGCTGTTCCCAGCCGGTCGATCAACTCATCTATACGTGGCATGGGGTAGGTGTCAAATTTTGTAACTTTGTTCAACTGACGAAAATCGTTACAAAATCGCCAGCTCCCATCCGGTTTAGGCACCAACACGATGGGACTAGACCAATCACTTTGGGACTCCTCTATCACCCCTAAGTTCAGCATTTTCTGTACTTCCTCCCGTATTGCCTCCCGTCGAGCCTCTGGGATCCGATAGGGTTTTAACTTCACCCTTTCACCGGGCGGGGTAATGATGTCATGCTCTACCCCAGATGTTTGTCCCGGCAGCTCAGAGAATACCTCCTTGTTGCGAAGCACAAACTCCTTAACCTCCTGTTGTTGGGGTTGTGACAAGGTGGCTGCTATTCCAACCTCAGGAATCACGCAACCAGTTTGAGCTGGTGACCAAGTGTCTGCGACTAGGGACTCTCTATCCCTCCAGGCTTTCAACAGATTAACGTGATAGATCTGTTCGGGCTTTCGCCTTCCTGGTTGTCTGACCTTGTAATTCACTTCGCTCACTTTTTCCATTATCTCGTAGGGGCCTTGCCATTTGGCAAGGAATTTACTTTCAACCGTAGGGACAAGTACCAATATCCTATCCCCCGGGGAAAAGGTACGGGTCTTGGCTCCACGGTTGTACACTCTCTGCTGTGCCAACTGCGCTTGGGCCAAATGTTCCTTCACGATGGGCATTACCTGTGCAATTCGATCTTGCATCAGGGCGACATGCTCAATCACACTCCTGTGGGGAGAACTCTCACTTTCCCAAGTTTCCTTGGCAATATCCAACAGCCCTCTTGGGTGTCTCCCATACAGTAACTCAAAGGGGGAGAATCCCGTAGAGGATTGGGGCACCTCCCTAATAGCAAACATCAAATAAGGAAGTAAACAGTCCCAATCCTTTCCATCTCTATCCACCACTTTCTTCAACATTTGTTTTAGGGTTTTGTTGAATCTTTCAACCAGCCCATCGGTTTGGGGGTGATACACAGACGTACGCAATTGCGTCACTTTGAACAATTTACACAGCTCTTTCATAACCCGGGACATAAAGGGTGTACCTTGGTCCGTAAGCAGTTCTTTACAAATACCCACCCGGCTAAAAACAAGAGATAGCTCTTTGGCTATGGTTTTGGCCGAGGTATTTCGGAGAGGGATCGCTTCTGGATAACGGGTGGCATAGTCCATTATAACTAATATGTACTGGTGCCCCCTAGCGGACTTGATTATAGGACCTACCAAATCCATGGCGATCCTCTCAAACGGGACCTCAATGATGGGTAGAGGGACCAGCGGGCTACGGAAATGTGGCATCGGGGCCAACCTCTGACACACAGGGCAGGAGGAACAATAATTTTCTACGTCCTTCATCACCCCCGGCCAATAGAATCTCTGTAATACCCTCTCTCGGGTTTTCTCTGTCCCCAGATGACCTCCAAGAATGTGCCCATGGGCCAACTCCAACACCAACTTCCTGTAAGGTTTGGGCACCACAAGCTGCTCAACGGTTTCTTCTGCCCTTTTTGCCACCCGATACAGTAGGTCCTTCTCTACGCTGAAGTATGGGTAAGTGCAGGTATTATCTGGGTTCACTAACTCGCCATCTATTTTCACTACGTTTTCCTGTGCCTTTATTAGGGCGGGGTCTTTCAACTGTTCTGTGGCAAAGTTTTCCCTGTGAACCTCAAGATCAGAAAACTCCACAGACGGTAGGTTTTCGTCTGAGGAGGTGGGCTCCTCTCCAGTTTCTTGAGTCTCCCCTGCCAATACTGATAAGGGAAATTCCGGAGAGTCCTCACCACTCTCAGGGGAGTTCTGGCTATCACATTCCTGGTACATAGGGGCACCAGTGAGGGGCTCAGGATCATCCCACAGTTCCCAGAACTTCGGAAAATCCCTTCCCACAATGGCGTCATGCGGTAACTGAGATACTAAGCCCACTGGATGAGAGAGGGTACCTTTGGGGGTCTCGAAACACACTGTAGTCACTGGATACTCTCGGGTGTCCCCATGCACACAAATAACAGCTACCTTGCTATTCCCAGAGACCTCTGTTTTAACTAACTCAGCCTTTATCAGGGTCACAAGGCTACCTGAATCCAGCAATACCACAACATTTCTACCATTAACACACATTTTGCATAAATGTTTCTCAGTTCCTCGAATGGCCGTGCATGCGACTGTCGCACACAGCGACTGACGTCTGCCCGTCAGAAAGTCACACTGCATGGGTTCCTCCACAACCGGGCAATTGGCTGCAATATGTCCCGCTTGCCGGCAGCGGTAGCAAACGATCCTTCTTGCCGCCTCTTGAGCCGCTGATTTCCCAGGCTGTTCTCGCCAAACTTGGGGTAGAGCTCCCACCCTCTCACTCTCTCCACCCTCACCCCTTGGAATCCTCTTATCCGCCCCTGGGGATGGTCTGGTCTTAGGGTGGAAAGTCCGAGTGTCTCTGGAAGAGGCCGTCAGGTTCTCTGTAGCCAAGTATTTCTCCACACGATCCACAAGACCATCGGCCGTCTCTGGGTCTCCATGGCTTACCCACTTTTGGATGGCAGTAGGAAGAGCTCTCAAAAACCGATCCATTACAACACGTTCCACAATCTTTGGTGCGGACAAAGTCTCTGGCTGTAGCCACTTTCTGCTCAGGTGAATGAGATCATACATTTGAGACCTGGGGGGTTTTCCAAGCTGGAAAGTCCAGTTATGCACACGCTGAGCCCGGACAGCCTGGGTGACACCCAGCCTTGCCAATATTTCAGCTTTTAGCATCACATAGTCTTTTGCTTGGTTAGGCTCTAGGTCATAGTAAGCTTTCTGCGATTCACCAGTTAACAGAGGAGCCACCAGTCCAGCCCACTGCTCCTCAGGCCACTTTTCTCTTTCAGCGGTCCTTTCAAATGTGGTCAAAAATACCTCTGGATCATCCTCTCCAGTCATTTTTGTCAATAAACGACTCACCCCAAAGGACGCGGTATTAGTGGGACGGCTTTCCTCACTGGTCTGCGGACGTTGCTGCATTACTGCTTCCATCTGTTGTTGTAGTCTCTGCTCTTGCTTCTGCAACAGGTCTATGAAGCGGGCCTCAGATTGCTGCTGGGCTCGTTGCTGAGCCTCCAGACTCTGTTGCAAAGTTGCGTTTGTCTGCTGCTGGGCTGCAAGGCTCTGTTGATGAGCTTGCTGCTGGGCTGCGAAGTTCTGTTGTTGAGCTGCAAGGCTCTTTTGCAAACCTGCATTTGTCTGCTGTTGATTGGCATTTGCTAGAGCCAGCTGCTTCAGTATCTCCTCCATGCTGGCTTAAAAAAAACTGCCCGCATTCTCCACCAACTGTGAGGGGGTTAGCTCGGCAGCGGGTGTGTGTGACCCCCGGGATGGGCTCCCCACACAAAACAGGCCCAGCAAACGGAGGTTGTGGTTTTCAAAATCAAAAAGGTGCGGTTTATTTTCTATTTACAGTGACAAAACACAGCAAAGCAAAAGAAACATAACCAAAATAAATCCTGGTCAAGTTGACCTCTGACTAAACATACAGGTTTCCTAACTAACAACTGGGATCAGCCTAGTGCTGTCCTAGTCCCTAAGTCCCTGGTTTTAAATGTCCAAGCAAATAGCCACACAGGCTTTGTCTCACCGCACAGGGGTTCACTCTCCCTAGACAGTCCACACAGGTCTGGTTCCAGGCATGAGCTAACATCTAATGAAGCTGGGAGTTCTTATAGAGGCCTAAATGAGCTGACAAGCTTCAGCTGGTCTCATCAACTCCCTGTCTGCACGACGCCCAGCCCTCTCCCTAGAGGTATGAGTCATCCATGAGCCCACTAGCCTTATACAACTCTCCACCTAGTTGTATAAGTCGGCGTAAAGCCTGAATCTGGGCGAAATATATCTACCCCCCTGGATGCAACCAGGTGACTTTACCTTCCTGCTGTCACAGTAGGGAGAGTGTCAGTGTGTATTACTGTGCTAATCCTTGTTTGTAGGGACAGGGAAGGACAGTGAGGGAAATTCTCATTGTGCTATACTGTGCTAAAGCATTCATCATCAACCATCTTTAAAAAAACATTTTTTATAGGGACAGAAAACTATAGGTAGGGAGAGTGTCAGTGTGTTTTACTGTGCTAATCCTTGTTTGTAGGGACAGGGAAGGACAGTGAGGGAAATTCTCATTGTGCTATACTGTGCTAAAGCATTCATCATCAACCATCTTTAAAAAAACATTTTTTATAGGGACAGAAAACTATAGGTAGGGAGAGTGTCAGTGTGTTTTACTGTGCTAATCCTTGTTTGTAGGGACAGGGAAGGACAGTGAGGGAAATTCTCATTGTGCTATACTGTGCTAAAGCATTCCTCATCAACCATCTTTGAAATCCTTGTTTTTTGGACAGTCAGGGAAATTGTCATTGTGCTATTCTGTGCGAAAGCAATCATCCTCAACCATATTTAGAAATCCTTAAGTAAAGGGACAGAGAAGGACACCTGAAGGTAGCCCTTATTGCTTTTTTCCCATCTCCCTGCAGGCCATCCATTAGAATGTCTGGAAGGCAAACAAGGAGAGGCAGACAGTCAGGAGGCAATAAAAGAGGGCAAGCAGGCTCTGTGTCTGGGGGCAACAGTGCTGGTCGTGGATGCGGTGCATTGTCATCAGCACATGGCCATGGGACACGCTTGTCCTTCTTTTCGGCAGCTGGACATGTTGAGCCACATCATGCCGAAGACTTGGTAGAGTGGATGACCAAGCCCTCCTCCTCCTCCTCATCCTCTCTCACCCAGGCTCAGGGTACTGGCAAAGCAGCTGCCAAAGCGTCCTCTTCCCTGGTATCAATGTCAGACTCATCATCAGTCACTCCTTCCCTAGACCCACCATGTCCTCCTCCTGAGGAGTCCCCCGAACTGTTTGAGCACAGTGTTGGGTACATGCTCCAGGAGGATGCCCAGCGTTTCGAAGGGTCTGATGATGAAACCCAGCTAGAGGAAGGCAGTAGCGTGAGAGCAGACAGAGGGGATGCTCAAGAAGGACACCAATCTGGCAGTCATGTTCCAGCAGCTGCAGCATACTGCCAGATTGGCTCCAGTGATGAGGAGGGAGGGGATGATGAGGTCACTGACTCCACGTGGGTGCCTAATAGGAGAGAGGAGGAGGAGGAGGATGAGGAGGAGGCACATCTCCAACGAGGCAGGATGCCCTTTGGTGGCCAGCGTAAGGGCAGTACACCGATGGAATCACACCGCAGAGCTCCGCCTGTGCAGGGCGCTGCCTCTGCCCGTCATTCAAAAAGTTCTTTGGTGTGGGCCTTTTTTGAGGCTAGTGCATCAGATCGCACAGCTGCTGTTTGCAACATATGTCTCAAGCGTATATCGCGTGGCCAAAACATCAGCCGCTTGGGCACCACATGCCTGACCAGACATATGTTGACCTGCCATGCAGCTCGTTGGCAAGCCTACCTCAAAGACCCACACCAAAGAACAAAGCGGACCTCTCCTTGCACCGCATCAGCTGGGATCTCCAACCCCACTATAACTTCAGTCCTCTCTGAAACATGCACTGAGAGGAATGAAGGTGTAGAATTAGGTGTGTCACAGCCAAGTACTTGCGGCCACTCTGCTAGCAGTACACCGACGTCCGATTCTAGCAGGTAAATTTCCCTGCCCCAGCTGCTGGACCGTCGAAAGAAGTTCACTCCCAGCCATCCACATGCCCAGCGGTTGAATGCTAGCTTGGCTAAATTGCTAGCGCTTCAACTGCTGCCTTTTCAGTTGGTAGACTCGGCCCCCTTCCGTGAGTTTGTGCAATGTGCGGTTCCTCAGTGGCAGGTTCCCAAACGCCACTTTTTCTCACGGAAGGCTATTCCGGCTCTCTACCGGCATGTGGAAGGCAATGTCTTGGCCTCGCTGGACAGGGCGGTCAGCGGTAAGGTGCATATTACCGCTGACTCATGGTCCAGCAGGCATGGACAGGGACGTTACCTTTCTTTCACGGCCCATTGGGTCACTCTTTTGGCAGCTGGGAAGGATGCAGGACAAGGTGCAGTAGTGTTGGAGGTTGTTCCACCGCCACGCCTCCAAAATGCTACTACTGGTTGTGACACACCTCTCTCCTCCACCCCCTCCTCTTCTTCTTCCTCCATGGCCTCTTCCTGTGCTTTGTCCTCTGAACCAGCGGTGCTCCGTAGCCGTTCAAGGGGCTACGCAAGTACGCAGGCAAAAAGATGCCATGCCGTGCTTGCGCTGGTGTGTTTGGGGGACAGAAGCCACACTGGGGCAGAGGTCCTGTCTGCTCTGCAGGGCCAGGCCGAGAGGTGGTTGACGCCACACCAGCTTAAGCCAGGAATGGTGGTTTGCGACAATGGCACCAACCTCCTCTCCGCCCTCCGACAGGGACAACTGACCCATGTGCCCTGTGTGGCTCACGTCCTTAACCTGGTGGTGCAGCGGTTCTTGGGCAGGTACCCGGGCTTACAGGATGTCCTGAGGCAGGCCAGGAAAGTCTGTGTGCATTTCCGCAGATCTTATAATGCCAGTGCTCGCCTGGCTGAGCTGCAAAAGGAGTTGAACCTGCCCAAGAACCGCCTTATATGTGACATGCCCACCAGGTGGAACTCAACGTTGGCCATGCTGCAGCGGCTGCACACGCAGCAGAGGGCCATCAATGAGTACCTGTGCGACTACGGCACCAGGACAGGGTCAGGGGAGCTTGGTTTTTTTTCTCCACGCCAGTGGGGCATGATCAGGGATGCATGCACTGTCCTGGCACCATTTGAGGAGGCCACGAGGATGGTGAGCAGTGACAGTGCATGCATCAGTGACACTGTACCTCTTGTCCACCTGTTGGAGCACACGCTGCGTGGAATAATGGACAGGGCACTTGAGGCAGAACAGAGGCAGGAAGAGGAGGACTTCCTTGCCTCTCAAGGCCCCCTTTACCCAGACAGTGTTCCTTCTGTCCCACCCATCGCACAGGAAGAGGAGGAGGAGGAGGAGGAGGATTGTTGTCAGCATGGAGGTGGAGGCTGGCACTCAGCATCATCAGCAGCAGTCTTTTAGGGATGATTTACAGTCCCAAGAAACCAGTGGACTTGTACGTGGCTGGGAGGAGGTGGCTGCGGATCATGTCGTCCTTAGTGACCCAGAGGACTCCGGACCGAATGCCTCAGCTAACCTACGCTGCATGGCCTCCCTGATCCTGCAAAGTCTGCGGAAGGATCCTCGTATTCTTCGGATCAAGGAGAGGGACCATTACTGGCTGGCCACTCTCCTTGATCCACGGTACAAGGGTAAGGTTGCGGACCTTATGTTACCGTCGCAGAGGGAGCAGAGGATGAGACAACTCCGGGAGGCCTTGCAGAAAGGTCTGTGCAACGCGTTCCCAGAGACTGGGAGGTTACAAACTCCTGGTCCTGGACAACGAGTTGCTGAGGCTTCGGCCAGTCAAAGAAGGAGCGGTGGGGAAGGTGGCCGTCTGACCGATGCGTTCAGACAATTCTTTAGTCCGCAGCCCCAAAGTATGATCGGTTCCAGCAACCATCGCCAGCGTCTGATAAACATGGTGCAGGAATATCTAGGGGCAAGGTCAGACTTGGACACCTTCCCCACCGAAAATCCTCTGGCTTACTGGGTCTTGAAGATGGATCACTGGCCAGAGCTTGCACAGTATGCAATTGAGCTACTGGCCTGTCCTGCATCCAGCGTTCTTTCGGAACGCACATTCAGTGCTGCTGGAGGATTTGTCACGGATCACAGGGTGCGCCTGTCCACCGACTCGGTTGATCGACTGACTTTCATCAAGATGAACCAGTCTTGGATCACCACCAGCTACCACACACCTGATGCTGATATAACAGACTAATTGATTTTAACATGTCACATCCCTTCAAGACTGATGCTGATGCTGAGTGCCTGTGCTGTTATGTTGACTGGCTATCCTCCTCCTCCGAGTCCTCAATGATACGATTGATGATGATAGCTTGGAAGATCATTTTTGTTTATGGGTGCCGCCACCAGTGGCTAAGGCCCAATTTTTCAGCCCCTGTTTAACAGGGGCGTGTAATTACAATTTTTGAAGCAATACTTTGCAACAGGGCTCATTGCTGTGCTCCAAGTACAGTATCTGTGAGGGGTTGCAGTGTTGTGCCACCAGTGCCTAAGGCCCAATTTTTCAGCCCCTGTTCAACAGGGGCATGTAATTACAATTCTTGATCTAATAATTCACAGCAGGGCCCATTGCTGCACCCACCAAGAGTAACTCTGAGGGCTTACAGTGTTGTGGCAACGCCGCCACCCCCACCACCACCACGAAAGGCCCAATTTTTCAGCCCCTGTTCAAAAGGGGCATGTAATTACAATTCTTGATCTAATAATTCACAGCAGGGCCCATTCCTGCACCCACCAAGAGTAACTCTGAGGGCTTACAGTGTTGTGGCAACACCACTACCACCACCACCACCACGAAAGGCCCAATTTTTCAGCCCCTGTTCAACAGGGGCATGCAATTACAATTCTTGATCTAATAATTCACAGCAGGGCCCATTGCTGCACCCACCAAGAGTAACTGTCAGGGCTTACAGTGTTGTGGCACCAGCACCACCATCAAAGGCCCAATTTTTACTACCACTGTTCAACAATTATATGTAATTACAATTCCTGATATAATAGTTGACAGCAGGGCGTTCCAGCACCCACCAAGAGTAACTGTGAGTGCTTACAGTGTTGTGCCAACACCAACAACTAAGGGGTCTATTTCTGCAGAGTATATACGGCAGGTCCCTACTTTCAAACATCCAACTTACAAACGACTCCTACTTGCAAACGGAAGAAGACAACAGGAAGTGAGAGGAAATCTACCCCTAGGAAGGAAAATTCTCTCCTGTAAGAATTAATATGGGAGAAAGGTGTCTCCTCTGTACTGATGCTTTATCACCAATCCTTGTTTCAAGAAAAACACCACATTTCAAAAACAGTTGTCATTGGGACGCAAAGTGAGGTGAAATGTTCTGAACAGGGGCACAGACAGCAAAACAAATGTTACAGGGGTGATAACCCTTACCTATGTTTTCCAAAAAGTTTAAAAATAGATTTTTGGGCTGGAGCTACACTTAAACAATGTACCTGTTCAAAATTACAAACACATTCTACATAAGAACAAACCTACAGTCCCTGTCTTGTATGCACCGCCTGTATACGGCTGTTCAGAGTATATAGGGCCTTTTTTATTTTGTGTGCGGTGTTCCCCTTAATATCCATACAAGACCCAAAGGGGCTGGTAATGGGCTGGGGTAGGGGGGGGGGGGGTCATGGGGTAGCTATGCCATTTTTCTTAAAGATTTTCATCCATATTACCGGGACCAGACATTACATTAAAGCCGCAAGCAGTTTTAAATGGCTTTTTTTTCCTTTAGAAGTGTCATTTTGTGCAGGGACAGTTCCTAAACACGGGAAACACGTGGCACTTCACAGGCATACTTTAGACACCCCCCAGGTACCATATTTAAAGGAATATTTGACTTTTTTTTTTTCACTTTATGCATCATTAAAATGACTACTCCCGAAAAACGACCGTTTTTAAAACTTCTTTTTGCATTGATACATGTCCCCTGGTGCAGAACCCGGGTTCCCAAACCCTTTTTAGGACAATAACATGCATAATAGTCGTTATAATTAGCACTTTAGAATTCGAACGTTCGCATCCATTGTATTTAATAAGGTTCTAATGTTCGTACGAACTTTCGGTCTGTTCGCGGGTTCTGGTGCGAACCGAACCCGGGGGTGTTCGGCTCATCACTACTTACAGAGTTTACTTCACTCTATAAAGTGCTGCCAACGGTGCCTATGTTATCCAGATTATCATCATCATATGGACTTTTATCATTTAATTGAGACTTTTTATTCCCTATAATTCATGGTTTATTATATAATTTTTTGCCTATACTCCCTACCCCTATCAGTGAGTTCTCTGTACCCATTCTTTGCGCCGTCATTTTGTGCTAAATATCCTCTGTGTATACAATGTATCCTCTATATATTACCTCTGTATACCGTCACATCGGAGCCCCACCCCCATCACACCAGAGCCCCACCCCCATCACATCAGAGGACCTCCCGTCACATCAGAGGTCCTCTCGTCACATCAGAGGTCCCCCCCGTCACATCAGAGGTCCCCCCGTCACATCAGAGGTCCCCCCCATCACATCAGAGGTCCTCTCGTCACATCAGAGGTCCCCCCGTCACATCAGAGGTCCCCCCGTCACATCAGAGGTCCCCCCCATCACATCAGAGGTCCCCCCCATCACATCAGAGGTCCTCCCCATCACATCAGAGGTCCTCCCCATCACATCAGAGGTCCTCCCATCACATCAGAGGTCCCATCATCACATCAGAGGTCCCCCCATCACATCAGAGGTCCCCCCCATCACATCAGAGGTCCCCCCCATCACATCAGAGGTCCCCCCCATCACATCAGAGGTCCTCCCATCACATCAGAGGTCCTCCCATCACATCAGAGGTCCCCCGTCACATAAGAGGTCCTCCCGTCACATCACATCAGAGGTCCTCCCGTCACATCACATCAGAGGTCCTCCCGTCACATCAAAAGTCCCCCCCGTCACATCAGAGGTCCCCCATCACATCAGAGGTCCTCCCCATCACATCAGAGGTCCTCCCCATCACATCAGAGGTCCTCCCATCACATCAGAGGTCCCCCCATCACATCAGAGGTCCCCCCATCACATCAGAGGTCCCCCCCATCACATCAGAGGTCCCCCCATCACATCAGAGGTCCTCCCATCACATCAGAGGTCCTCCCATCACATCAGAGGTCCCCCATCACATCAGAGGTCCTCCCATCACATCAGAGGTCCCCCGTCACATAAGACGTCCTCCCGTCACATCACATCAGAGGTCCTCCCGTCACATCAAAAGTCCCCCCCGTCACATCAGAGGTCCCCCCATCACATCAGAGGTCCCCCCCATCACATCAGAGGTCCCCCCCATCACATCAGAGGTCCTCCCCATCACATCAGAGGTCCTCCCATCACATCAGAGGTCCTCCCATCACATCAGAGGTCCTCCCATCACATCAGAGATCCCCCATCACATCAGAGGTCCCCCGTCACATAAGAGGTCCTCCCGTCACGTCACATCACATCAGAGGTCCTTGCGTCACATCAAAAGTCCCCCCGTCACATCAGAGGTCCCCCCCGTCACATCAGAGGTCCCCCCATCACATCAGAGGTCCCCCCCATCACATCAGAGGTCCCCCCATCACATCAGAGGTCCTCCCATCACATCAGAGGTCCCCCGTCACATAAGAGGTCCTCCCGTCACATCACATCAGAGGTCCTCCCGTCACATCACATCAGAGGTCCTCCCGTCACATCAAAAGTCCCCCCCGTCACATCAGAGGTCCCCCCGTCACATCAGAGGTCCTCCCCATCACATCAGAGGTCCCCCCGTCACATCAGAGGTCCCCCTATCACATCAGAGGTCCCCCCATCACATCAGAGGTCCCCCCCATCACATCAGAGGTCCCCCCCATCACATCAGAGGTCCTCCCATCACATCAGAGGTCCTCCCATCACATCAGAGGTCCTCCCATGACATCAGAGGTCCTCCCATCACATCAGAGGTCCCCCATCACATCAGAGGTCCTCCCATCACATCAGAGGTCCCCCGTCACATAAGAGGTCCTCCCGTCACATCACATCAGAGGTCCTCCCGTCACATCAGAGGTCCCCCTGTCACATCAGAGGTCCCCCCGTCACATCAGAGGTCCCCCCGTCACATCAGAGGTCCCCCCCATCACATCAGAGGTCCCCCCATCACATCAGAGGTCCTCCCCATCACATCAGAGGTCCTCCCCATCACATCAGAGGTCCTCCCCATCACATCAGAGGTCCTCCCCATCACATCAAAAGTCCCCCCATCACATCAGAGCTCCTCCCGTCACATCAGAGGTCCCCCCGTCACATCAGAGGTCCCCCATCACATCAGAGGTCCTCCCCATCACATCAGAGGTCCCCCCGTCACATCAGAGGTCCCCCTATCACATCAGAGGTCTCCCCATCACATCAGAGGTCCCCCCCATCACATCAGAGGTCCTCCCATGACATCAGAGGTCCTCCCATGACATCAGAGGTCCTCCCATGACATCAGAGGTCCTCCCATGATATCAGAGGTCCTCCCATCACATCAGAGGTCCTCCCATCACATCAGAGGTCCTCCCATCACATCAGAGGTCCCCCGTCACATAAGAGGTCCCCCCCATCACATCAGAGGTCCTCCCATCACATCAGAGGTCCTCCCCGTCACATCACAAGTCCCCCCCGTCACATCAGAGGTCCCCCGTCACATCAGAGGTCCCCCCATCACATCAGAGGTCCCCCATCACATCAGAGGTCCTCCCCATCACATCAAAAGTCCCCCCGTCACATCAGAGCTCCTCTTGTCACATCAGAGGTCCCCCCATCACATCAGAGGTCCTCCCCATCACATCAGAGGTCCTCCCATCACATCAGAGGTCCCCCGTCACATCAGAGCTCCTCCCGTCACATCAGAGGTCCCCCCATCACATCAGAGGTCCTCCCCATCACATCAGAGGTCCCCCCGTCACATCAGAGGTCCCCCCGTCACATCAGAGGTCCCCCCCATCACATCAGAGGTCCCCCCATCACATCAGAGGTCCCCCCATCACATCAGAGGTCCCCCCATCACATCAGAGGTCCTCCCATCACATCAGAGGTCCTCCCATCACATCAGAGGTCCTCCCATGACATCAGAGGTCCTCCCATCACATCAGAGGTCCCCCATCACATCAGAGGTCCTCCCATCACATCAGAGGTCCCCCGTCACATAAGAGGTCCTCCCGTCACATCACATCAATGGTCCTTCCGTCACATCAAAAGTCCCCCCGTCACATCAGAGGTCCCCCCGTCACATCAGAGGTCCCCCCATCACATCAGAGGTCCCCCCATCACATCAGAGGTCCTCCCCATCACATCAGAGGTCCTCCCCATCACATCAAAAGTCCCCCCGTCACATCAGAGCTCCTCCCGTCACATCAGAGGTCCCCCGTCACATCAGAGGTCCCCCGTCACATCAGAGCTCCTCCCGTCACATCAGAGGTCCCCCCGTCACATCAGAGGTCCCCCCCTCACATCAAAAGGTCCCCCGTCACATCAGAGGTCCCCCATCACATCAGAGCTTCCCCCATCACATCAGAGGTCCCCCGTCACATCAGAGGTCCCCCCGTCACATCAGAGTAGGGATGGGCCCGGTGCTCGATTCGAACCCATGTTCGAATCGAGCACCGGGCGTTCGCTCGCTCGTCGAGCCCAGAACTATTTGGGCCGTTCGCATCACATTCGTGTGATGCGAGCGGCCCCGCAATGCATTGCGGCCGGCGCGGCCGGCGCAGTGCATTGCTGGCTGATGATTGGCCAAGCATGCACTGTGACCCCGCATGCTTGGCCAATCACAGCGCCCGAAACTCGGAGAGCAATAATTGGCTACAGGCAGGACGCCTGTAGCCAATTACAGCTCAGGGGCTTTAGTACATGCCCCACCATTTAAAAGGCCGCCACGCCATCGGCCCCGGTCACATGAGTTCCGGCTTTAGGAGAGATCAGTCTGCTGATTCTGTCTTTGCTTGATACTGAAAGATTTGCTCTTCTTTGCTAAACCATTGGCTATTTCTTTGCTAAACCATTGCTACCTAAGTCATTGATCGTTCATTGCTGCTGATTGCACAGTTAGCGTGTTATTAGCTGCTGCTGGGGATTAGTCTGGTGCGTGCTTACTGTTAGTACAGTATTGCAGTAGTACCAACCGCAGTGCTGTTAGCACAGCATTGCACCCCAACAGCACCCATAGGACTTCTAGTGTGTTAGTGGCATCACACAGAGCTCCTATATTTTCTTCTCAGCAGCACCCATAGGACTTCTAGTGTGTTAGTAGCATCACACAGAGCTCCTATATTTTCTTCTCAGCAGCACCCATAGGACTTCTAGTGTGTTAGTGGCAGCAAACAGAGCTCCTATATTTTCTTCTCAGCAGCACCCATAGGACTTCTAGTGTGTTAGTGGCAGCAAACAGAGCTCCTATATTTTCTTCTCAGCAGCACCCATAGGACTTCTAGTGTGTTAGTGGCAGCAAACAGAGCTCCTATATTTTCTTCTCAGCAGCACCCATAGGACTTCTAGTGTGTTAGTGGCATCACACAGAGCTCCTATATTTTCTTCTCAGCAGCACCCATAGGACTTCTAGTGTGTTAGTGGCATCACACAGAGCTCCTATATTTTCTTCTCAGCAGCACCCATAGGACTTCTAGTGTGTTAGTGGCATCACACAGAGCTCCTATATTTTCTTCTCAGCAGCACCCATAGGACTTCTAGTGTGTTAGTGGCATCACACAGAGCTCCTATATTTTCTTCTCAGCAGCACCCATAGGACTTCTAGTGTGTTAGTGGCATCACACAGAGTTCCTATATTTTCATCTCAGAAGCACCCATAGGACTTCTAGTGTGTTAGTGGCATCACACAGAGCTCCTATATTTTCTTCTCAGCAGCACCCATAGGACTTCTAGTGTGTTAGTGGCATCAAACAGAGCTCCTATATTTTCATCTCAGCAGCACCCATAGGACTTCTAGTGTGTTAGTGGCAGCAAACAGAGCTCCTATATTTTCTTCTCAGCAGCACCCATAGGACTTCTAGTGTGTTAGTGGCATCACACAGAGCTCCTATATTTTCTTCTCAGCAGCACCCATAGGACTTCTAGTGTGTTAGTGGCATCACACAGAGCACCTATATTTTCTTCTCAGCAGCACCCATAGGACTTCTAGTGTGTTAGTGGCAGCAAACAGAGCTCCTATATTTTCTTCTCAGCAGCACCCATAGGACTTCTAGTGTGTTAGTGGCATCACACAGAGCTCCTATATTTTCTTCTCAACAGCACCCATAGGACTTCTAGTGTGTTAGTGGCATCACACAGAGCTCCTATATTTTCTTCTCAGCAGCACCCATAGGACTTCTAGTGTGTTAGTGGCAGCAAACAGAGCTCCTATATTTTCTTCTCAGAAGCACCCATAGGACTTCTAGTGTGTTAGTGGTATCACACAGAGTTCCTATATTTTCATCTCAGAAGCACCCATAGGACTTCTAGTGTGTTAGTGGCATCACACAGAGCTCCTATATTTTCTTCTCAGCAGCACCCATAGGACTTCTAGTGTGTTAGTGGCATCACACAGAGCTCCTATATTTTCATCTCAGAAGCACCAATAGGACTTCTAGTGTGTTAGTGGCAGCAAACAGAGCTCCTATATTTTCTTGTCAGCAGCACACATAGTACCTATAGTGTGTTAGTGTCAGCACCCATAGGACCTACAGTGTGTTGTGAGCACACATAGGAGTTCTATTTTTTATACTATATACACTACCGACTACAATGGCTGGAAGACCGCCAAGGAGAGGCAGAGCGTGCCGAGGCAAGAACACAGGGCAGGCAGGCTCTGTTTCTAGAGACAACAGTGCTGGCCGTGGACGTGGTCGTGCATCGTCATCAGCACGTGGCCATGGGACACGCTTGTCTTTGTTTTCGGCAGCTGGACATGTGGAGCCGCATCATGCCGAAGGCTTGGTAGAATGGATGACCAAGCCCTCCTCATCCTCCTCATCCTCTCTCACCCAGGCTCAGGGTACTGGCAGAGCAGCTGCCAACGCGTACTCAATGGCATCATCAGCCACCCCTTCCCTAGACCCACCATGTCCTCCTGAGGAGTCCCCCGAACTGTTTGAGCACAGTGTTGGGTACATGCTCCAGGAGGATGCCCAACGATTCGAAGGCTCGGATGATGATACCCAGCTTGAGGAAGTCAGTAGTGTGCGCGCAGAGAGAGGGGATGCTGAAGGACAGCAATCTGGCAGTAGTGTTCCACCAGCTGCAGCTTACTGCCAGGTTTGCTCTAGTGGTGAAGAGGGAGGGGATGATGAGGTCACTGACTCCACGTGGGTGCCTGAAGGGAGAGAGGAGGAGGAGGAGGAGGATGCAGCGTCACATGTCCAACGAGGCCAGCTAGAGGCCAGCACAGCAACTGTACCACACCGCAGAGCTCCGCCTGTGCAGGGCGCTGCCTCTGCACGTTATCACAAAAGTTCTTTGGTGTGGGCCTTTTTTGAGACGAGTGCATCAGATCGCACCACTGCTATTTGCAATATTTGTCTCAAGCGTATCTCGCGTGGCCAAAACATCAGCCGCTTGGGCACCACAAGCATGAGCAGACATATGTCGACCTGCCATGCAGCTCGTTGGCAAGCACACATAAAAGACCCACACCAAAGAACAAAGCGGACCTCTCCTTGCTCCTCATCAGCTGGGATCTCCATCCCCACTATATCTTCAGTCCTCTCTGAAAGCTGCTCTGAGAGGACTGAAGGTGTAGAATTAGGTGTGTCACAACCAAGTACTTGCAGTACACCGACGTCCGATTCTAGCAGGCAAATTTCCCTGCCCCAGCTGCTGGACCGTCGAAAGAAGTATACTCCCAGCCATCCACATGCCCAGCGGTTGAATGCTAGCTTGGCTAAATTGCTAGCACTTCAACTGCTGCCTTTTCAGTTGATAGACTCGGCCCCCTTCCGTGAGTTTGTTCAATGTGCGGTTCCTCAGTGGCAGGTTCCCAAACGCCACTTTTTCTCACGGAAGGCGATTCCGTCTCTCTACTGGCATGTGGAAGGCAATGTCTATGCCTCGCTGGACAGGGCGGTCAGCGGTAAGGTGCATATTACCGCTGACTCATGGTCCAGCAGGCATGGACAGGGACGTTATCTTTCTTTCACGGCCCATTGGGTCACTCTATTGGCAGCTGGGAGGGATGCAGGACAAGGTGCAGTAGTGTTGGAGGTTGTTCCGCCACCACGCCTCCAAAATGCTACTACTGGTTGTGACACACCTCTCTCCTCCACCCCCTCCTCTTCTTCTTCCTCCATGTCCTCTTCGAGTGCTCTGTCCTCGGAACCAGCGGTGCTCCGTAGGCGTACAAGGGGCTACGCGAGTACGCAGGCAAAAAGATGCCATGCCGTGCTTGCGCTGGTGTGTTTGGGGGACAGGAGCCACACTGGGCCAGAGGTTCTGGCAGCTCTGCAGGGGCAGGCCGAGAGGTGGTTGACGCCACGCCAGCTTAAGCCAGGAATGGTCGTTTCTGATAATGGCACCAACCTCCTCTCCGCCCTGCGACAGGGGCAGCTCACCCATGTGCCCTGTATGGCTCACGTCCTCAACCTGGTGGTGCAGCGGTTCTTGGGCAGGTTCCCAGGCTTACAGGATGTCCTGAGGCAGGCCAGGAAAGTCTGTGTGCATTTCCGCCGATCTTATAATGCCAGTGCTCGGCTGACTGAGCTGCAAAAGGAGCTGAACCTGCCCAAGAACCGCCTAATATGTGACATGCCCACCAGGTGGAACTCAACGTTGGCCATGCTGCAGCGACTGCACACGCAGCAGAGGGCCATCAATGAGTACCTTTGCGACTACGGCACCAGGACAGGGTCAGGGGAGCTTGGCTTTTTTTCCCCACGCCAGTGGAGCATGATCAGGGATGCATGCACTGTCCTCTCACCATTTGAGGAGGCCACGAGGATGGTGAGCAGTGACAGTGCATGCATCAGTGACACTGTACCTCTTGTCCACCTGTTGGAGCATACGCTGCGTGGGATAATGGACAGGGCACTTGAGGCAGAACAGAGGCAGGAAGAGGAGGACTTCCTTGTCTCTCAAGGCCCCCTTTATCCAGACAATGTTCCTTCTGTCCCACCCATCACACAGGAAGAGGAGGAGGAGGAGGAGGAGGATTGTGTGAGCATGGAGGTGGAGCCTGGCACTCAGCATCAGCAGCAGCAGTCTTTTAGGGATGATGTACAGTCCCAACAAACCAGTGGACTTGTACGTGGCTGGGAGGAGGTGGCTGGCGATCATGTCATCCTCAGTGACCCAGAAGACTCCGGACCGAATGCCTCAGCTAACCTACGCTGCATGGCCTCCCTGATCCTGCAAAGCCTGCGGAAGGATCCTCGTGTTCTTCGGATCAAGGAGAGTGACCATTACTGGCTGGCCACTCTCCTTGATCCACGGTACAAGGGTAAGGTTGCGGACCTTATCTTGCCATCGCAGAGGGAGCAGAGGATGAGACATCTCAGGGAGGCCTTGCAGAAAGGTCTGTGCAACGCGTTCCCAGAAACTGGGAGGTTACAAACTCCTGGTCCTGGACGACGAGTTGCTGAGGCTTCGGTCAGTAGCAGAAGGAGCGGTGGGGAAGGTGGACGTCTGACCGATGCGTTCAGACAATTTTTTAGTCCGCAGCCCCAAGGTATGATCGGTTCCAGCAACCATCGCCAGCGTCTGATATACATGGTGCAGGAATACCTAGGGGCAAGGTCAGACTTGGACACCTTTCCCACCGAAATCCTCTGGCTTACTGGGTCCTGAGGATGGATCACTGGCCAGAGCTTGCACAGTATGCAATTGAGCTACTGGCCTGTCCTGCATCCAGCGTTCTTTCCGAACGCACATTCAGTGCTGCTGGAGGATTTGTCACTGATCATAGGGTGCGCCTGTCCACCGACTCGGTTGATCGACTGACCTTCATAAAAATGAATCAGTCTTGGATCACCACCAGCTACCAGACACCTGAAGCGGATATAACGGAATAATTTATAATGTCACATCCCTTCAAGACTGCCTATGCTGATGCTGAGTGACTGTCCTGTTATGTTCACTGACTATCCTCTTCCTCCTCCTCAATGATCCATGCCACCACACCAGTGCCTAAGGCACAATTTTTCAGCCCCTGTATAACAGGGGCGTGTAATTACAATTTTTTAAAAAGATGCTTCGCAACAGGTCTGACTGCTGTGCTCAGAGTACAGTATCTGTGAGGGGTTGCAGTGTTGTGGCACCAGCACCAGTGCCTAAGGCACAATTTTTCAGCCCCTGTTGGGGCGTGTAATTACAATTTTTAGGCAATGCTTTGCAACAGGTCTCATTGCTGTGCTCAGAGTACAGTATCTGTGAGGGGTTGCAGTGTTGTGGCACCAGCACCAGTGCCTAAGGCACAATTTTTCAGCCCCTGTATAACAGGGGCGTGTAATTACAATTTTTTAAAAAGATGCTTCGCAACAGGTGTGACTGCTGTGCTCCAAGTACAGTATCTGTGAGGGGTTGCAGTGTTGTGGCACCAGCACCAATGCCTAAGGCACAATTTTTCAGCCCCTGTTTAACAGGGGCGTGTAATTACAAATCTTGATCTAATAGTTCACAGCAGGGCCCATTCCTGCGCCCACCAAGAGTAACTATGAGGGCCTACAGTCTTGTGGCAACACCGTCCACCACCACCACCACCACCAAAGGCCCAATTTTTCTGCCCTGTTCAACAGGTGCATGCAATTACAAATCTTGATCTAATAACTCACAGCAGGGCCCATTCCTGCACCCACCAAGAGTAACTGTGAGGGCTTACAGTCTTGTGGCAACACCGTCCACCACCACCACCACCAAAGGCCCAATTTTTCTGCCCGGTTCAACAGGTGCATGCAAGTACAAATCTTGATCTATTAACTCACAGCAGGGCCCATTCCTGTGCCCACCAGTCTTGTGGCTACACCAACATCTAATAGGGCAAATTTCTGCAGAGTATATACGGCAGGCCCCTACTTTCAAACATCCAACTTACAAACGACTCCTACTTGCAAACGGCAAGAGAAAACAGGAAGTGAGAGGAAATCTACCCCTAGGAAGGAAAATTCTATCCTGTTAGATTTAATTTGGGAAAAAGGTATCTCCTCTCTACTGATGCTTTATCACCAATCCTTGTTTCAATTAAAACCCCACTTTTCCAAAAACATTTGTCATTGGGACGGAAAGTGAGGTGACATGTTCTGAACAGATGTGCAAAGACAGCAAATGTTACAGGGGTGATAACCCCTCCCTATGTTCTCCAAAAAGCTTAAAAATTGATTTTTTTGGGATGTAGCTACACTTCATAATGTACCTGTTCAGATTCTACTTAAGAACAAACCTACAGTCCATGTCTTGTTTGCACCACCTATATACTGCTGTTCAGAGTATATAGGGTTGTAGGTGTAGGGTTTTATTTTGGGTGTGGGGTCCCCCTTAGTATCCATACAAGACCCAAAGGGGCTGGGGTGGGGGGGGGGGGTGATGGGGTAGCCATGCCATTTTTCTCAAGGATTTTCAACCATATGGCGGCCAGGACAAGACATGACATTAAAGCCGCAAGTGGTTTTAAATGGCTTCTTTTTTTCCTTTACAAATGTCATTTTGTGCAAGGACAGTTCTAAACACGGGAAACACATGCCACTTCACAGGCATACTTTAGACACCCCCCAGGTACCATATTTAAAGGAAAATTTCACTTTTTTTTTTTTCACGTTATGCATCATTAAAATGACTGCTCCCGAAAAAACTTTAGTTTTTAAAATTTCTTTTTGCATTGATATATGTCCCCTGGGGCAGGACCCGGGTCCCCAAACCTGTTTTATGACATTAACATGCATATTGGCCGTTGTAATTAGCAATTTTGATTTCGAACGTTCGCGTCCATTATAACGAATAGGGTTCGAAAATTCGCGCGAACTTTCGGTCCGTTCGAAGGTTCTGGTGCGAACCGAACCCGGGGGTGTTCGGCTCATCCCTACATCAGAGGTTCCCCATCACATCAGAGCTCCTCTCCTCACATCAGAGGTTCCTCCGTCACATCAGAGGTTCCCCCGTCACATCAGAGGTTCTTCCATCACATCAGAGGTTCCCCCATCACATCAGAGGTTCCCCCATCACATCAGAGGTCCCCCATCACATCAGAGGTTCCTCCATCACATCAGAGGTTCCTCCATCACATCAGAGGTTCCCCCATCACATCAAAGGTCCCCCCATCACATCAGAGCTCCCCTCGTCACATCAG
The DNA here is from genome assembly GCA_029206835.1 of Rana muscosa. Classification (NCBI taxonomy): domain Eukaryota; kingdom Metazoa; phylum Chordata; class Amphibia; order Anura; family Ranidae; genus Rana; species Rana muscosa. The sequence goes on along the minus strand of CM055118.1, from coordinate 411,831,292 downwards.
AGGTCCCCCCCATCACATCAGAGGTCCCCCTCATAACAGAGGGAATAAGGTGGCCCTCTTGCAGACTGTATGGGAGAAGCTCGTCCACTTGGGACAGAAATATTTCTCACCAATAGTGATGAGCCGAACACCCCCGGGTTCGGTTCGCACCAGAACCCGCGAACGGACCGAAAGTTCGTACGAACATTAGAACCCTATTAAATACAATGGATGCGAACGTTCAAATTCTAAAGTGCTAATTATAACAACTATTATGCATGTTATTGTCCTAAAAAGGGTTTGGGAACCCGGGTTCTGCACCAGGGGACATGTATCAATGCAAAAAGAAGTTTTTAAAACGGTCGTTTTTCGGGAGCAGTCATTTTAATGATGCATAAAGTGAAAAAAAAAAAGTCAAATATTCCTTTATATATCGTACCTGGGGGGTGTCTAAAGTATGCCTGTGAAGTGCCACGTGTTTCCCGTGTTTAGAACTGTCCCTGCACAAAATAACATTTCTAAAGGAAAAAAAGCCATTTAAAACTGCTTGCGGCTTTAATGCAATGTCTGGTCCCGGTAATATGGATGAAAATCTTTAAGAAAAATGGCATAGCTACTCCATGACCCCCCCCCCCCCCCACCCCAGCCCATTACCAGCCCCTTTGGGTCTTGTATGGATATTAAGGGGAACCCCGCACATAAAATAAAAAAGGCCCTATATACTCTGAACAGCCCTATACAGGCGGTGCATACAAGACAGGGACTGTAGGTTTGTTCTTATGTAGAATCTGTTTGTAATTTTGAACAGGTACATTGTTTAAGTGTAGCTCCAGCCCAAAAATCTATTTTTAAACTTTTTGGAAAACATAGGTAAGGGTTATCACCCCTGTAACATTTGTTTTGCTGTCTGTGCCCCTGTTCAGAACATTTCACCTCACTTTCCGTCCCAATGACAACTGTTTTTGAAATGTGGTATTTTTCTTGAAACAAGGATTGCTGATAAAGCATCAGTACAGAGGAGACACCTTTCTCCCATGTTAATTCTTACAGGAGAGAATTTTCCTTCCAAGGGGTAGATTTCCTCTCACTTCCTGTTGTCTTCTTGCGTTTGCAAGTAGGAGTCGTTTGTAAGTTGGATGTTTGAAAGTAGGGACCTGCCGTATATACTCTGCAGAAATAGGCCCCTTAGTTGTTGGTGTTGGCACAACACTGTAAGCACTCACAGTTACTCTTGGTTGGTGCTGGAACGCCCTGCTGTCAACTATTATATCAGGAATTTTAATTACATATAATTGTTGAACAGTGGTAGTAAAAATTGGGCCTTTGATGGTGGTGCTGGTGCCACAACACTGTAAGCCCTGACAGTTACTCTTGGTGGGTGCAGCAATGGGCCCTGCTGTGAATTATTAGATCAAGAATTGTAATTGCATGCCCCTGTTGAACAGGGGCTGAAAAATTGGGCCTTTCGTGGTGGTGGTGGTGTTGCCACAACACTGTAAGCCCTCAGAGTTACTCTTGGTGGGTGCAGAAATGGGCCCTGCTGTGAATTATTAGATCAAGAATTGTAATTACATGCCCCTTTTGAACAGGGGCTGAAAAATTGGGCCTTTCGTGGTGGTGGTGGTGGTGGCGTTGCCACAACACTGTAAGCCCTCAGAGTTACTCTTGGTGGGTGCAGCAATGGGCCCTGCTGTGAATTATTAGATCAAGAATTGTAATTACATGCCCCTGTTGAACAGGGGCTGAAAAATTGGGCCTTAGGCACTGGTGGCACAACACTGCAACCCCTCACAGATACTGTACTTGGAGCACAGCAATGAGCCCTGTTGCAAAGTATTGCTTCAAAAATTGTAATTACACGCCCCTGTTAAACAGGGGCTGAAAAATTGGGCGTTAGGCACTGGTGGCGGCACCCATAAACAAAAATGATCTTCCAAGCTATCATCATCAATCGTATCATTGAGGACTCGGAGGAGGAGGATAGCCAGTCAACATAACAGCACAGGCACTCAGCATCAGCATCAGTCTTGAAGGGATGTGACATGTTAAAATCAATTAGTCTGTTATATCAGCATCAGGTGTGTGGTAGCTGGTGGTGATCCAAGACTGGTTCATCTTGATGAAAGTCAGTCGATCAACCGAGTCGGTGGACAGGCGCACCCTGTGATCCGTGACAAATCCTCCAGCAGCACTGAATGTGCGTTCCGAAAGAACGCTGGATGCAGGACAGGCCAGTAGCTCAATTGCATACTGTGCAAGCTCTGGCCAGTGATCCATCCTCAAGACCCAGTAAGCCAGAGGATTTTCGGTGGGGAAGGTGTCCAAGTCTGACCTTGCCCCTAGATATTCCTGCACCATGTTTATCAGACGCTGGCGATGGTTGCTGGAACCGATCATACTTTGGGGCTGCAGACTAAAGAATTGTCTGAACGCATCGGTCAGACGGCCACCTTCCCCACCGCTCCTTCTTTGACTGGCCGAAGCCTCAGCAACTCGTTGTCCAGGACCAGGAGTTTGTAACCTCCCAGTCTCTGGGAACGCGTTGCACAGACCTTTCTGCAAGGCCTCCCGGAGTTGTCTCATCCTCTGCTCCCTCTGCGACGGTAACATAAGGTCCGCAACCTTACCCTTGTACCGTGGATCAAGGAGAGTGGCCAGCCAGTAATGGTCCCTCTCCTTGATCTGAAGAATACGAGGATCCTTCCGCAGACTTTGCAGGATCAGGGAGGCCATGCAGCGTAGGTTTGCTGAGGCATTCGCTCCGGAGTCCTCTGGGTCACTAAGGACGACATGATCCGCAGCCACCTCCTCCCAGCCACGTACAAGTCCACTGGTTTCTTGGGACTGTAAATCATCCCTAAAAGACTGCTGCTGATGATGCTGAGTGCCAGCCTCCACCTCCATGCTGACACAATCCTCCTCCTCCTCCTCCTCCTCTTCCTGTGCGATGGGTGGGACAGAAGGAACACTGTCTGGGTAAAGGGGGCCTTGAGAGGCAAGGAAGTCCTCCTCTTCCTGCCTCTGTTCTGCCTCAAGTGCCCTGTCCATTATTCCACGCAGCGTGTGCTCCAACAGGTGGACAAGAGGTACAGTGTCACTGATGCATGCACTGTCACTGCTCACCATCCTCGTGGCCTCCTCAAATGGTGCCAGGACAGTGCATGCATCCCTGATCATGCCCCACTGGCGTGGAGAAAAAAACCAAGCTCCCCTGACCCTGTCCTGGTGCCGTAGTCGCACAGGTACTCATTGATGGCCCTCTGCTGCGTGTGCAGCCGCTGCAGCATGGCCAACGTTGAGTTCCACCTGGTGGGCATGTCACATATAAGGCGGTTCTTGGGCAGGTTCAACTCCTTTTGCAGCTCAGCCAGGCGAGCACTGGCATTATAAGATCTGCGGAAATGCACACAGACTTTCCTGGCCTGCCTCAGGACATCCTGTAAGCCCGGGTACCTGCCCAAGAACCGCTGCACCACCAGGTTAAGGACGTGAGCCACACAGGGCACATGGGTCAGTTGTCCCTGTCGGAGGGCGGAGAGGAGGTTGGTGCCATTGTCGCAAACCACCATTCCTGGCTTAAGCTGGCGTGGCATCAACCACCTCTCGGCCTGGCCCTGCAGAGCAGACAGGACCTCTGCCCCAGTGTGGCTTCTGTCCCCCAAACACACCAGCGCAAGCACGGCATGGCATCGTTTTGCCTGCGTACTTGCGTAGCCCCTTGAACGGCTACAGAGCACCGCTGGTTCATAGGACAAACCACAGGAAGAGGCCATGGAGGAAGAAGAAGAAGAGGGGGTGGAGGAGAGAGGTGTGTCACAACCAGTAGTAGCATTTTGGAGGCGTGGCGGTGGAACAACCTCCAACACTACTGCACCTTGTCCTGCATCCTTCCCAGCTGCCAAAAGAGTGACCCAATGGGCCGTGAAAGAAAGGTAACGTCCCTGTCCATGCCTGCTGGACCATGAGTCAGCGGTAATATGCACCTTACCGCTGACCGCCCTGTCCAGCGAGGCCAAGACATTGCCTTCCACATGCCGGTAGAGAGCCGGAATAGCCTTCCGTGAGAAAAAGTGGCGTTTGGGAACCTGCCACTGAGGAACCGCACATTGCACAAACTCACGGAAGGGGGCCGAGTCTACCAACTGAAAAGGCAGCAGTTGAAGCGCTAGCAATTTAGCCAAGCTAGCATTCAACCGCTGGGCATGTGGATGGCTGGGAGTGAACTTCTTTCGACGGTCCAGCAGCTGGGGCAGGGAAATTTGCCTGCTAGAATCGGACGTCGGTGTACTGCTAGCAGAGTGGCCGCAAGTACTTGGCTGTGACACACCTAATTCTACACCTTCATTCCTCTCAGTGCATGTTTCAGAGAGGACTGAAGTTATAGTGGGGTTGGAGATCCCAGCTGATACGGTGCAAGGAGAGGTCCGCTTTGTTCTTTGGTGTGGGTCTTTGAGGTAGGCTTGCCAACGAGCTGCATGGCAGGTCAACATATGTCTGGTCAGGCATGTGGTACCCAAGCGGCTGATGTTTTGGCCACGCGATATACGCTTGAGACATATGTTGCAAACAGCAGCTGTGCGATCTGATGCACTAGCCTCAAAAAAGGCCCACACCAAAGAACTTTTTGAATGACGGGCAGAGGCAGCGCCCTGCACAGGCGGAGCTCTGCGGTGTGATTCCGTCAGTGTACTGCCCTTACGCTGGCCACCAAAGGGCATCCTGCCTCGTTGGAGATGTGCCTCCTCCTCATCCTCCTCCTCCTCCTCTCTCCTATTAGGCACCCACGTGGAGTCAGTGACCTCATCATCCCCTCCCTCCTCATCACTGGAGCCAATCTGGCAGTATGCTGCAGCTGCTGGAACATGACTGCCAGATTGGTGTCCTTCTTGAGCATCCCCTCTGTCTGCTCTCACGCTACTGCCTTCCTGTAGCTGGGTTTCATCATCAGACCCTTCGAAACGCTGGGCATCCTCCTGGAGCATGTACCCAACACTGTGCTCAAACAGTTCGGGGGACTCCTCAGGAGGAGGACATGGTGGGTCTAGGGAAGGAGTGACTGATGATGAGTCTGACATTGATACCAGGGAAGAGGACGCTTTGGCAGCTGCTTTGCCAGTACCCTGAGCCTGGGTGAGAGAGGATGAGGAGGAGGAGGAGGGCTTGGTCATCCACTCTACCAAGTCTTCGGCATGATGTGGCTCAACATGTCCAGCTGCCGAAAAGAAGGACAAGCGTGTCCCATGGCCATGTGCTGATGACAATGCACCGCGTCCACGACCAGCACTGTTGCCCCCAGACACAGAGCCTGCTTGCCCTCTTTTATTGCCTCCTGACTGTCTGCCTCTCCTTGTTTGCCTTCCAGACATTCTAATAGATGGCCTGCAGGGAGATGGGAAAAAAGCAATAAGGGCTACCTTCAGGTGTCCTTCTCTGTCCCTTTACTTAAGGATTTCTAAATATGGTTGAGGATGATTGCTTTTGCACAGAATAGCACAAGGAGAATTTCCCTCACTGTCCTTCCCTGTCCCTAGAAACAAGGATTATCACAGTGAAAGAAACTGACACTCTTCCTACCTATAGTTTTCTGTCCCTAGAAAAAATGTTTTTTTAAAGCACACTATAGCACAAGGAGAATTCCCCTCACTGTCCTTCCCTGTCCCTAGAAACAAGGATTATCAGTGAAAGAAACTGACACTCTTCCTACCTATAGTTTTCTGTCCCTAGAAAAAATGTTTTTTTAAAGCACACTATAGCACAAGGAGAATTTCCCTCACTGTCCTTCCCTGTCCCTAGAAACAAGGATTATCACAGTGAAAGAAACTGACACTCTTCCTACCTATAGTTTTCTGTCCCTAGAAAAAATGTTTTTTTAAAGCACACTATAGCACAAGGAGAATTCCCCTCACTGTCCTTCCCTGTCCCTAGAAACAAGGATTATCACAGTGAAAGAAACTGACACTCTTCCTACCTATAGTTTTCTGTCCCTAGAAAAAATGTTTTTTTAAAGCACACTATAGCACAAGGAGAATTTCCCTCACTGTCCTTCCCTGTCCCTAGAAACAAGGATTATCACAGTGAAAGAAACTGACACTCTTCCTACCTATAGTTTTCTGTCCCTAGAATTTTTTTTTTTTAAAGCACACTATAGCACAAGGAGAATTTCCCTCACTGTCCTTCCCTGTCCCTAGAAACAAGGATTATCACAGTGAAAGAAACTGACACTCTTCCTACCTATAGTTTTCTGTCCCTAGAAAAAATGTTTTTTTAAAGCACACTATAGCACAAGGAGAATTTCCCTCACTGTCCTTCCCTGTCCCTATAAACAAGGATTATCACAGTGAAAGAAACTGACACTCTTCCTACCTATAGTTTTCTGTCCCTAGAAAAAATGTTTTTTTAAAGCACACTATAGCACAAGGAGAATTCCCCTCACTGTCCTTCCCTGTCCCTAGAAACAAGGATTATCACAGTGAAAGAAACTGACACTCTTCCTACCTATAGTTTTCTGTCCCTAGAAAAAATGTTTTTTTAAAGCACACTATAGCACAAGGAGAATTTCCCTCACTGTCCTTCCCTGTCCCTAGAAACAAGGATTATCACAGTGAAAGAAACTGACACTCTTCCTACCTATAGTTTTCTGTCCCTAGAAAAAAGGTTTTTTTAAAGCACACTATAGCACAACGAGAATTTCCCTCACTGTCCTTCCCTGTCCCAAGAAACAAGGATTATCACAGTGAAAGAAACTGACACTCTTCCTACCTATAGTTTTCTGTCCCTAGAAAAAATGTTTTTTTAAAGCACACTATAGCACAAGGAGAATTTCCCTCACTGTCCTTCCCTGTCCCTAGAAACAAGGATTATCACAGTGAAAGAAACTGACACTCTTCCTACCTATAGTTTTCTGTCCCTAGAAAAAAGGTTTTTTTAAAGCACACTATAGCACAAGGAGAATTTCCCTCACTGTCCTTCCCTGTCCCTAGAAACAAGGATTATCACAGTGAAAGAAACTGACACTCTTCCTACCTATAGTTTTCTGTCCCTAGAAAAAATGTTTTTTTAAAGCACACTATAGCACAAGGAGAATTTCCCTCACTGTCCTTCCCTGTCCCTAGAAACAAGGATTATCACAGTGAAAGAAACTGACACTCTTCCTACTGTGACAGCAGGAAGGTAAAGTCACCTGGTTGCATCCAGGGGGGTAGATATATTTCTCCCAGATTCAGGCTTTATGCCGACTTATACAACTAGGGAGTTGATGAAGCCCAGCTGAGGCTAGTGGGCTCATGAATGACTCATACCTCTAGGGAGAGTGCTGGGCGTCGTGAGGCAGGGAGTTGATGAGACCAGCTGAAGCCTGTCAGTTCGTTTAAGGCCTCTATAAAAACTCCCAGATTCATTAGATGTTAGCTCATGCCTGGAACCAGACCTGTGTGGACTGTCTAGGGAGAGTGAACCCCTGTGCGGTGAGGCAAAGCCTGTGTGGCTATTTGTTTGGACTTTTACTAAACCAGGGACTTAGGGACTAGGACAGCACCAGGCTGATCCCAGTTGTTAGTTTAGGAAACCTGCATGTTTAGTCAGAGGTCAAACTGACCAGGATTTATTTTGTTTATGTTTCTTTTTGGCTTTGCTGTGTTTTTGTCACTGTACATAGAGAAATAAACCGCACCTTTTGATTTTGAAAACCACAACCTCCGTTTGCTGGGCCTGTTTTTGTGTGGGGAGCCCAACCAGGGGGTCACACACACCCGCTACCGAGTTAACCCCCTCACAGTTGGTGGAGAACCAGTGGCAGTTTTTTTTAAGCCAGCATGGAGGAGATACTGAAACAGCTGGCTCTAGCAAATGGCAATCAACAGCAGACAAATGCAGGTTTGCAAAGGAGCCTTGCAGCCCAGCAGCAAGCTCATCAACAAGCCCAGCAGCAATCTGAGGCCCGCTTCATAGACCTGTTACAGAAGCAAGAGCAGAGACTACAACAAATGGAAGCAGTAATGCAGCAACGTCCGCAGACCAGTGAGGAAAGCCGTCCCACTAATACCGCGTCCTTTGGGGTGAGTCGTTTATTGACAAAAATGACTGGAGAGGATGATCCAGAGGTATTTTTGACCACATTTGAAAGGACTGCTGAAAGAGAAAAGTGGCCTGAGGAGCAGTGGGCTGGACTGGTGGCTCCTCTGTTAACTGGTGAATCGCAGAAGGCTTACTATGACCTAGAGCCTGACCAAGCAAAAGACTATGTGATGCTAAAAGCTGAAATATTGGCAAGGCTGGGTGTCACCCTGGCTGTCCGGGCTCAGCGTGTGCATAACTGGACTTTCCAGCTTGGAAAACCCCCCAGGTCTCAAATGTATGATCTCATTCACCTGAGCAGGAAGTGGCTACAGCCAGAGACTTTGTCCGCACCGGAGATTGTGGAACGTGTTGTGATGGATCGTTTCTTGAGAGCTCTTCCTACCGCCATTCAAAAGTGGGTAAGCCATGGAGACCCAGAAACGGCCGGTAAACTTGTGGATCGTGTAGAGAGATACTTGGCTACAGAGAACCTGACGGCCTCTTCCAGAGACTCTCGGACTTTCCACCCTAAGACCAGACCATCCCCAGGGGCGGATAAGAGGATTCCAAGGGGTGAGGGTGGAGAGAGTGAGAGGGTGGGAGCTCTACCCCAAGTTTGGCGAGAACAGCCTGGGAAATCAGCGGCTCAAGAGGCCGCAAGAAGGATCGTTTGCTACCGCTGCCGGCAAGCGGGACATATTGCAGCAAATTGCCCGGTTGTGGAGGAACCCATGCAATGTGACTTTCTGATGGACAGACGTCAGTCGCTGTGTGCGACAGTCGCATGCACTGCCATTCGGGGAACTGAGAAACATTTATGCAAAATGTGTATTAATGGTAGAAATGTTGTGGTATTACTGGATTCAGGTAGCCTTGTGACCCTGATAAAGGCTGAATTAGTTAAAACAGAGGTCTCTGGGAATAGCAAGGTAGCTGTTATTTGTGTGCATGGGGACACCCGAGAGTATCCAGTGACTACAGTGTGTTTCGAGACCCCCAAAGGTACCCTCTCTCATCCAGTGGGGTTAGTATCTCAATTACCGCATGATGCCATTGTGGGAAGGGATTTTCCGAAGTTCTGGGAACTGTGGGATGATCCTGAGCCCCCCACTGGTGCCCCTGTGTACCAGGAATGTGATAGCCAGAACTCCTCTGAGAGTGGTGAGGACTCTCCAGAATTTCCCTTGTCAGTATTGGCAGGGGAGACTCAAGAAACTGGAGAGGAGCCCACCTCCTCAGACGAAAACCTACCGTCTGTGGAGTTTTCTGATCTGGAGGTTCACAGGGAAAATTTTGCCACAGAACAGTTAAAAGACCCCGCCCTAATAAAGGCACGGGAAAACGTAGTGGAAACAGATGGCGAGTTAGTGAACCCAGATAATACCTGCACTTACCCATACTTCAGCGTAGAGAAGGACCTACTGTATCGGGTGGCAAAAAGGGCAGAAGAAACCGTTGAGCAGCTGGTGGTGCCCAAACCTTACAGGAAGTTGGTGTTGGAGTTGGCCCATGGGCACATTCTTGGAGGTCATCTGGGGACAGAGAAAACCCGAGAGAGGGTATTACAGAGATTCTATTGGCCTGGGGTGATGAAGGACATAGAAAATTATTGTTCCTCCTGCCCTGTGTGTCAGAGGTCGGCCCCGATGCCACATTTCCGTAGCCCGCTGGTCCCTCTACCCATCATTGAGGTCCCGTTTGAGAGAATCGCAATGGATTTGGTAGGTCCTATAATCAAGTCCGCTAGGGGGCACCAGTACATATTGGTTATAATGGACTATGCCACCCGTTATCCAGAAGCGATCCCTCTCAGAAATACCTCGGCCAAAACCATAGCCAAAGAGCTATCTCTTGTTTTTAGCCGGGTGGGTATTTGTAAAGAACTGCTTACGGACCAAGGTACACCCTTTATGTCCCGGGTTATGAAAGAGCTGTGTAAATTGTTCAAAGTGACGCAATTGCGTACATCTGTGTATCACCCCCAAACCGATGGGCTGGTTGAAAGATTCAACAAAACCCTAAAACAAATGTTGAAGAAAGTGGTGGATAGAGATGGAAAGGATTGGGACTGTCTACTTCCTTATTTGATGTTTGCTATTAGGGAGGTGCCCCAATCCTCTACGGGATTCTCCCCCTTTGAGTTACTGTATGGGAGACACCCAAGAGGGCTGTTGGATATTGCCAAGGAAACTTGGGAAAGTGAGAGTTCTCCCCACAGGAGTGTGATTGAGCATGTCGCCCTGATGCAAGATCGAATTGCACAGGTAATGCCCATCGTGAAGGAACATTTGGCCCAAGCGCAGTTGGCACAGCAGAGAGTGTACAACCGTGGAGCAAAGACCCGTACCTTTTCCCCGGGGGATAGGATATTGGTACTTGTCCCTACGGTTGAAAGTAAATTCCTTGCCAAATGGCAAGGCCCCTACGAGATAATGGAAAAAGTGAGCGAAGTGAATTACAAGGTCAGACAACCAGGAAGGCGAAAGCCCGAACAGATATATCACGTTAATCTGTTGAAAGCCTGGAGGGATAGAGAGTCCCTAGTCGCAGAAACTTGGTCACCAGCTCAAACTGGTTGCGTGATTCCGGAGGTTGGAATAGCAGCCACCTTGTCACAACCCCAACAACAGGAGGTTAAGGAGTTTGTGCTTCGCAACAAGGAGGTGTTCTCTGAGCTGCCGGGACAAACATCTGGGGTAGAGCATGATATTATTACCCCGCCCGGTGAAAGGGTGAAGTTAAAACCCTATCGGATCCCAGAGGCCCGACGGGAGGCAATACGGGAGGAAGTACAGAAAATGCTGAACTTAGGGGTGATAGAGGAGTCCCAAAGTGATTGGTCTAGTCCCATTGTGTTGGTGCCTAAACCGGATGGGAGCTGGCGATTTTGTAACGATTTTCGTCAGTTGAACAAAGTTACAAAATTTGACACCTACCCCATGCCACGTATAGATGAGTTGATCGACCGGCTGGGAACAGCCCGATACATGACGACTCTTGACCTCACAAAAGGGTATTGGCAAATTCCCCTGGCCAAGTCGGCCAAAGAGAAAACCGCATTTGTAACCCCAGACGGGGCGTTCCAATATAAGAGAATGCCGTTCGGGTTACAGAATGCGCCGGCCACATTCCAGCGGAAAATGGACCAGATGCTGAGGCCCCATCGGAAGTATGCTGCGGCTTACCTGGATGACGTAATTGTCCATAGCACAGATTGGGCCTCACATCTGCCAAAAGTGCAAGCAGTCCTGGACTCTGTTCGGGAAGCGGGGTTTACGGCTAACCCCAAGAAGTGTACCATTGGGCAGGAGGAGGCCAAATATCTTGGGTACACCATTGGCAGGGGAGTAATAAAACCCCAACTCAACAAAGTCGAGGCCATCCAGAGTTGGCCACGTCCCAACAGCAAGAAGCAGGTACGAGCCTTTCTGGGAATCGCGGGTTATTATCGGCGCTTCATTCCCCACTTTGCTTCTAAGGCTGTGCCCCTAACCAACCTGACGAAAGGGAAAGGGTCGGTCATGATTAAATGGACCCCCGAGGCTGAGGCAGCATTCCAATTCTTGAAACAAGCCTTATGTAGCCAGCCAGTGTTGTACTCACCCGACTTCTCTAAAGACTTTGTCGTACAAAGTGATGCGTCAGATGTGGGGTTAGGAGCAGTATTGTCCCAGGTCTGGAACGGGGAAGAGCACCCAGTCATTTACCTCAGCAGGAAGTTGAAGTCCCATGAGGTAAATTACGCCACGGTTGAAAAGGAGTGTTTAGCGGTGAAGTGGGCTCTAGATTCCCTTCGGTACTATCTGCTAGGTAGGCACTTTGACATGGTTACGGATCACGCTCCGTTAAAGTGGATGGCTCAAAACAAGGAGACAAATAGAAGAGTGAATAGGTGGTTCCTGGCCCTACAGGAATTCAACTTCACAGTAAAGCATCGCCCTGGCGTTCAAATGGGGAATGTGGATGCTTTGTCTCGAGTACATGAATGCCTGATTGCTGGTGTTCCAACCCCGAGGTTAAAACAAGAGGGGGGGGGGGGTATGTGACAGCAGGAAGGTAAAGTCACCTGGTTGCATCCAGGGGGGTAGATATATTTCTCCCAGATTCAGGCTTTATGCCGACTTATACAACTAGGGAGTTGATGAAGCCCAGCTGAGGCTAGTGGGCTCATGAATGACTCATACCTCTAGGGAGAGTGCTGGGCGTCGTGAGGCAGGGAGTTGATGAGACCAGCTGAAGCCTGTCAGCTCGTTTAAGGCCTCTATAAAAACTCCCAGATTCATTAGGTGTTAGCTCATGCCTGGAACCAGACCTGTGTGGACTGTCTAGGGAGAGTGAACCCCTGTGTGGTGAGGCAAAGCCTGTGTGGCTATTTGTTTGGACTTTTACTAAACCAGGGACTTAGGGACTAGGACAGCACCAGGCTGATCCCAGTTGTTAGTTTAGGAAACCTGCATGTTTAGTCAGAGGTCAAACTGACCAGGATTTATTTTGTTTGTTTCTTTTTGGCTTTGCTGTGTTTTGTCACTGTACATAGAGAAATAAACCGCACCTTTTGATTTTGAAAACCACAACCTCCGTCTGCTGGCCCTGTTTTTGTGTGGGGAGCCCAACCAGGGGGTCACACACACCCGCTACCGAGTTAACCCCCTCACACTACCTATAGTTTTCTGTCCCTAGAAAAAAGGTTTTTTTAAAGCACACTATAGCACAAGGAGAATTTCCCTCACTGTCCTTCCCTGTCCCTAGAAACAAGGATTATCACAGTGAAAGAAACTGACACTCTTCCTACCTATAGTTTTCTGTCCCTAGAAAAAATGTTTTTTTAAAGCACACTATAGCACAAGGAGAATTTCCCTCACTGTCCTTCCCTGTCCCTAGAAACAAGGATTATCACAGTGAAAGAAACTGACACTCTTCCTACCTATAGTTTTCTGTCCCTAGAAAAAATGTTTTTTTAAAGCACACTATAGCACAAGGAGAATTTCCCTCACTGTCCTTCCCTGTCCCTAGAAACAAGGATTATCACAGTGAAAGAAACTGACACTCTTCCTACCTATAGTTTTCTGTCCCTAGAAAAAAGGTTTTTTTAAAGCACACTATAGCACAACGAGAATTTCCCTCACTGTCCTTCCCTGTCCCAAGAAACAAGGATTATCACAGTGAAAGAAACTGACACTCTTCCTACCTATAGTTTTCTGTCCCTAGAAAAAATGTTTTTTTAAAGCACACTATAGCACAAGGAGAATTTCCCTCACTGTCCTTCCCTGTCCCTAGAAACAAGGATTATCACAGTGAAAGAAACTGACACTCTTCCTACCTATAGTTTTCTGTCCCTAGAAAAAAGGTTTTTTTAAAGCACACTATAGCACAAGGAGAATTTCCCTCACTGTCCTTCCCTGTCCCTAGAAACAAGGATTATCACAGTGAAAGAAACTGACACTCTTCCTACCTATAGTTTTCTGTCCCTAGAAAAAATGTTTTTTTAAAGCACACTATAGCACAAGGAGAATTTCCCTCACTGTCCTTCCCTGTCCCTAGAAACAAGGATTATCACAGTGAAAGAAACTGACACTCTTCCTACTGTGACAGCAGGAAGGTAAAGTCACCTGGTTGCATCCAGGGGGGTAGATATATTTCTCCCAGATTCAGGCTTTATGCCGACTTATACAACTAGGGAGTTGATGAAGCCCAGCTGAGGCTAGTGGGCTCATGAATGACTCATACCTCTAGGGAGAGTGCTGGGCGTCGTGAGGCAGGGAGTTGATGAGACCAGCTGAAGCCTGTCAGTTCGTTTAAGGCCTCTATAAAAACTCCCAGATTCATTAGATGTTAGCTCATGCCTGGAACCAGACCTGTGTGGACTGTCTAGGGAGAGTGAACCCCTGTGCGGTGAGGCAAAGCCTGTGTGGCTATTTGTTTGGACTTTTACTAAACCAGGGACTTAGGGACTAGGACAGCACCAGGCTGATCCCAGTTGTTAGTTTAGGAAACCTGCATGTTTAGTCAGAGGTCAAACTGACCAGGATTTATTTTGTTTATGTTTCTTTTTGGCTTTGCTGTGTTTTTGTCACTGTACATAGAGAAATAAACCGCACCTTTTGATTTTGAAAACCACAACCTCCGTTTGCTGGGCCTGTTTTTGTGTGGGGAGCCCAACCAGGGGGTCACACACACCCGCTACCGAGTTAACCCCCTCACAGTTGGTGGAGAACCAGTGGCAGTTTTTTTTAAGCCAGCATGGAGGAGATACTGAAACAGCTGGCTCTAGCAAATGGCAATCAACAGCAGACAAATGCAGGTTTGCAAAGGAGCCTTGCAGCCCAGCAGCAAGCTCATCAACAAGCCCAGCAGCAATCTGAGGCCCGCTTCATAGACCTGTTACAGAAGCAAGAGCAGAGACTACAACAAATGGAAGCAGTAATGCAGCAACGTCCGCAGACCAGTGAGGAAAGCCGTCCCACTAATACCGCGTCCTTTGGGGTGAGTCGTTTATTGACAAAAATGACTGGAGAGGATGATCCAGAGGTATTTTTGACCACATTTGAAAGGACTGCTGAAAGAGAAAAGTGGCCTGAGGAGCAGTGGGCTGGACTGGTGGCTCCTCTGTTAACTGGTGAATCGCAGAAGGCTTACTATGACCTAGAGCCTGACCAAGCAAAAGACTATGTGATGCTAAAAGCTGAAATATTGGCAAGGCTGGGTGTCACCCTGGCTGTCCGGGCTCAGCGTGTGCATAACTGGACTTTCCAGCTTGGAAAACCCCCCAGGTCTCAAATGTATGATCTCATTCACCTGAGCAGGAAGTGGCTACAGCCAGAGACTTTGTCCGCACCGGAGATTGTGGAACGTGTTGTGATGGATCGTTTCTTGAGAGCTCTTCCTACCGCCATTCAAAAGTGGGTAAGCCATGGAGACCCAGAAACGGCCGGTAAACTTGTGGATCGTGTAGAGAGATACTTGGCTACAGAGAACCTGACGGCCTCTTCCAGAGACTCTCGGACTTTCCACCCTAAGACCAGACCATCCCCAGGGGCGGATAAGAGGATTCCAAGGGGTGAGGGTGGAGAGAGTGAGAGGGTGGGAGCTCTACCCCAAGTTTGGCGAGAACAGCCTGGGAAATCAGCGGCTCAAGAGGCCGCAAGAAGGATCGTTTGCTACCGCTGCCGGCAAGCGGGACATATTGCAGCAAATTGCCCGGTTGTGGAGGAACCCATGCAATGTGACTTTCTGATGGACAGACGTCAGTCGCTGTGTGCGACAGTCGCATGCACTGCCATTCGGGGAACTGAGAAACATTTATGCAAAATGTGTATTAATGGTAGAAATGTTGTGGTATTACTGGATTCAGGTAGCCTTGTGACCCTGATAAAGGCTGAATTAGTTAAAACAGAGGTCTCTGGGAATAGCAAGGTAGCTGTTATTTGTGTGCATGGGGACACCCGAGAGTATCCAGTGACTACAGTGTGTTTCGAGACCCCCAAAGGTACCCTCTCTCATCCAGTGGGGTTAGTATCTCAATTACCGCATGATGCCATTGTGGGAAGGGATTTTCCGAAGTTCTGGGAACTGTGGGATGATCCTGAGCCCCCCACTGGTGCCCCTGTGTACCAGGAATGTGATAGCCAGAACTCCTCTGAGAGTGGTGAGGACTCTCCAGAATTTCCCTTGTCAGTATTGGCAGGGGAGACTCAAGAAACTGGAGAGGAGCCCACCTCCTCAGACGAAAACCTACCGTCTGTGGAGTTTTCTGATCTGGAGGTTCACAGGGAAAATTTTGCCACAGAACAGTTAAAAGACCCCGCCCTAATAAAGGCACGGGAAAACGTAGTGGAAACAGATGGCGAGTTAGTGAACCCAGATAATACCTGCACTTACCCATACTTCAGCGTAGAGAAGGACCTACTGTATCGGGTGGCAAAAAGGGCAGAAGAAACCGTTGAGCAGCTGGTGGTGCCCAAACCTTACAGGAAGTTGGTGTTGGAGTTGGCCCATGGGCACATTCTTGGAGGTCATCTGGGGACAGAGAAAACCCGAGAGAGGGTATTACAGAGATTCTATTGGCCTGGGGTGATGAAGGACATAGAAAATTATTGTTCCTCCTGCCCTGTGTGTCAGAGGTCGGCCCCGATGCCACATTTCCGTAGCCCGCTGGTCCCTCTACCCATCATTGAGGTCCCGTTTGAGAGAATCGCAATGGATTTGGTAGGTCCTATAATCAAGTCCGCTAGGGGGCACCAGTACATATTGGTTATAATGGACTATGCCACCCGTTATCCAGAAGCGATCCCTCTCAGAAATACCTCGGCCAAAACCATAGCCAAAGAGCTATCTCTTGTTTTTAGCCGGGTGGGTATTTGTAAAGAACTGCTTACGGACCAAGGTACACCCTTTATGTCCCGGGTTATGAAAGAGCTGTGTAAATTGTTCAAAGTGACGCAATTGCGTACATCTGTGTATCACCCCCAAACCGATGGGCTGGTTGAAAGATTCAACAAAACCCTAAAACAAATGTTGAAGAAAGTGGTGGATAGAGATGGAAAGGATTGGGACTGTCTACTTCCTTATTTGATGTTTGCTATTAGGGAGGTGCCCCAATCCTCTACGGGATTCTCCCCCTTTGAGTTACTGTATGGGAGACACCCAAGAGGGCTGTTGGATATTGCCAAGGAAACTTGGGAAAGTGAGAGTTCTCCCCACAGGAGTGTGATTGAGCATGTCGCCCTGATGCAAGATCGAATTGCACAGGTAATGCCCATCGTGAAGGAACATTTGGCCCAAGCGCAGTTGGCACAGCAGAGAGTGTACAACCGTGGAGCAAAGACCCGTACCTTTTCCCCGGGGGATAGGATATTGGTACTTGTCCCTACGGTTGAAAGTAAATTCCTTGCCAAATGGCAAGGCCCCTACGAGATAATGGAAAAAGTGAGCGAAGTGAATTACAAGGTCAGACAACCAGGAAGGCGAAAGCCCGAACAGATATATCACGTTAATCTGTTGAAAGCCTGGAGGGATAGAGAGTCCCTAGTCGCAGAAACTTGGTCACCAGCTCAAACTGGTTGCGTGATTCCGGAGGTTGGAATAGCAGCCACCTTGTCACAACCCCAACAACAGGAGGTTAAGGAGTTTGTGCTTCGCAACAAGGAGGTGTTCTCTGAGCTGCCGGGACAAACATCTGGGGTAGAGCATGATATTATTACCCCGCCCGGTGAAAGGGTGAAGTTAAAACCCTATCGGATCCCAGAGGCCCGACGGGAGGCAATACGGGAGGAAGTACAGAAAATGCTGAACTTAGGGGTGATAGAGGAGTCCCAAAGTGATTGGTCTAGTCCCATTGTGTTGGTGCCTAAACCGGATGGGAGCTGGCGATTTTGTAACGATTTTCGTCAGTTGAACAAAGTTACAAAATTTGACACCTACCCCATGCCACGTATAGATGAGTTGATCGACCGGCTGGGAACAGCCCGATACATGACGACTCTTGACCTCACAAAAGGGTATTGGCAAATTCCCCTGGCCAAGTCGGCCAAAGAGAAAACCGCATTTGTAACCCCAGACGGGGCGTTCCAATATAAGAGAATGCCG
This sequence comes from Rana muscosa, assembly GCA_029206835.1. NCBI lineage: Eukaryota > Metazoa > Chordata > Amphibia > Anura > Ranidae > Rana > Rana muscosa. Next base: position 411,813,673 of record CM055118.1, on the reverse strand, counting down.
TTCGGGTTACAGAATGCGCCGGCCACATTCCAGCGGAAAATGGACCAGATGCTGAGGCCCCATCGGAAGTATGCTGCGGCTTACCTGGATGACGTAATTGTCCATAGCACAGATTGGGCCTCACATCTGCCAAAAGTGCAAGCAGTCCTGGACTCTGTTCGGGAAGCGGGGTTTACGGCTAACCCCAAGAAGTGTACCATTGGGCAGGAGGAGGCCAAATATCTTGGGTACACCATTGGCAGGGGAGTAATAAAACCCCAACTCAACAAAGTCGAGGCCATCCAGAGTTGGCCACGTCCCAACAGCAAGAAGCAGGTACGAGCCTTTCTGGGAATCGCGGGTTATTATCGGCGCTTCATTCCCCACTTTGCTTCTAAGGCTGTGCCCCTAACCAACCTGACGAAAGGGAAAGGGTCGGTCATGATTAAATGGACCCCCGAGGCTGAGGCAGCATTCCAATTCTTGAAACAAGCCTTATGTAGCCAGCCAGTGTTGTACTCACCCGACTTCTCTAAAGACTTTGTCGTACAAAGTGATGCGTCAGATGTGGGGTTAGGAGCAGTATTGTCCCAGGTCTGGAACGGGGAAGAGCACCCAGTCATTTACCTCAGCAGGAAGTTGAAGTCCCATGAGGTAAATTACGCCACGGTTGAAAAGGAGTGTTTAGCGGTGAAGTGGGCTCTAGATTCCCTTCGGTACTATCTGCTAGGTAGGCACTTTGACATGGTTACGGATCACGCTCCGTTAAAGTGGATGGCTCAAAACAAGGAGACAAATAGAAGAGTGAATAGGTGGTTCCTGGCCCTACAGGAATTCAACTTCACAGTAAAGCATCGCCCTGGCGTTCAAATGGGGAATGTGGATGCTTTGTCTCGAGTACATGAATGCCTGATTGCTGGTGTTCCAACCCCGAGGTTAAAACAAGAGGGGGGGGGGGGTATGTGACAGCAGGAAGGTAAAGTCACCTGGTTGCATCCAGGGGGGTAGATATATTTCTCCCAGATTCAGGCTTTATGCCGACTTATACAACTAGGGAGTTGATGAAGCCCAGCTGAGGCTAGTGGGCTCATGAATGACTCATACCTCTAGGGAGAGTGCTGGGCGTCGTGAGGCAGGGAGTTGATGAGACCAGCTGAAGCCTGTCAGCTCGTTTAAGGCCTCTATAAAAACTCCCAGATTCATTAGGTGTTAGCTCATGCCTGGAACCAGACCTGTGTGGACTGTCTAGGGAGAGTGAACCCCTGTGTGGTGAGGCAAAGCCTGTGTGGCTATTTGTTTGGACTTTTACTAAACCAGGGACTTAGGGACTAGGACAGCACCAGGCTGATCCCAGTTGTTAGTTTAGGAAACCTGCATGTTTAGTCAGAGGTCAAACTGACCAGGATTTATTTTGTTTGTTTCTTTTTGGCTTTGCTGTGTTTTGTCACTGTACATAGAGAAATAAACCGCACCTTTTGATTTTGAAAACCACAACCTCCGTCTGCTGGCCCTGTTTTTGTGTGGGGAGCCCAACCAGGGGGTCACACACACCCGCTACCGAGTTAACCCCCTCACACTACCTATAGTTTTCTGTCCCTAGAAAAAAGGTTTTTTTAAAGCACACTATAGCACAAGGAGAATTTCCCTCACTGTCCTTCCCTGTCCCTAGAAACAAGGATTATCACAGTGAAAGAAACTGACACTCTTCCTACCTATAGTTTTCTGTCCCTAGAAAAAATGTTTTTTTAAAGCACACTATAGCACAAGGAGAATTTCCCTCACTGTCCTTCCCTGTCCCTAGAAACAAGGATTATCACAGTGAAAGAAACTGACACTCTTCCTACCTATAGTTTTCTGTCCCTAGAAAAAATGTTTTTTTAAAGCACACTATAGCACAAGGAGAATTCCCCTCACTGTCCTTCCCTGTCCCTAGAAACAAGGATTATCACAGTGAAAGAAACTGACACTCTTCCTACCTATAGTTTTCTGTCCCTAGAAAAAATGTTTTTTTAAAGCACACTATAGCACAAGGAGAATTTCCCTCACTGTCCTTCCCTGTCCCTAGAAACAAGGATTATCACAGTGAAAGAAACTGACACTCTTCCTACCTATAGTTTTCTGTCCCTAGAAAAAATGTTTTTTTAAAGCACACTATAGCACAAGGAGAATTTCCCTCACTGTCCTTCTTTGTCCCTAGAAACAAGGATTCGCACAGTAAAACACACTGACACTCTCCCTACCTATCCTTCTCTTTCCCTAAACTAAAGGAATCCAGTTTAAGCAAGAAAAAATAAATGTCACTGTCCCTGCCTATGCTTCTCTTTCCCTGCTCCGGAACACACTACACTAGGCCGCCGTGCTGGCGGCCTTTTATAGTGTGGGGCGTGTACTAAACACCCTCAGCAATAATTGGCCACAGGCATCCTGCCTGTGGCCAATCATTGCTCTCCTCGCTGCCGGCGCTGTGATTGGCCAAGCATGCGGGGTCACAGTGCATGCTTGGCCAATCACAGCGCCTGGATGACACTGCGATGGCGTAGTGCATTGTGGGCCGTTCGCGTCACTCGAATTAGGCGCGAACGGCCCAAATCGTTCGATCTTCGTCGAACGATCGAACAGCCGATGTTCGAGTCGAACGTATGTTCGACTCGAACACCGAGCTCATCCCTACTCACCAATATCCCTCAAGAAAACTATGAAGATAAATGAATGCCACCTTTTCAGACTGCTGGAACATTGTATGAGTTTGTCTCATAGACTGTTGTAGACAGGGGCCGGACAGTCTGAAGTGGGGTGGGATCCCCGTTAGACCCCTTTCACATTGAAGCGCTGCTAAAACAGCCGCTAAAGGCAGGGGCTTTAGCGGCGCTTTTTTTAAGGTCACGTGACAAAGTGAGCTTAAATTAAAAAAAATAAAAGACCCGTTTCGCTGCGCTTTCAAAGCGCTGCCCATTCATTTCAATGGACAGGGGCGTTTTTGAAGCACTATTTATAGCGCTCCAAATATGCCCCAAAGATGCTGCTTGCAGGAATTTTTCTACCATCCTGCATGAATTAGAGGCAGTTTTCAGACACTTTTCATGCGCCTTTTTTTAACGCCAATGCGCCTGAAAACTGCCTCAGTGTGAAGAGGTCTTAACCACTTCAACCCCGGGCTTTTTTTACCACCTCAATACCGGGCCTATTCTGCCACTTCTCTCCTACGTGTACAAATCATCATTCTTCTGCTAGAAAATTAATCAGAACCCCCAAACATTATATATGTTTTTTTTTAGCAGACACCCTAGGGAATAAAATCACGGTCATTGTAACTTTTTTTTCTTGCACGGTATTTGCGCAATCATTTTTTAAATGCCTTTTTTTTTAAAAAAAAAAAATGGTTTCATGAATTAAAAAACAACAAAACAGTAAAGTTAGCCCAATTTTTTAGTAAAATATGAAAGATGACGTTACGCCGAGTAAATAGATACCTAACATGTCATGCTTTAAAATTGCGCACACTCATGGAATGGCGCCAAACTTCGGTACTTAAAAATCTCCATAGGCGACGCTTTGATTTTTTTTTTTACAGGTTACCAGCTTAGAGTTACAGAGGAGGTCTAGTGCTAGAATTGTTGCACGCGCTCTAACGCACGCGGCAATACCTCACATATGTAAACAGCGTTTACATATGTGGGCGGGTCTTACGTGTGCGTTCGCTTCTGATCGCGAGCTACCGGGGACAGGGGCGTTTTACTTTTCTTTTTTTTTATTATTTTACTTAATTTTTTTTATTTTTACACTTTTTTGATCACTTTTATTCCTATTACAAGGAATGTAAACATCCCTTGTAATAGGAATGGTGTGTGACAGGTCCTCTTTATTGAGAGATGCGGGGTCAATAAGACCTCCCCCTCCCCCCAAATGTCTCCTCCAGGCTGGAAAACATGAGATCGTGAAAACAATTTCACTGATCTTATACTTACTAGCCGCAATGGTGGCTTTGTTTACTTCTGTGATGTCATCACATCGCGCCCGGGCCGCCGACGGTCATAGAGATGACTGGCGACCATCTGGTCACCACTTATCTCTATGGTTCACCTCCGGCGCTGGACGGTTCATTCCCTGGGCCCCCGATGGGACGGGAGAGCCCAGAGATGCACCGGATGGCGGCGGGAGGGAGGGGGGGCATTTCCCCTCCCACCGCCTGTAAGAACGATCAAGCTCTATGATTGTTCTTATTGTGCGCAGAAGAGAAGGATACCTGAATGATGCCTCTAGCTGCCCCCATCATTCAGATATCCCCCCACAAAGCCCAGGACGTCATATGACGCCCACCCAGGATGGGAGATCCCATCTGTGGATGTCATATTACTATGGGCGGGTAAGGCAGTGGTTAATGTTGTGTTTCTCCCATTGTGTGCCTCTTAGGTGTAAATTCCCATTGTTAATTGAGTCACCTATTATTTTCAGTCTGTTGGCTAACTTTTGGAGGTTCCTACATGATGGGTATAGTCTGGTGTCACCTCTACCTCGTTATCTAACCTTTGTGAGATGTTTTGCGTAAGTATTTGGTTTTATTGTTCATGTGGTGACTGACCTATTTTTGAAGGGTATACAGTGCCTTGAAAAAGTATTCATACCCCCTTGAAATTTCCCACATTTTCTCATGTTACAACCAAAAACGTAAATGTATTTTATTGGGATTTTATGTGATAGACCAACACAAAGTGTCACATAATTGTGAAGTGGAAGGAAAATTATACAAATAAATATGTGAAAAGTGTGGGGGGGCAATTGTATTCAGCCCCCTTTACTCTGATACCCTTAACTAAAATCTAGTGCAGTGTTTCTCAACTCCAGTCCTCAAGGCGCACCAACAGGTCATGTTTTCAGGATTTCCCTTCGTTGAAACGGCTGTGGTAATTTCTACGGCAGTGAAACTGATCAAATCACCTGTGCAAAATAATGAAAAGCATGAAAACATGACCTGTTGGGGCGCCTTGAGGACTGGAGTTGAGAAACACTGATCTAGTGGAACCAATTGCCTTCAGAAGTCACCTAATTTGTAAATAAAGTCCACCTGTGTGTTATTTAATCTCAGTATAAATCTTAACCTTAGCGAACAAACAGCATCATGAAAGCCAATGACACACCAGACACGTCAGGGGCAAAGTTGTGGAGAAGTATAAAGCAGGTTACCCCTGAATAAGTCAGGTGGCTCTGATGTAACGCGTAGGGAGGAAGCGAGTGATGCTGTCAGCAGGTGTCTATCCCATACAGACACTTAATGAGGAGATCGCTCTGCTGAGCTGTGTTATGCGCTTCCGATTCCTGGTACATGGGAGCGGTTTACCAATCGAGTCTGTTGGGTGTGATTCTGTTATCACAATATGCTGCACTATGATCGCTTTCTCTTGTTTTGATATGTCCACTTCACATATGGATTAACCACTTAACGACCGCTCACTGTATATATACGTTATTTATTTAAAGATGGGTATCTCGGTAACGGCAGCAGCTGCTGCCACATCCCAGATATCCATCTCTTCAGTGAGCAGTCCTGTTTACGATAATGGTGGTCTTTGCGGCGGATTCGCCGCGAGATCACCATTATCGGCAGCGGGAGAGGGGCCTCCCGCCGCCGCTTACCGGAGCCGTCGGTAGCGGCAGAGGCAATCGGGTCCTTCTCCCTCTGTGGTATGGATAAGAGTGAGGGGGGGAAGATGGCCCCCACTCATCTCCATACCATAGCAGGGCGGCGCTGACGTAAAAACGTCAGCTCCGCCCATACGTCTTAAAGAGACTTTTTTTTTTGTCATTTTTTCAAATGACATTTATTTTTTTATTGCATTTTAGTGTAAAAATTAGATCTGAGGTCTTTTTGACCCCCCAGATCTCATATTTAAGAGGACCTGTCATGCTTTTTTCTATTACAAGGGATGTTTACATTCCATGTAATAGGAATAAAAGTGATCCATTTTTTTTTTTTTTTAAAAACAGTGTAAAAATAAATAGAATCAAGTAAAATAAATAAGAAAACAATTTTTTTTTTTTTAAAGCGCCCCGTCCGGACGAGCTCGCGCACAGAAGCGAACGCATACGTGAGTAGCGCCCGCATATGAAAACAGTGTTCAAAGCACACATGTGAGGTATCTCTGCAATCGTTAGAGCGAGAGCAATAATTCTAGCCCCAGACCTCCTCTGTAACTTAAAAGATGCAACCTGTAGAATTTTTTAAACGTCGCCTATGGCCATTCCACGAGCGGGCGCAATTTTAAAGTGTGACATGTTGAGTATCAATTTACTCGGCGTAACATTATCTTTCACAATATAAAAAAAAAAATTGGGCTAACTTTACTGTTGCATTATTTTTTAATTAAAAAAAGTGAATTTTTTCCAAAAAAAAGTGCGCTTGTAAGACCGCTACGCAAATACGATGTGACAAAAAGTATTGCAATGACCGCCCTTTTATTCTCTAGGATGTTAGAAAACAAAAAACAATATATAATGTTTGGGGGTTCTAAGTAATTTTCTAGCAAAAAAAAAATAGGATTTTTATAACAGCTTACCTGTAAAATCCTTTTCTTGGAGTACATCACGGGACACAGAGCGACATAGTCATTACTAATGGGTTATATAGTTACCGTCAGGTGCTGGCACTGGCAACTTCCAAAACCGGAAGTACCCTCCCCTATATAAGCCCCTCCCATCCGGGAGCACCTCAGTTTTGTAGCAAAGCAATAAGTGTCCCCAAAGAGGGGCGGGAGCTCTGTGTCCCGTGATGTACTCCAAGAAAAGGATTTTACAGGTAAGCTGTTATAAAAATCCTATTTTCTTTCTCGTACATCACGGGACACAGAGCGACATAGTCATTACTAATGGGATGTCCTAAAGCAATGCCCAATGAGGGGGGGGATACACCATACATAAGCTGAGCGCTATCAGACATGAGGATCTTTTGCGGCCTGCAACACACTGCGCCCAAAGGCGACATCCTCCTGACTTCTAACGTCCACCTGGTAGGACCTAGTAAACGTGTGTACCGAAGACCATGTTGCGGCCTTACAGATTTGAGCCAGGGAGGCCTGGTGATGCACTGCCCATGAAGTTCCAACTGCTCTCGTGGAGTGCGCTCTAACTTTGAACGGAGGCGGTCTCCTTCTCAAGCCATAAGCTTGCATAATGACCTGTCGAATCCACTTGGCTAAAGTAGACTTTGACGCTGCCTGACCCTTTCTGGGGCCTTCCGGCAGAATAAACAAAGTATCCGTTCTGCGAATCTGAGCAGTGGCTTTTAGATAAGCTTTAACTGCTCTTACTACATCCAAAGAATGCAATAACTTTTCCTCTACCGAAGTAGGTTTGGGGAAAAAAGAAGGAAGAACCACATCTTGGTTCAAATGAAACCTCGATACCACCTTAGGAAGAAAGGCTGGATGAGGACGTAACACTACTATGTCCTTATGGATAACCAGATATGGCTCCTTACAGGACATAGCTGCTAATTCCGATACTCTTTTAGCCGAACAAATGGCTACTAGAAAAATCAATTTCCTGGTGAGAAGCACCAAGGAAATATGCTGTAATGGTTCAAATGGTTGTTTCTGTAGAACCGACAGAACCAAGTTTAGATCCCATGAACATATGGGAATATTAACCGGAGGCCTAATACGCATCACTCCTTGTATAAAGGCTTTGACTAGTGAATGCGAAGCCAAGGGCCTTTGAAAAAATATTGACAAGGCCGAAATCTGACCCTTGATAGTACTCAAGGCAAGCTTCCTATCTACAGCCCACTGTAGGAAGTCCAGAATCCTACCTATTACGTACTTATGTGGATGCCATTTCTTGGCCTCACACCACGCGATGTACGCCTTCCAGATTTTATAGTAGATCTGCCTGGATACCGGCTTCCTGGCATTGATCATGGTAGATACCACAGCATTAGAGAGCCCTCTCTTTTTTAGAATGTGGGCTTCAATAGCCAGGCCGTCAAACCTAGGGCTGGTAAGGAAGGGTGGTATATTGGTCCTTGCGAAAGCCGGACGACGTGGGAGAGTCCAAGGACTCCCCACTGAAATTTTACAATCTCCGCGTACCACGCTCTTCGGGGCCACGCTGGAGCCACCGGAATCACTGGTTTCTTTTCTACCCTGATTCTGCGGAGTAATCGAGGTAACCATTGTGGCGGTGTGAATGCATATATCAGCTTGAACTGATCCCCAGGGAACACTAGGGCATCCGAGCCGCAAGCTAGGGGATCCCTTGTCCGAGAGACAAACCTATCCCCCTTTGCGTTGAATCTGGATGCTAGAAGATCTACATCCGATGTTCCCCACCGCTGACATATTGTCCAGAAAACCTCGGGGTGAAGGGACCCTTCCTCTGGGCCTAATTGCTGGCGACTTAGAAAGTCCGCCTTCCAATTCTCCGCTCCTGGAATGAATACCGCAGATATGGCTGGGACATATTTTTCCTGCCCATTTCAGGATGTAATTTACTTCCCTCTGGGCTGCACGACTCCTGGTGCCCCCCTGATGATTGATATATGCCACTGCTGTGGCATTGTCTGATTGAATTCTGACAGGGGACCCTTGGAGTTTGGATGTCCATGCTACTAGGGCATACCGGGCTGCTCGTATCTCTAAGAGATTGATGGGCAGGGCCTTTTCTGCATCCGACCATCTGCCCTGGAGAGACTATTGCTCCAGTACTGCTCCCCAGCCTATAAGGCTGGCATCTGTAGTGACCACCTTCCAAGAAATCGGACTGAAGGATTTCCTTTTTTCCAGATTCTGGGGAACCCACCACCAACGGAGGCTCTTGCGAACGGAAGGGGCAAGGACATTGTAAGTCTAGGGCCTGAACTTTTTTGTTCCAGGCTGACAGTATGGCCCCTTGCAAATTCCTTGAATGGAATTGACCGTAGGGTACTGCTTCGAATGATGCCACCATTTTTCCCAGCAGCCTCATATACAGGCGTATGGACGGCTGTCTTTTTTGTACCCACTAAGTGGATCAAATCTTTCAAAGACAACACCTTTCCTCGAGGCAAGAATATTTTTCTCTGGCCTGAATCCAACCTTAGCCTCAAGTATTCCAGACTTTTGACTGGTTTTTAGGGCTGACTTGTCTCGGTTGATAATCCAACCGTGAGATTCCAGATACTTGATCGTCTTGTGAACGACCACGTCTAGTTTTTTCACTGAGTGGTCTATCAGCAACAAGTCATCCAGATATGCCATTATCATTACACCTTGTGTTCTTAGATTGGCCAATAAAGGGCCAGAATTTTTGTGAACACTCTTGGTGCTGTGGCCAAACCGAAGGGTAAGGCTCTGAACTGAAAATGGCGCCCTTCTACTGCAAAGCGTAGAAATTTTTGGTGGACTGGAAAGATGGGAATGTGCAAATAAGCATCTTTGATGTCGATCGTGGCTAACCAATCCTCCCCTTGTAGGGCAGTGGCCACCGATCGGATCGACTCCATCGGAAAGTCCTGATATACAGGAATTTGTATAGCCCTATTAGAATTAATATGGGCCTCCCGTCCGCGTTTGCTTCGGGACTGTAAAGAGGTTTGAGTAAAACCCGAACCCTCATTCTTCCAGGGGAACCTCCATAATTACTCCTTGGAGCAATAGTTGTTCTAGTGCCAACAGGAGGGACTCTCTCTTCCGGGGATCCCTTGGCACGTTTGACCTCAAAATGGGAAGGAGGAGAGTCTTTTAACTCCAAACTGTATCCCAAACCTACTGCGGAGAGCACCTATCTGTCTTGATCGTGTCCCGCCAGGTCTCTTTGCGAACAACTGGAGTCCTCCCCCCACCCGACTGAGTGGGGGCTTCAATGAATTTAACTTTGGGGGAGGTTTTGTACCTCCCCTGACCCAGGGTTTCTCATTACCCTGCTACTGTCCCTGTTTTTTACCCCCGGGATTTGACAGAGGAGGCCGTCGGAACTGTTACACAGCCGATGCCCCAGGGACTGGAGAAGCAGGCCTCTTAAAGAGGGACCTCTAACTCTGCTTTTAACCGGCAAGAGCGTATTTTTACCGCTGGAAATTTTCTGGATATATTTGTCCAGGTTTTCCCTGAATAAGCGTTCACCATGAAATGGGACGCTAACCAGCCATTCTTTACAGGGAGCTTCAGCAGACCAGTTTCTGAGCCATAGGAGCCTACGCATATGTACTATAGACAGCGTAAGGCCTGATGGACTGAATCCTCTATGGCGTCAACCGCAAAGCCTAAGGCTCTAGGTAGATCAGCTAGGGCAAAGCCTGCTGATCTGTCAAGTCCCTCAAGACCTGTTTCAACTGATCCTTCACTGCTTAGCAGACCCCAATAGCTGCTACTGCTGGTTGTATCACCAAGCAGATTTTCATAAGGACTCCAATCTTTTATCTATTGGGTTTTTGAACATTTGGACATTATCCACTGGACATGTCAGTGATTTATACATACAAGAGATGGCTGCGTCCACTGTAGGGACCTTCCATTTTTTTTTTTTTTTTTTGATGAACTTATCCTCCATGGGATAGACCACCGGAAATCTCTTGGGGGAATAAATATTTTCTCAGGACGTTCCCAATCCTGGTAAATGAGCCCTTTCAGTAAAGGGTGAAGTGGAAAAGAACAAACAGTCTGGGGGCTTCTAGCGACCCCAACGAGGATACAGTAGTGGTTGATGGTTCCGCAAGGTGCATTTTTAAATGCTGATCGGACCATGTTAGTCAGAGACTGAACCCATAATCTTTCAGCTTGAGATGCTGAGAAAAGGTTCCCCCACTGTTGATTCCTCTATAACAGAATCAACCTTATCCTGATCCCCTTCAGGCAGGTCGATCCCTGTATGGGACTGTTGCTCTGCTAACAGGCACTCTGAAGGAGGAGACGGAGATCGGGCGTGCTTTCCCTGACAGGGAGGCAGCGATAAATTTTGACAATCTCTCTCTAATCCTCCCAGAGCTGAGGAAAAAACCTCCTCTGTTACATACACAGGAGCAGGTGACTGAGGACAGCCACAGTACCAAGTACCCCTGCGGGGTCTCTACGGTCACTTACCTCTGAACTTCAGGGGAGACTGGTGCAGCAGGAGTATGCCCAAGATCCTCAGAGCCCGATGAGACCCCCTTCGCTTCCTGGAAGATTCAGTTCCGGAGCTACTGGACGGCATATTCCTAAGCCTAAAGCTGAGGTATTCCAGCCGTAATACACCACTTTTACTGAGAATAGTCTAGCACAATTGCTGCTATATCACAGTTGGTGTCTACTAATGTGCCTTTCTAGGGGATGCCTGTATCAACCGCTTGCTGTATGCCTTTAAATGTTGCCAGCTCTGTCTCTGTACTTCATAGCCAGCTTACTGCAATAATGTGGCTTTTTAAAAACCTGCTGGGACGCCCGCACATGCGCAGAAGCGCTGCGGCGCGCACAGAGCGTCATCCCCCAGGCCCCGCCCCTTTTTCCGGCCACCTCTATATATAGAGGCGCGTGCACGCGCACGGCCACGTGCGCCTCGGCGCTAATTTTCAAACATGGAAACCAGGGACAGGAGCCAGGGCCCCCTTTGCCGCAGGCCGGGGGATAGACGAACACTGCAACATGGCAGAGGAAACAGTTTCCTGTAGGAGAACTCACCAGCTGCCTGGACTTTGCTCTCTGAGAAGAAACTAGTCCATATGACAAGAAAAACATTCCACAGCGGCCTCTAGTGGACAAACACAGGTACCGCAGTTTAATATACTAAACATATATAAAAAAACATTCTTTTTTTTTTTTTTCTTGACCACCATTAAAAATGATTACATTTTTTTAGTAGTTACAGGCATGCACAGATATTAGCGGGAATACCGTTAGGTAACAGACAGAAAGACAAATTAGGCTTGGGGGTCCCCCAATAGAACCAAGTTCCTGGGGGCCCCCACTTACCTGTTCCCCGCCGCAGGACTTTGTTTGGTCCACAAAAGCCCAAACTTCACCTATCACGGCAGGCATTGTAATCAAACCTTCAGGGACCGGGTTCCCAAGGATTCCACTCCCCTGGACCTGTATAGCACCCTGCACAGAAAACATCTTGGTCGTGGGTATGACCAGAGCTCTGGATCCCAGGGTCCAGCTCTCCTAAGAGAAGCATTACAGGCAGAACCTTGCTCTTCTCTGCAAGGCCCGGGTACCGACCGTTTAGCTATGAAGCTTTTTTGGTCGGATCCGGAATAGCTTACTGAGGCCCAAAAGAACCTGTACGCAAGCTCAGTGAAAAACACATGTTTCTTCTTGGCCAACACCTTAGACACTGGCAAAAAAAACTGAGGTGCTCCCGGATGGGAGGGGCTTATATAGGGGAGGGTACTTCCGGTTTTGGAAGTTGCCAGTGCCAGCACCTGACGGTATCTATATAACCCATTAGTAATGACTATGTCGCTCTGTGTCCCGTGATGTACGAGAAAGAAAAATGTTTTAAACTTGTAAACACCAAATCTGAAAAACAGGCAAGGTCCTTAAGTGGTTAAACAAGATACAGGCATTATTATCGTTGTAAGCTGGTCTAGTGCCTCCGGTGGAAGATTGTGGAACCTTACACCTGTTATAAACTTTCATGAATTCCTTTCATGTTTATTTGGATTCGCTTTTAGGTTATTATTCTTATTGTTGTTATTGCATTTAGCTATATATTGCACTGTACACCTATTCCTTGCTGCTGTTATTGTTAGCACTGCATAGTATCAATTTTGCACTTTATACCCATTCTTTGCTGCTCTATTTTGTGCACGTGTCACATTTATTGATGTTTCATTTTGCACTTTTATTGCATTATTAGCACATTATTTATTGGATGTGTATATAATTAATTAATTATTTGTGCTGCAATTTAGGGTTGGTTTTAGCCAGGGGTGCAACGGATCAAAAAACTCACGGATCGGATCGATCCTCGGATCAGAGCCACGGATCGGATCATTTTCGGATCGGCAAAAAAATAAATAAAAATAATGTTACACCCACCGGAATTTTCGATTTCACAGTTATTTTCAACACAAAACGGAGCTTAACAGCTTAAATACAGTATTTGTAAATCTGAAGGACTCTTTACATGTTAAATTTTAAAAGCAGCAGAAAACCTGCTGACCTTACATGGTTTGCTAATGTGACAGAACACCTCTGATAACTAAATGTTAAATGTGAAAATCAGAGGTGTTCCGTCACATTAGCAATCATGTAAGGTTTGCTGCTGCTTTTAAAATGTAAACAGTCCGATGGATTTCCAAATAATGTATTAAAGCTGATAAGCTCCGTTTTGTGTTGAAACCCGAAAACTCAGTTGGGTATAACAAGATGTCCGCCTGGCCCCTTCTCTATCATTACTGTGCATGAGTGTGGGGTGGAGCAAGATGGCGGCGAAACGTCATTATAGCGCCTGCCGCCGGGTGTACCAAGATGGCCGCCGCTCCGGAGCTAGGCCGAAGCCGCGGCCTTTCCTACTGCCAAGGCTCCGCGGATCGCGTGGTGATCCGATCCGAACAGGGTGACCCGTTCTGATCACCACCGATCCGTTGCACCACTAGTTTTAGCGCACTAATATATTTATTCACTCACACACATAAAGCAGGATTAGGTTTTAAAAAAAATCTCCCAAGCTTTGAACATCTCACGGAGCTCTGTTCAATCCATCATCAGAGAATGGAAAGAGTATGGCACAACTGCAAACCTACCAAGACATGGCCGTCCACCTAAACTGACCGGGCCGGGCAAGGAGAGCATTCATCAGAGAAGCAGCCAAGAGGCCCATGGTTACTCTGGAGGAGCTGCAGAGATCCACAGCTCAGGTTGTTGGTTGTAACATGACAAAATGTAGAGAATTGCAAGGGGTATGAATACTTTTTCAAGGCGCTGTAAAAAAAATCTATATTTCGGTTCAATAACCAGTCACGGCTTTGGTTCTTATCCTAACATCTTGTGTGTACGATGCTTGGGGTAACAAGGCTGGTATTAGCTGCCGGTCTCCTGGAAGGGTTTGGAGAGCAGGGGGGCACTGTCTGGCGGGGTGCCAAGGGTCCGTCGCAGTAAGTACAACCTGTTTTTAGACCTCCATGACTAAGCCCCGGGGGTGAGGCCTGGATCTAGCTAGGCTGATGCTGCTTTTATGACCATTTGGGTTTCTCTGGAGAGCGGCAATCGGCACTTCCTTCTTCTGGAATACGCAGAGGCGGGAGGAGCTCTTTACCTGCACCCGGCACCCACAGGCCACCGGACGCAGGGACCCCAGCAGCAACCCAAAACTTTCCATTCAACCCTTCTGGTTTCATTTTATTATTGTTCTTTTTAAAGTCTGGTACACCCGGGGAGAAAATGGGGGTGGGGGGGCAGGAACCGGACAATTTTCAGCGTACAGCTGTCTGTCTAACAACTCGCTTCTGTTAAACAGAAATGCTGGAAAACCAGAGATCACAGCCAATGGCTGATTAGTGTATTCTAGTGTTCAACTTGTGTGCAGCCAGCCTACCCATACATGGATCGAATTCCAGCCAATCCCTGCTGAACCGGCTGACTTTCGATCTATGCATGGCCGGCTTAAAACTCTACTTCTTCTATTACAAGAAATGGAATAAGGAACACACACCAGGGAGACTTTTGGAAAAAAAAAAATCTGTCTTTAGTGTTATTTTGAATACAAGCCTCCTGATGGTCGGGAGGTTCACCATATGAAATACATTGAAGATCGTGGTCTATGACAGCAGATAAATTACAAGTATAAGGCAGAATCAGGGAATGTGTGTGTGGGGGGGGGGGGGGGGGGGAGGGGGATCGTCTGCCGGGGCGAGGGGTATTGATTTCGGGTGGACAGGACTCAGTGCTCATTTCTTGCAGTTATATAAATGCATCCGATTGTCTTGCATTGGCCACCGAATCCAAACACTTGTTTGTGAAAGGACAGGCATGACCCTTGCGGACCAGCCCAGAGCAAGTTACATTCATCGTCTGATAAATGGAATCCAGCGCCAAACGTACATGTCCTCAGAGATCAACCTTCAATGTAGGATAGGAAGCAACACAACTGCTAGGAAAAGCAGCTTGCACAAACCAACACTGCAGTCCGAAGGCCAGTCCGAGGGTCAGTCCGAGGGTCATTCCGCGGGCCAGTACGAGGGCCATTCCGAGGGCCAGTCCGAAGGCCAGTCCGCGGGTCAGTCCGAAGGCCAGTCCGCGGGCCAGTACGAGGGCCATTCTGAGGGTCATTCCGAGGGTCAGTCCGAAGGCCAGTCCGCGGGTCAGTCCGCGGGTCAGTCCGAAGGCCAGTCCGAAGGCCAGTCCGCGGGTCAGTCCGAAGGCCAGTCCGCGGGTCAGTCCGAAGGCCAGTCCGCGGGTCAGTCCGAAGGCCAGTCCGCGGGTCAGTCCGCGGGCCAGTCCGCGGGTCAGTCCGCGGGTCAGTCCGCGGGCCAGTCCGAAGGGTCATTCCGAAGGCCAGTACGAGGGTCATTCCGAAGGCCAGTACGAGGGTCATTCCGAAGGCCAGTACGAGGGTCATTCCGAAGGCCAGTACGAGGGCCATTCCGAAGGCCAGTACGAGGGCCATTCCGAAGGCCAGTACGAGGGCCATTCCGAAGGCCAGTACGAGGGCCATTCCGAAGGCCAGTACGAGGGCCATTCCGAAGGCCAGTCCGCGGGTCAGTCCGAAGGCCAGTCCGCGGGTCAGTCCGAAGGCCAGTCCGCGGGTCAGTCCGAAGGCCAGTCCGCGGGTCAGTCCAAAGGCCAGTCCGCGGGTCAGTCCAAAGGCCAGTCCGCGGGTCAGTCCAAAGGCCAGTCCGCGGGTCAGTCCAAAGGCCAGTCCACGGGTAGAGCAGAATTACAGCAAGGTGCTTCTATTTCTGAGCCCCTAAGTATAGGATGAAGTCACTAGACCCACGACAATCGGAGGCCTCCACACAATACTGCTTGTGATTGTTATCACCAAGCATAGGAAAGTGTGTGAAGACTGGCGATTAACAAAAGGAAATATACAGCTACAGGTCTGACATCACCACACCCACCTCCATCACACATGCAGGGGCTACGCCAGAGCACACAACTGGTCCTGCTAAAAAGTAAGCAGTGTTTAAAGCTGAACTCCTTGAATTCAGCCACTTTGTAAGATGTGCCAGCATACTATAAGTTAAATCCAGCAGGGTGCAGGACACCTAATGGACTTATCTCTTTCATTTACATCTGTAACTCTGTAAAACTGTCAGGAGTGCAGCTATTGCAACACTCCTGGGGCTCCAAGAAGACACTGTCCTCTTACGCACAGCAGCTCTGCCCACCCCTCCTCCCTGCTACCCATTCACAGAAGCCTTTATAAAAATGGGGTAGCATACTAGGAGTTAAGTCCAACAGGGTTCACACCCCCCTACATCTGACAGTTTTACAAAGCTCCAGCTCATTGTTTAAACCTGAACTCCTTGAATTCGACCACATTGTAAAATATGCCAGCATACTATGAGTTAAGTCCAACGGGGTGCATACCACCCAATGGACTTATCTCTTTCATTTAAAAGACAGTTTTACAGAGCTCCAGGAGTGCAGTTATTGCAACACTCCTGGAGCTCCAACAAGACATATGCTGTCCTCTCACACAACAGCTGCTCTGCCTGCCCCCTCCCCTTTTGCTGCCCCCTTCACAGAAGCCTTTGTATTTTGTGAATGAGTTCACATAAAACAAATCACTCTATGATTGAGGAGGGGCAGGCATAGCAGCTGCAGGATTTAAGATCAGAGGGTCCAGTGTCAGAGGGCCAGAAGAAGTCATACTCCTGGAACTCTGTAAAACTGTCAGATGTAAATAAAAGTCCACTAGGTGGTATGCACTCTGCTGGATTTAAAGTGGTTCTAAAGGCAGAAAGTTTTTTTTTTTTTTTTTTTTTAAAAAACATGTGCAGCCCCCTCCCCCCTTTATACTTACCTGTGGCCAGAGCCGATGGCCATAGTGGTGGTTCCATAAACTGGTATGAGTTCCCAAAGACTGAACAGAACATGGATGATGGACCATATGGATACATACGGATTTCTAGTTAATTTATGTGTCTGAAATGTAAACTACATCTTCATACAAAACTGATTGTGTTGTTGGAAGTCCTCTGGAGGTGTTACACTATTGTGTTATGGAATACCTGCTGGAAGTATAAAGTCTCTCCCTGTACTGGATGTACTACATAGAGGTCCCAGACATACATTACTACTAGAATGACAACATCAGATTCTTTCCGATCAAGATTCAGCCAACAGAGTACAAAAATATTACCAATGATAATCTTCACTTCTGGAACAATTCAAAGCTCAATTGTAAAATTCACATTACTAGAAAAAAAAAAGTTTGATTTTGTCTTTTCTTTTTGATCAAACAAAAAAAAAAAAAAAAAAAATTAATAAAACTTCTACGACATGGACTCCTCTGTTTCGGTTGAACTTGAATATTTGAGCTGAAAGGATTCTTCTAAAGGGAGCTCTGTAGAGGGGCCGCTGCTTTCGCTCGAACTATCCATAAACATGTGAGGAATCTCATTCCCGAAATAAATCTTGCTGTTAGCTGCAATGGCCTGGTACTTTATGAGCTGCAGGTACTCAGGAGTCAGCTTCATCTGCAGAGAGAACAGGAGGAAACAAAGATGGAGGTTTATTGATGGAGGTTTATTACTGGAGGTGGGCACAACAAAAGAGACGAACAACTTAAAAAGTGATTGTAAGGGCACTTTCACACTTGGGCGGGTGTCGGCAGTAAAGCACCAGCTAGCGGCCAAAAAAAAAGGGGGGTTTTAAAGCGGCGCTGCCCATTGGTTTCAATAGGCAGGAGCGTTGTATACACCGCTCCTGAAGCGCCTCAAAGATGCTGCTTGCAGGACTTTTTTGGCGTCCTGCCAGCGCACCGCTCCAGAGTGTAAGCCCTGGGGTCTGGGGGGGGAACCTCACACCATTTTGTTCTTTATTTTTTTTTTACCAGCACTCATTGCAGGGTGTTCGTCGGAGTGAACACTCTGCAAATTCGAGTGTTCGGCGAACGGTCGAACAGGCAAACGTTTGGCCCCGAACTCATGCTCAGGCCGAACCGTTAGCCTATCCCTACAGGTGAGTGTAGAACTCTCACTTTAGGTCGATCAGCCCCTCTTAGACCTCCAGCAATGACAACAGACGGCAAGTGCAATTCTGGGAACACCCCAATTACTCACAACTGCCCCCTACTGACACCTATGCTGACTAACCTGTGTAAGAATATATACTTCTCTACTTTTGGTCCACTCCAGTCCGGTCATGTGGTCTCCTCTGTTTTAGCCAGTGGCAGCTGCAGGGGAGAGGATAAAGAGAGCAATCTGCCAATGTCTGGTAAAGCCTGGAAGGTGACGAGCCCCCTATGGCCCATTCATTGTTGGTGCTCCCTTCCCTCTCCTGCAGCGGCGCTGGCTGAAACAAGGGATCACCTGACCAGAGCGGCCTGAAAAGTATGCACATCTTTCTTAGGCCTCGCTTACACTCGCTTCAAAATCTGGCATTGGGCGCTTTTTTTTTTTTTTAAAGAACACATACGTTGTGTTCGCTTCACTTCATAAATGATCCCCCCCCCCCATGTCACTTTCTTGGTGCTTCAAAGCCTCTATAGAAGTCTATGACAACGTTCGCTTACAGCACCTGCAGATTTTGAGAGGCTTTATTCAGTTTTAGCTTTGCTTTGTTTTGGAGGTATTGAGATCTCCCAGGATGCACTGGGAAACCAACAAGTGAACTGGAAAGGTGTCACCAGTAGTCACTTCCAGGAGTGTAGATATTCTGGGAGTGTCTGGTGCAGACGTCACATCTGATGTGCAGCGTGGAGCAGCTGGAAGGTGAGCGCAGTCCGGACCGGTGTAGAGCAACTAGCAGACGGCACACATGGGTGTCCGTTTAATAAACTGAGAAGTTTTTTCTCAGTTCAGTTCTCAGCAGTTCAATTATCTCCTCTGCAGCTGGTTTAATAAACTGAGAACTTCTGTTCTCAGAGGGAGAACAGAGGAGAAGTGTTTCCTCTGAAAACGGCAGAGATCTGTGTAAAAGTGGGTGGGCTGCCTGTAATATTGTGAGATTACGGTGCAGCCGAGTTCAAAAAGTAGAACTAAAGTTTAAAAGAACATGTAATTACGTGTGTGTGCGTGCACACACGTAGTGCCCATCCCAAATGGTTGGGACGCTATGTTTACATTTAGGGGATAGTCTGAGCCAATAGTTGGGCTCAGACCTGCGGATTGCTCTGAATTCTTGCTTCTGCGCTGGGTGTGATACTGCCTGGCAGTTATTTTCCCTGTTTGCCTGTAGGTGGCACTGCCACCACCGGCCCAGGTTGGAATACAGGTGTATCACAGTGTATTGGGTGTCCCTTCTCGGTAGCCGTGCAGTGGGCGTGGTTAGCCCGCTGTGCATTCTGGGGAGTGTTACATAAGGGGCAGACGCCATTGAAGTGTGTGTGTTCTAGCCCCGGGCACCTTCAGCCCGAGGCTACATCGCTGCTCGGTAGGCCCAGCTCTGCTGGTTTGGGCCTACATTTCTGAGGGTATCACAAGCTGTCCATCCGTGGGAAGGAAGCTCTTGAGGAGGGGAGCCGGGGGAGGACCTGCCCCGGAGGAGATTGGCAGGACGCCGATGTCTCGGGAGAGCCCCGATTACCCATTCAAGGAGGGATCCACTATACTAAAAGCCCTGCAATACGCCGGTCCGGATTAAAGGCTCTATTATTGCTCGGCTGGAGGTTCGGGACTTTTAAAATCCTGTGGCAGAGGATTCCCAGACGCATCCTAAAGTTCACCAGGTATGTGGCAGAGACTTTCGTTCACCTATAGCAGTTTGTGGCAGAAACTGTCTAAAGTCTGATCACTGCATCATATCCCGGCTGCTAGGACCATGAGGGGGGACTATCCGGGTGAGCAATACCCCACTCAGGCTTGAGTGGCGAATATGCCGATTGTTTGCATCTCTTGTACCGCGTGCCTGAACCTTCCCCTACTTCTCTCAAGTTCTACAGCAAAAGAAAATAAAGCCTTATTGTTGAGGTTTTACATCTGTGTGGACATTGACTTTTCTGAAAACCCTTTACCCTGACAACGGGAGCCATGGAGGTAGTTTGCAAGACCCAAAATTAATCAGCAGCTCCTTCGGCGGTCAATGCTACACATATACGTGCTACAGGAGATGGTCAGAGACTGCGGACGTGCTACAGGAGATGGTCAGAGACTGCGGACGTGCTACAGGAGATGGTCAGAGACTGCGGACGTGCTACAGGAGATGGTCAGAGACTGCGGACGTGCTACAGGAGATGGTCAGAGACTGCGGACGTGCTACAGGAGATGGTCAGA
>CM055118.1:411783365-411790865 GCA_029206835.1 Rana muscosa | reverse complement strand
TTTCTCACACCTGGATTTGGGGATCCTCTGCCATTCCTCCTTGCAGATCCTCTCCAGTTCTGTCAGGTTGGATGGTAAACGTTGGTGGACGGACATTTTTAGGTCTCTCCCGAGAGGCTCAATTGGGTGTAAGTCAGGGCTCTGGTTGGGCCATTCAAGAACAGTCATGGAGTTGTTGTGAAGCCGCTCCTTCGTTATTTTAGCTGTGTGCTTGGGGTCATTGTCTTGTTGGAAGGTAAACCTTCGGCCCAGTCTGAGGTCCTGAGCACTCTGGAGAAGGTTTTCCTCCAGGATATCCCTGTACTTGGCCGCATTCATCTTTCCCTCGATTGCAACCAGTCCTCCTGTCCCTGCAGCTGAAAAACACCCACACAGCATGATGCTGCCACCACCATGCTTCACTGTTGGGACTGTATTGGACAGGTGATGAGCAGTGCCTGGTTTTCTCCACACATACCGCTTAGAATTAAGGCCAAAAAGTTCTATCTTGGTCTCATCAGACCAGAGAATCTTATTTCTCACCATCTTGGAGTCCTTCAGGTGTTTTTTTAGCAAACTCCATGCGGCTTTCATGTGTCTTGCACTGAGGAGAGGCTTCCGTCAGGCCGCTCTGCCATAAAGCCCCGACTGGTGGAGGGCTGCAGTGATGGGTGACTTTCTACAACTTTCTCCCATCTCCCGACTGCATCTCTGGAGCTCAGCCACAGTGATCTTTGGGTTCTTCTTTACCTCTCTCACCAAGGCTCTTCTCCCAAGATAGCTCAGTTTGGCTGGACGGCCAGCTCTAAGAAGGGTTCTGGTCGTCCCAAACGTCTTCCATTTAAGGTGTATGGAGGCCACTGTGCTCTTCGGAACCTTAAGTGCAGCAGAAATTTTTTTTGTAGCCTTGGCCAGATCTGTGCCTTGCCACAAATTCTGTCTCTGAGCTCTTCAGGCAGTTCCTTTGACCTCATGATTCTCATTTGCTCTGACTTGCACTGTGAGCTGTAAGGTCTTCTATAGACAGGTGTGTGGCTTTCCTAATCAAGTCCAATCAGTATAATCAAACACAGCTGGACTCAAATGAAGGTGTAGAACCATCTCAAGGATGATCAGAAGAAATGGACAGCACCTGAGTTATATATATATATGAGTGTCACAGCAAAGGGTCAGAATACTTAGGACCATGTGAGATTTCAGTTTTTCTTTTTTAATAAATCTGCAAAAATGTCAACAAATCTGTGTTTTTCTGTCAATATGGGGTGCTGTGTGTACATTATGGGGTGCTGTGTGTACAATATGGGGTGCTGTGTGTACATTAATGAGGAAAAAAAATGAATTTAAATGATTTTAGCAAATGGCTGCAATATAACAAAGAGTGAGAAATGTAAGGGGGTCTGAATACTTTCCTTACCCACTGTATAATATATATATACATACACACACACAGCGTTGGTGAATCTGGAAGGGAGATATTTTAGTGGAAAGGTTGCGAGATCTTCAGATTTCACTTTATTAAACTGGCCGTTTGTGACAAAACGGTCATGTGCTGTGATGAGAAGTGGAGAACATGTTCTCTGCTCCTTATCTCCGCTTATTAAACCGCCAATGCTCTGAGATAAGCGGTGATCATCATGATCTCAGCTGATCACTGTTTATTAAACGTGCAACATGGGAACGCTATAGTAGAATGTGAGGGGGGACGAGAGAGAGAGAGAACTGCGCAGCAGAGGATCAGCAGAGCTGGGGGACCAGAACAGTAGAAACTAGCAGATGTCACACTTGGTGCACAACGTGGGAGCAATATAGTGGGAGGTAAGCGGGGACCAGAGAGAGGAGGATCAGCAGAGCTAAGGGTTACTACTGAGTGGGGGAAAAGCAGAGCTGGCAGTTAATACTGAGTGGGGGGGTATAAGCAAAGCTGGGGATCTTCAAACCAGAGGATCAGCAGAGCTGGCGTTTACTACTTAGCAGAAGATCAGCAAAACTAGGGGTTACTACTGAGTGTGGGGGGGGGGGGAGATCAGCAGAGCTGGGGGTACTACTGAGAAGGGGATCTAGTGAACGAGGGTACTAATAAGCTGGGGATCTGCTGAAGAAGGGTACCAATGAGCTGGGGTATTACTGGGCCCCTTTAAAACTAATAGTCAACACACACACACACACACACACACACACACTAGCCAAGCTTCATTAAAGCTTCAAAAAAAGCATCACAGAAGCATCAAAAACACATAAAAAAGACACACGATGAAGCGGTAGGCGCTTTGAAGTATGTTAAAGTCTTAGCAAAGTGTAAACAAGCCCTTAAACGGGTTAGTAAGCATAGGTGTTATGAGTGGGGGGGGGGGGGGGGGGTTGTACAGTAGTTAGGGTTATCTCGGAATTTCACTTTAATGAATACTGAAGAAAATTCAAAGATCGTATATAGAATATAAATAGAAGAATGGGGCGGTGAGAAGAGAAGGGGGTGGTGTTACCTGGTTAGCCTCGGATGTTTTCTGCGAGGTGTAAAACTCGGCATCGGCTTTTGCCCTCATTCTGGCCAGGAAAGCGGAATCTGTGGGGAAAAAGGAAATTACAAACTGAAGACGTCAATAATAAATCTATAAATTATCAATAAATTATTATTAAAGTTGTCCTCTTTTCTTGTAGCCAAAGCAATACTGATTGGTTACAATAACTTTGACTTTCTGATGTGTGTGTATAGTGAATCCACAGGATAAGCATAGCAGCCAGGCGATTAGCATTCTTAGAGGAAGTAAAAAATGTCATCCCCTACAGTTCCCTCATTATAGATTTACTTTAAAAGGGTTATAAAAAGGTACAATTACAAAACATGTCAATACTTACCTACTCTGTGCAATGGAATTGCACACAGAGTGGACGGTAACCTCCTCTTTTCGGGGGTCCCCCGCCGGCGCTCCTAGCCACTTCTCTCTGGCCACTGCCCCCCCATGGAAAGCCACTTCCATTAAAAAAAAACAGCAGGACTTGGCCCTGTCCCCGGCTTCCTCATCACTGGCTTTGATTAACAGCACTGGCGGCCAATGGCTTCCCATGGCCCAGCAAAGCCAGCGAGACCCGGAAGTGAGGGGAGAAGAGATCTGCAGACGTGCACGGCGCTGGATCGAATAAGGTCTCAGGTAAGTAAAAAGGGCCCCTGACGACGTCACTTTATGACAAAATGCGTAGGGGGCCGGTGACGCGACGCTGGTGTATGCTGGGACGCAGTGGCCATCTTGCAGGATGTTACATTAAACAAAGCGTGTTTTTTTTATGCAGAGCATGTGAGTTTATCTACTTTTAATCGAATAAACGTATTTTGATATACTGCACCATGAAGTCTCTCTCTTTGCATTTTCATGGGATGGATTAAGCTATGGTGGTCATTGCTGGAGTATCGGGAGAAGGAAAGCGGAGACCAGGGTTGTTACATCTGTGTTCCTGTTTGCTGTCCTTGATTGAGATGCATGGAGATTGAATGGCGTCCCTTATTATCCATTGCTCATGTGACCTTTGTGATGAGGGTCCACTAAGGAGGGTAAGCGGCAGTGTTATCGGGTGCCGGTGATGGTTTCCTCCTCTTTCACCTTCTGTTAACTACCTTTGATGTGAAGTTTGTTGAATACAGTCTTTGGATTGACTTCTTATGGACTCATTGATTTTCTAAGCTCTGCACCACTATTCTGTAACTGGAGGTGATAACAGAACGGCCCAATCATAAAACAAAACATGGCATCAGGTAAACCAATGAAACGCCCCCCATGTTAAAAAGTCTGTACCCCCTTAGTTGTTATTTCTGTGTATTGCCCCCTTTATCATCAATGACTCGTCTCACAGAAGTAGCCCGAGTCGCAGACTCTGATCTACCCTGGTTCGCATCGTTCCTGGAGAACCAATCCCAGACAGTGAAACTAGGAGCCTTCACTTCGGAAGCACGCACCATTACATGCGGAGTCCCTCAAGGATCACCCCTGTCACCCGTGCTCTTCAACATCTACCTCCGCCCACTCTTCAAAATCATCAGCAAACAGGACCTGCTCTATCAGTCCTACGCTGATGACACTCAACTCTACTTGCGCATCACCAACAAAAAAAAAGATCAATATCACGGACTAGAACAATGCCTTACATTGATACACAATTGGATGACGGAAGTTCTCTCAAACTTAATGGATCCAAAACAGCACTTCTTTTTCTTCACGCAAACCGAAAGACAAACTCGAGGACGACATGGACACCACCCACCATCCTTGGACAAACCATCAGCCCAAGCACCAAAGTCAAAATTCTCTGAGTCATCTCTGACTCAGACATGACCATGGACGCCCAAATAGGATCAGTAGTCAGCGGATCTCACCATCTTCTCCGCTTGCTACGAAGACTCATCCCCTTCATCCCAGAAGAGGACACAGCAGTAGTAGTTGGAACAATCATCAATTCCCGACTCGACTACGCAAACTCCCTCTACATAGGACTACCCAAATACCAGATTTCACGCCTACAAGTCGTCCAAAACACGGCAGCCAGGCTGGTAACTGGGAAAAAACGCTGGGAATCCATCACCCCGTCCCTGAGGACCCTGCATTGGCTAACCGTAAAGGATCGGGTAACTTTCAAGACCCTCTGCCTCACCCACAAATGCTCACAAGAAAACGCTCCTCAATACATATGTGAGAAAATAAAACACTACATCCCCAATCGCGTTCTCCGATCAACTAACCAAAACCTCCTCCACATCCTTAAGTCCCGCTACAAATCTAAAGGAGAACGAAAATTTACCGTCCAAGGACCACGGCTATGGAACGTTCTACCCACCAACATCCGCATGGAAGAAAACCATCGGGCCTTCAGGAAAAAACTTAAGACCCATCTCTTCTGAAGGATCAGGACGACACTGGATGCAAAGCGCCTTGAGGCGATTCAGTTCGCATTTGTAGCGCTATATAAGTTACTCACTCACTCAATGACAGGGGTCAGTCTTCTGTAATAGTTGTCTATGAGGCCCCCAAATTCTTGCAGCTGCCCATTCGTCTTGGCAAAATGCCTCCAGCTCACGAAAAGTCTTTGGTCGTCTTGCATGAACGGCACACGTTTGAGATCTCTCCAGAGTGGCTCAATGATATTGAGGTCAGGAGACTATGATGGCCACTTCAGAACCTTCACCCTTTTCTGGTATAACCACTGGGGGGTCAGCTTGGCCTTGTGCTTGGGGTCATTGCTGGAAAGTCCAAGAGCGTCCCATGTGCAGCTTTCTTACAGAAGAATGCAAATTGCCTGCCAGTATTTTCTGATAACACGCTGCATTCATCTTGCCATCAACTTTCTCAAGAAAGCCTTTAGAGCTCACACACCCCCAAAACATAAGTGAGCCACCACCATGTTTCACAGTGGGGATGGTATTCTTGTCTCTATAGGCCTTGTTGACCCCTCTTCAAACACAGCCCTTATGGTTGTGACCATAAAGCTCTATTTCGGTCTCGTCACTCCAGATTACAGTGTGCCAGAAGCTGTGAGGTGTGTCAAGGTTATGTCGGCCATATTGTAACTGGGCTTTTTTGTGGCATTGGTGAAGTAAAGGCTTCTTCCTGGCAACTCGGCCATGCAGATAATTTTTGTGCAAGTATCGTCATAATGTGCTCCTTGAAACAACCACAATGTCTTTTTCCAGAGCAGCCTATATTTCTCCTGAGGTTACCACCTGTGGGGGGTTTTTCTTTGTATCCCGAACAATTCTAATGGCAGTTGTGGTTGCAATCTTTTCTTGGTCTATATGACCATGGCTTGGTATCAAAAGATCCCCAAATTTTCCAATTCATAATAAGGGATTGAACAGTACTGAATGGCATATTCAAGGCTTTGGATATCTTTTTATATCTTTTACCATCTTTATAAAGTTCTATTACCTTGTTATGCAGGTCTTTCAACGGTTCTTTTCCTGCTCCCCATGGCTTAGTATCTAACTTGCTTAGTGCATTCATGTGAGAGCCAACAAACTCATTGACTATTTATACACAGACACTAAATGCAATTTAAAAACCCACAGATGTGGTAAATGAACCTTTAATTGGCATTGTAACCCTTTTGTTGCAGGGTATTGCAGAGTATTGCGCAGGGTATTGGATTTCCAGTCATGGTTTTAGGATAATGCACTAGGTCGGTGCGCCCTTTCTTTCTCTTGTGGTTCTCCTTGACCCCAACCTGCGACCTCTTGGTACCAACCTTTGGCTTGTTTACCAACTACACTTCTGCTTGATCCCAACCTGCGAGCTTTTGTTACCAACCTTTGGCTTGTTTACCGACTATGCTTCTGCTTGATCCCAACCTGCGACCACTTGTCCCCGACATTTGATTTGTTTACCGACTATGATTCTGCTTGACCCCAACCCGTAACCACTTTTCACCGACCTTTGGCTTGTTTACTGATTGACTATGGTTCTACTTGCCCCCAACCTGCGACCTCTTGTTACTGACCTTTGGCTTGTTTACTGACTATGCTTCTGCTTGATCCCAAACTGTGACCTGTTGTTACCGACCTTTGGCTTCTTTACAGACTACACCTCTGCTTGATCCCAACCTGCAACATTTTTACTGACCTTTGGCTTGTTTACTGACTATGCTTCTGCTTGATCCCAACCTGCGACCTCTTGTCCCAGACCTTTGGCTTGTTTACTGACTATGCTTCTGCTTGATCCCCATCTGCTACTGGACCCCAGCTTGCTCACCTCCTGGTGGGAGCGATCCTGAAGACCGTGACCTTTTACTAAACACGCAGGATAACCCACCTTCACCATCATGAGCTCTGGTGAGCACCGGCTAGTACTTAGACCACCCGCACCTTGGGTGAGCCCATGTCATCTGCCAGGGTGAACCGCTTGTGTACTTATCCTGCTGGTCGGTGGGAGCCTCTCTACTTCTATAGCTACTGGCCTCCGAGTCTGACCCCTGACCGTACGTTTCCTTGCCACCACTTTTTTTTTTTTTTTACAATGATAGAAATGGAGGATTCACTTACCTTCAATTTCAGAGATCTTTTTCTCGGTTTCTTTTTCCATCACCTTCTGTCCAAATTTGATCTCTGCAACTTGGGCCACTTTCTCTGCCTCTGTATTTCCAGAAAGGGAAAGATTAACGTATGTAAAAAAAACACCTCCGCCCTCATACATCACATGCATAGGTCCTTAATAAAAGGGTCTGTACTGCCTACACTATATTACCTAAATTGCAGCTTTTATTTCCCCCATGCAGGTTTAACCTCTTCAGCTCCGGAAGATTTACCCCCCCCCCCCTCTCATGACGAGATCACTGTTTGCAATACAGGACTGCGTTACTTTAACTGACAATTGCGCAGTCGTGCGACGCTGTACCCAAATAAAATGTATGTCCTTTTTTCGCACAAATAGAACTTTATTTTGGTGGTATTTGATCACCTCTGCGGTTTTTATTTTTTGCGCTATAAACAAAAAAAGAGCGACAATTATGAAAAAAAAAAAAACTATATTTTTTACTTTCTGCACT
>CM055118.1:410973955-411073265 GCA_029206835.1 Rana muscosa | reverse complement strand
GCCGGACTTGAAAGGTTGCTGCTCCCCCCCCCCCTCCTGCTATATTATACTAATTGCCTAGTTTCACCTTTATTTGTTGTCGTTAGGTTTTTATGAGGGTCCCAGCAGGATGTCGTGCTTACTGTACTCTATGGCTCTCCTTTCATTCTATTCAGCCAGGAACTGCATTGAAATGCCGGCAGACATGCTCTGGGCAAGTGGCAATAACAAGGTGATTCCTAATCCTGACATTTTGTGGCTAAGAAGGAATGTCCGGGCCAAGGGTGGATTTTACGAGTGATATTGTGGAAAAGCGTGCTACGAGGCAGTAGTTACATTTTGCAGCTTTATAGATTATAGTCTTGGATCTGTGTCTCAGGGGTGCTGATAGGGGGGGGGGGTTCCATGGTGTACCCATTACTTTTGCAGAATTAAGGCATCTGTTTAGGTGCGTAAACGGTCCTACACTAAGGTCCTAGTAAGTAGTAGTCTCAATGTAACACACAGTCTGATGCCTAGGTTGGGAACTATAGCTGGTTGATGTTTCTTCTGCCTTTAGCAACCCTCATTCCCAGAAGGCAAACAGGCCCAGCGATAGTGGCAGCTGGAGCTTAAAATTTTTGGGGGGGGCGCAAACAAACTGAAAAGAAAAATCTTCAATTGCCGCCACTGTGCCCATTAAACGCAGCCACTGTGCCCAAACGCTACCAGTTTGCCCCCTCAAATGCAGACAGTTTGTCCCCAAATACAGCCAGTTTCCCCCCAGCCGGGCACTTACCTTCCTCGGGTCAGCGCCGTCCTTCTCCACGCTCCCTCATGTCTTCTTCTGTCCTCGATGTCTTCTCCCACCCTCGATGTCGCTTCAGCCAATCAGGTTACCGGTAGCCAGACCCGGTGAACCTGATTGGCTGAGACACCTGTCAGTGTTAACCAA
Source organism: Rana muscosa (assembly GCA_029206835.1). Taxonomy (NCBI): domain Eukaryota; kingdom Metazoa; phylum Chordata; class Amphibia; order Anura; family Ranidae; genus Rana; species Rana muscosa. The sequence goes on along the minus strand of CM055118.1, from coordinate 411,072,352 downwards.
GGAACGCACAGCCCGTGCGTCCTCTGGTTAACTATTTGGAAGCCGACTACAGCCCACAGGCTGTAATCGGGAAGCCTATCAGAGCCGCTGGCTCCGATAGGCACTTCCAAAAACCAACCAGCCGCTGTTATTCAGATGGCCCGCGCTCACCAGGGGCCGGCCATCTGAATAGTGGGCGGCAGCGGTGCCGGCGACAATACATACATTCATGCAATGCATGAATGTATGTATTATTGCAGGGGAGAGAGGGGGCGGCGCTCCTGTGCCCACTATGGACGCATCGCCACTGCCAGCAGTTCTTGGTTGCCCCCCAGGTCTTAAAATGCAATCCTATAGTTCTTGGTCAGGCAGCACCAGGACTGAGTGAGACAAGAGGTACCTGTAGTACCTGTAGGTGGGGAACGATAGCTGGCTGAAGTTTCTTCTGCCCTTAGCAGCAGCCCTAGTTCCTATAAGACAAGCAGGCCTAGATGTACTTGGTTGCCCCCCAGGTCTTAAAAAGCAACTTTATAATTCTTGGCCAGACTGCACCAGGACTCAGCAAGACAAGAAAAGGTACCTGTAGCACCTGTAGGTCAGGAACTATAGCTAGCTGATGTTTCTTTAGCAACCCTCGTTCCTATAAGGCAAGCAGGCCTAGCAGTCTTAAAATGCAATGCTATAGTTCTTGGCAGTGGCGGTGCGTCCATACAGGGCACACGGGTGCCGCCCCCTCTGCCCTGCCACCTCTCTCTTACCATAGATAGATTCATGCATTGCATAAAATCTATCTATGGTCGCTGCTGCCACCCCCTATTCAGGGGCCCGATCCCTTTTTCGGGCGCCGGGAGCCTGAATTACAGTGGCGGGGTATTTTTTGGAAGCACCTGATTTGAGCCATAGGCTCTAATAGGCGTCCAAAAAGGTGAACAGCGGGCGCCATGCTGGGCACTCGCTGTTCACTCAGCGTTGTGTTAGGAAAGCGAATTAGTTGCTTTCCTAACACTGAACCGCCTCTCAGCCAATCAGGTGCTTGGGTCTGTTACCTGTCACCTGATTGGCTGAAACGACAGGCGCTGTGATTGGACGCCGCCTATCAGGCGTCCAACCATAGCAGAGGACGGGAAGAGAGGACGGGAGAAGACATCAAGGAGTGTGGAGGACATCGCCGTGACCCGCTGCCCCACCGAGACAAGGTAAGTGCCGGGCGGATGGGGGATGCACAGTGGCAGCATTTGATGGGCACAGTAGCGACAATTGATGGGCACACTGTCAGCAAGTGATGGGCACAGGGGCTGCGTTTGATGGCACAGTGGTGGCAATTGATGGCACAGTGGCTGCGTTTGATGGGCACAGTGGCTGCGTTTGACAAAGTGGGGTCGGAAGACAAAGCAGGTACCGCAGTTGCAGGAGAAGTGCGAACAGCGGCGGCTGGTGCTCAGAATTTTTTTTGGGGGGGGGGGGGCAAACAAATTGAAAAATTCTGAATAATACTGAAAAAAAAACATCAATTGCAGCCACTGTGCCCATCAAACATAGTCACTGTGCCATCAATTGCAGCCACTGTGCCATCAATTGCAGCCACTGTGCCCATCAAATGCAGCCACTGTGCCCATCAAACGTAGCCACTGTGCCATCATTTGCAGCCACTGTGCCATCAATTGCAGCCACTGTGCCCATCAAATGCAGCCACTGTGCCCATCAAACCCAGCCATTGTGCCCATCAATTGCAGCCACTGTGCCCATCAAATTCTGCCACTGTGCCCATCAAATTCTGCCACTGTGACCGCCCGCCCGCTGTCTGACCGGCACTTACCCCATCTTGGTGGTGGGTCAGGCAGTGGGTGATGGCGGAGAGCTGTGGGATGGGCAGCGAGTCAGGCAGCGTCTCTTCTTTCTTCCTGCTAGGCATCCAATAGGAGTGCCTGTCCTTTCAGGCCAATCAGGTGGAAAGGTGGTTCAGTGTTAGAAAAGTAAATATTCATTTTCTAACACACCTGGGTGGGCTCATGGCGCAATGCTCTGCGCTCAGAGCCCACCCTATTTTGAAGCCTCTGGCTCTAATCAGGTTTTAAAAAAAAAAAAAAACACCCCCCCACCGCTGTAATTCAGGTGCCCGGAGTCCTGAAAGGGGCTGGACGCCTGAATAGGGGGTGGCCACAGCGACCGTGGATAGATTCATGTAATGCATGAATCTATTCATGATACATATAGAGGGTGGCTTGATAGAGGAGGCAGTGCCCGTGCGCCCTTAATGGACGGCCCGCCACTAAGTGCGAGCGCCACAAGAAAGGGCTTGTTTGACACATGTGACATACCGTATTTGCCGGCGTATAAGGTGACCCCTTAATTTTCCAGCTAAAAGGTTGGTTTTGGGATATACTCGCCATATAAGATGACCCCCCTTCTGACACACCTCACTGTGCCCATTGCCTACCTCACTGTGCCCATTGCTTACCTCACTGTGCTCTTTGCCTACCTCACTGTGCTCATTGCCTACCTCACTGTGCCCATTGCATACCTCACTGTGCCCATTGCTTACCTCACTGTGCCCATTGCTTACCTCACTGTGCCCATTGCTTACCTCACTGTGCCATTTGCCTACCTCACTGTGCCCATTGCCTACCTCACTGTGCTCATTGCCTACCTCACTGTGCTCATTGCCTACCTCACTGTGCCCATTGCATACCTCACTGTGCCCATTGTACTCCTCACTGTGCCCATTGCACACCTCACTGTGCTCTTTGCCTACCTCACTGTGCTCATTGCCTACCTCACTGTGCCCATTGCATACCTCACTGTGCCCATTGTACTCCTCACTGTGCCCATTGCACACCTCACTGTGCTCATTGCCTACCTCACTGTGCTCTTTGCCTACCTCACTGTGCCCATTGCCTACCTCACTGTGCCCATTGCATACCTCACTGTGCTCATTGTACTCCTCACTGTGCTCATTGCATACCTCACTGTGCCCATTGCATACCTCACTGTGCTCATTGCCTACCTCACTGTGCCCCTTGCCTACCTCACTGTGCCCATTGCATACCTCACTGTGCTCATTGCCTACCTCACTGTGCCCATTGTACTCCTCACTGTGCCCATTGCACACCTCACTGTGCTCATTGCCTAACTCACTGTGCCCCTTGCCTACCTCACTGTGCCCCTTGCCTACCTCACTGTGCCCATTGCATACCTCACTGTGCCCATTGCCTACCTCACTGTGCCCCTTGCCTACCTCACTGTGCCCATTGCCTACCTCACTGTGCCCCTTGCCTACCTCACTGTGCACCTTGCCTACCTCACTGTGCTGATCTCCAGATCTCCATACCTTATGCCTGTATGCAGAGTCAGACTTCGGGCGTCCATTGTTCAAAAGCCGCGCCTCCTCCTCGTCCTGTTCCGTGATAGGCGGAACACTCAGTTTCCCAGCAGAGCCTGTGTTCGGTGTTCCGCCTATCATGGAGGTCCTCTCGTCCGAGGCCGAGGATGAGAGGATCTCCGTGATAGGCGGAGTGTTCCGCCTATCACGGAACAGGACGAGGAGGAGGCGCGGCTTTTGAACAATGGACGCCCGCAGTCTGACTGACTCTGCATCCGGCGTATAAGACGACCCCCGACTTTTGGGGGGATATTTTTAAGTACAAAAGGTCGTCTTATACGGTACACTGTCCTTTAGCCTAATGCCCAGTACACACGACCGGTTTTCCCGTCGGATAAAAAACCGTCGGTTTTCCCGACAGAATTCCTCTCAAGCCTGCCTTGCATACACACGCTCAGACAAAAGTCCGGTGAACTTTTGACTGCCAAGAACGCGGTGACGTAAAATGCGGCGATGGGAAAACTGTTGTGGCGGCGACGGGAAAACTGTCGCGGTGACGTACGACGAGCCGACAAAATTACGTTTCTATACTTCCGAGCACGCGTCAAATGGTTTCCGAGTTTTTTTTCCCTCGGAAAAGCCTACAGACGAACGGTTTTCCCGCTGCGATTTTTTCCTGACGGGAAAAAAGAGATCCCGCTCTCTCTTTTTTTTTTGTCCGGCAGTTTTCCCGTCGGAAAAACTGCGATGGAGCATACACACGGCTGGAATTCCCAGGCCCAAAAGCTCTCATAGCAGTTTTCCCGTCGGAAAAAAAACGGCCACGTGTACCAGGCATTAGAAAATAAATGGATATGAGACTTGACTTGAGTCTCAAACTTGCTCTTGCCAAGCCTTCCATTGCCAATGCTGAATGAGGATACAAAGACAAGAGAGCCACTTAAAGGCCGCGCCTCCCATCTCCGTTCTTGTGGCGACGTATATTGTGACTACATACTCCCCCCCCCCCCCACAAAACGTAATCTTTTAAAGATGGAAATTCTTGATACATGAAGTACGAGAATCGTGATCTCTTCATCTCTGATTATTTTTAGCGGGGCGGTTTTCTGTGATAAATGTCTTCACGTGCGTGTTGGGTAATTCGCAGAAGGCACGTAGAAATTGGAATAGGGATTAGAAGAAGAAAGAAAAGAAATAAAAGAATGTTAAAGGATTTATGAGACTCTTAAGCGAGGCGCTATGGCTGATTTATAACAGCTCGCTGGTAGAATGGGCCACCCAGGGTATGTGCCAGGCAGAGAACTTCGAGAGCCTACAAATGAGCGTTTATAGTCGGGTGATGCAAGCCTGGCGGGCCTGGAAAGGCCTGGGAAAAAAGGCCAACATTTTATACGCCATATCCTTTGGGTGGGGAATTTTTTTTTTTTTTTTTCGTTCCCTATGGGCAAAGCTTGCACTGGTATGGCGAAACATGAATTGCAAGAACGCTGCCCTGCTGCGGTTTATTGGGCCACTGGTTATTTTATGGTGTTTGAAATGCGTTTCATGATTTAGTCGGAGAACCTTCTATGTGCGTTTTATCACCGCAGTCCTCGTAGATATCGGCATAGAAAAATAAAGAGTCATAAAGAGTGTAAACTCTACGATGGACTTCTCTATTTCATCCTTCTGGTCTGTCGAAGGAAGAGTTTTCTGTAAGAGCTCCGAAGAAGAAAAAGGGGAACCCCTTGCGGGCAGGACGGGGGGGGGGGAGCTGATAACGGACCTTCCTCCATGTTTCCCGTTAACTCGTTGGGGGCCAAGTCTGGTTCACCTAGTAACAAACGAGAAAAAAATAAAAAAGGGCTCACCAGCCTAGTGTATTATCGTTTAGATTTTATTTACTGTATATATTCGAGTATAAGCCGACCCGAATATAAGCAGAGGCACCTAATTTTACCACAAAAAACTGGGAAATCTTATTGACTCGAGTATAAGCCTAGGGTGTCCATCTGCATGCCTCACTGTGCCTCACTTGTCCTCACTGTGTCCATGCCTCACTGTGCCCATGCCTCACTGTGCCTCACTTTGTCTCACTGTGCCCAAGTGCATGCCTTACTGTGTCCATGCCTCACTTTGCCTCACTGTGTCTAACTGTGTCCATGCCTCACTGTGCCCATGCCTCACTGTGCCCATGCCTTACAGTGCCCATGCTTCACTGTGCCCATGCCTCACTGTGCCCACGCCTTACTGTGCCCACGCCTCACTGTGCCCATGCCTCACTGTGCCCACGCCTCACTGTGTCCATGTCTCACTGTGCCCATGCCTCACTGTGCCCATGCCTCACTGTGCCCACGCCTCACTGTGCCCATGCCTCACTGTGTTAATGCCTCACTGTGTCCACGCCTTACTGTGCCCATGCCTTACTGTGCCCATGCCTTACTGTGCCCATGCCTCACTGTGCCCAATCTCCCTACCTGATCTCCGGCGCTGTTTGACTAGACTGACGTTTAACATGGGAGTCTATAGAGGGGTGCCTGTCTTTGAAAAATCGTTGCTCCCCGGCTGTAGGTCCCCTAGACAACAAACTTTGCACACTTGTAGATAAAGAGTGGGACTACAAGTGTGCCAAGTTTGGGGTCCAGGGGACCTAGGACCGGCCGATACCGGGTCCCCAAACTCACCAGAGAAATGACCGTTTAACATTGGAGTCTATGGAAGGGGTGCTCGGCTTTGGAAAGTCGGTGCTCCCCGGCCGTAGGTCCCCTGGGCAACAAACTTTGCACACTTGTAGAGGAAAAGTTGAGCTACATGTGTGCCAAGTTTGGGGAGACCAGGGGACCTACGGCTGGATGGGATCAGGCGCACAAAGGTGAAGATGGACACAGACTCGAGTATAAGCCGAGGGGGGCATTTTCAGCACAAAAAAATGTGCTGAAAAACTCGGCTTATACTCGAGTATAGACGGTAAAAGAAAGTATAAAAACTACTCACAAGTGTAGCAGAAAGGTTCACAGTAAATAGGTTGTTTCCATAGGTAGCTGCAGCATGCAGAACCCAAACCGCACTCCTAATGGTCATAGAGGATGTGATGAGGGCCGCTACCAGCTGACGCGTTTCGAAGCGCAAAGCTTCTTCCTCAGAGCCCAGCAGTGTGTCCACCTCATGCAGTCACTTTAAATGAGCATAAACACACGTGCACCACAAATCAGGCAAAAGGAGGACCTCCCAGAGGTTTACCCCTGGGGTAGGTTCTTCTGGGCTATGCTAGGCTCCTGTAACAGGATCGCTCTACTTCATACACATGCGGTATCTTTACCTCCTCTGCCATTTACACCAATGCCCTGCGACAAGGCTGAGGTTGCCGTCACAGAATAATTGACCTTAAGACAGGCCTCCTAACACTAATGCCCTGTACACACGGTCGGAATTTCCGATGGAAAAAGTCAGACGGAATTTTTTCATCGGATATTCCGACCGTGTGTGTGCCCCATCGGACTTTTCCCGTCGGAAATTCCAACGGAGTTAGACGGAGTTAGAAAGAGAACAAGAGAACAATTTCTATCTGAAATTCCGTTCGTCTGTGTGGAACTCCGACGGAGAAAAAAAACACGCATGCTCAGAATCAAGTCGACGCATGCTCAGAAGCATTGAACTTCATATTTCCGGGCTCATCGTAGTTTTGTACGTCACCGCGTTCTTGACGGTCGGAATTTTGGTGTGACAGTGTGTATGCAAGACAAGCTTGAATGGAATTCCGTCGGAAAAACTCGTCGGAGTTTATCCCGACAGAAAATCCGATCGTGTGTACAAGGCATAAGAGACATACAGTATCTCACAAAAGTAAGTACACCCCTCACATTTCTGTAAATGTTTTCTTGTATCTTTTCATGTGACAACACTGAAGAAATGACACTTTGCTACAATGTAAAGTAGTGAGTGTACAGCTTGTATAACGGTGTAAATTTCCTCTCCCCTCAAAATAACTCAACACACAGCCATTAATGTCTAAACCGCTGGCAACAAAAGTGAGTACACCCCCAAGTGAAAATCTCCAAATTGGGCCCAATTAGCCATTTTCCCTCCCCGGTGTCATGTGACTCGTTAGTGTTACAAGGTCTCAGGTGTGAATGGGGAGCAGGTGTGATAAATTTGGTGTTATCGCTCTCACTCTCTCATACTGGTCACTGGAAGTACAACATGGCACCTCATGGCAAAGAACTCTCTGAGGATCTGAAGAAAAGAATTGTTGCTCTACATAAAGATGGCCGAGGATATAAGAGGATTGCCAAGACCCTGAAACTGATCTGCAGCACAGTGGCCAAGACCATCCAGCGGTATAACAGGACAGGTTCCCCTCAGAACAGGCCTCGCCATGGTCCACCAAAGAAGTTGAGGTCACGTGCTCAGCGTCATATCCAGAGGTTGTCTTTGGGAAATAGACGTATGAGTGCTGCCAGCATTGCTGCAGAGGTTGAAGGGGTGGGGGAGGGGTCAGCCTGTCAGTGCTCAGACCATACGCCGCACACTGCATCAAATGGGTCTGCATGGCTGTCGTCCCAGAAGGAAGCCTCTTCTAAAGATGATGCACAAGAAAGAGCCGCAAACAGTTTGCTGAAGACAAGCAGACTAAGGACATGGATTACTGGAACCATGTCCTGTGGTCTGATGAGACCAAGATAAACTTATTTGGTGTCAGATGGTGTCAGGCGTGTGCGGCGGCAACCAGGTGAGGAGGACAAAGACAAGTGTGTCTTCCCTACAGTCAGGCATGGTGGTGGGAGTGTCATGGTCTGGGGCTGCATGAGTGCTGCCGGCACTGGGGAGCTACAGATCATTGAGGGAACCATGAATGCCAACATGTACTGTGACATAATGAAGCCGAGCATGATCCCCTCCCTTCAGAGACTGGACCGCAGGGCAGTATTCCAACATGATAACCACCCCAAACACACCTCCAAGATGACCACTGCCTTGCTAAAGAAGCTGAGGGTAAAGGTAATGGACTGGCCAAGCATGTCTCCAGACCTAAACCCTATTGATCATCTGTGGGGGATCCTCAAACGGAAGGTGGAGGAGCGCAAGGTCTCTAACATCTATCAGCTCCGTGATGTCATCATGGAGGAGGGGAAGAGGACTCCAGTGGCAACCTGTGAAGCTCTGGTGACCTCCATGCCCAAGAGGGTTAAGGCAGTGCTGGAAAATAATGGCGGCCACACAAAATATTGACACTTTGGGCCCAATTTGGAGATTTTCACTTAGGGGTGTACTTACTTCTGTGAGATACTGTACACTCACCAGACACTTTATTAGGTACACCCGTTCAATGGCTTGGTAACACACATTTCTAATCAGCCAATCACATGGCAGCAACTCAATGCATTTAGGCATCTAGACGTGGTGAAGACGATTTCTGAAGTTCAAACTGAGCATCAGATTGGGGAAGAAAGGGGATCTCGGTGGCTTTGAACGTGCGATGGTTGTTGGTGGCAGAAGGGCCGGTCTGAGTATTTCTGGGGTTTTCACACAGAACCATCTCTCAGGATTACAGAGAATGGTGGGGAAAAGAGAAAATATCCAGTGAGCGGCAGTTGTGTGGAGGAAAATGCCTTGTTGATATCAGAGGAGAATGGGCAGACTGGTTCCAGATGATAGAAAGGCAACAGTAACTCAAATAACCTCTCGTTACACCCAAGGTATGCAGAATACTATCTCTGAACACACAACACATCCAACCTTGAGGCAGATGGGCTTCAGCAGCAGAAGACCACACCGGGTGCCGCTCCTGTCAGCTAAGAACAGGAAACTGAGGCTACAATTGGCACAGGATCACCAAAACTGGACAATAGAAGATTGGAAAAACATTGCCGGGTCAGTGCAAATCAGTGCAGCCTCATAAGTGCCCATCAATGCCGCCTCATCAGTGCCCATTAGTGCCGCCTCATCAGTGCTGTCTCATCAGTGCCCATCAGTGCAGCCTCATCAGTGCCGTCTCATCAGTGCCATCTCATCAGTGCCCATCAATGCCGCCTCATCAGTGCCCATCAGTCCTGCCTCATCAGTGCAGCCTATCAGTGCCCATCAGTGCCACCTCATCAGCGCACATCAATGAAGAAGAAAAATTACTTATTTACAAAATTGTATAACAGAAACTAAAAAAAAACTTTTCTTTTCAAAATTTTCAGTCTTTTTTCGTTTGTTTAGAGAAAAAAAAAAAAAAAAGAGCAGGGATTAAATACCAAGAAAAAAAAGCTCAATCTGTCTCCCATAAAAATATAAAAATGTCATATGTGTACAGTGTAGCATGACCGCGCAATTGTCATTCAAAGTGTGACAGCGCTGAAAGATGAAAATTGGCCTAGGCAGGAAGGGGGTGAAAGTGACCATTAGGCAAGTGGTTAACTTATGGCTCGGCAGTTGTGGGGTTGGTAAAACCACGCCACCACTGTCTAGATTTACCACCCCTCGCTCACCCGTGTAAATGAGGCTTTACTGTATAACTACTTCAGGCCCAGAGGCTGTCATATGACGTCCTCGGCTTTGTGGGGGGATATCTGAATGATGGGCGCAGCTACAGGCATCATTCCGAAATTACCGGTTTCAGCCGGCGATTCCCTACACCATGAGAATGATCATAGCGGCTGTTCCGCCGCTTGATCGTTCTTATGGGCAGCGGAAGGGGGCGCCCCCCCCTCCCGCCTCCCTCCGGTGCTTCTACCGACTCACCTGTTGGATCGGTGAGTCAGTGACAGGATCCGCCGGCCCCGGATGTAGATCACAAAGATTTCCGGCGGACCAGATGATCGCCGGAGTCTCTATGATCGTCGGAGGCCGGGCGCGATGTTATGACGTCACGCCCAGCCTCTGCATTCAAAAAAACCGCGCCGCTTCGGCTTTGAAGTTCGTTGAAGATCGTTTTTTTTCTTTTTAGGCTTCCAAGCCTAGAGGTGAGAAGTGGGGGTCTTATTGACCCCCCATATCTCACTGTAAAGAGGACCTGTCACACACCATTCCTATTACAAGGGATGTTTACATTCCTTGTAATAGGAATAAAAGTGATCAAAAAAAAAAGTAAAATGAACAAAAAAAAATTTTTTTTTTACAGTGCCGCCGTCCCCGTGTGCTCGCATGCAGAAGCGAACACATACGCAAGTCCCGCCCACATATGAAAACGGTGTTAAAACCACACATGTGAGGTGTCGCCGCGAACGTTAGAGCGAGAGGAATAATTCTAGCCCTAGACCTCCTCTGTAACTCAAAAAATTTAGCCAGTAAAAAAATTTAAAGCGTCGCCTATGGGGATTTTTAAGTGCCGAAGTTTGGTGCCATTCCACGAGCGTGTGCAAATTTGAAGCGTGACATGTTAGGTATCTATTTACTTGGCGTAACTTCATCTTTCACATTATGCAAAAAAATTGGGCTAACTTAAGGCCCCTTTCACACTGGGGCGGTTTGCAGGCGCTATTGTGCTAAAAATAGCGCCTGCAAACCGTCCCTAAACAGCGGCTGCTGTTTCTCCAATGTGAAAGCCCCCGAGGGCTTTCACACCGGAGCGGTGCACTAACAGGACGTGAAAAAATGTCCTGCTAGCCGCATCTTTGGAGCGGTGAGAGGAGCGGTGTGTTGAAATAAATGGGACACCGCGGCAATACCGCCCGCAAACCGTGGCTGTAGCCGCGGTTTTTGGGTGGTATTAACCCTTTTTCGGACGCTAGCGGGGGTTAAAACCGCACCGCTAGCGGCCGAATACCTCAGCAATCCCGACAGTATAGCGCTGCTAAAAATAGCGGTGCTATACCGCCACCGCACACACCGCCCCAGTGCGAAATCGCTCTTACTGTTTTGTTTTTTTTAAAGCATGAAACAGTTTTTTCCCCCAAAAAAACGCGTTTGAAAAATTGCTGCGCAAATACCATGCGAGATAAAAAGTTGCAATCACCGCCATTGTATTCTCTAGGGTCTTTGCTAAAAAACATATATATATAGTGTTTGGGGGTTCTATGTCATTTTCTTGCCCGGGCCTGAAGTGGATAAGGAATTTAGGAGATTGTGTGTTCAGTACAGAAATCAATGGTAACGAATGTAACCTTAGGTGACTACGATGTCCGATGTGTCACTGCAGGTTCTTGTTCTTGGCTCATTATCATTTTTGCTCTCGCCAGCACCTTATTGAATCGGCCCGCCAGACCCGAATACAAAACAATTGTAAAGAACACAAAAGAGAACGGCGTACTTTTTGGGCTTTTTCTTCCTTAGTCATCTCATAAATATAGACCGGTGTCTCCAAGGAGCAGGCATCCTTGATAACCATATGTTATATTTCCTATGCCGCACCTGTTCCTCCCGCATCACGGCGCTCCCTCCATAAAAAGAGAACATTTTCCAGCTTAAAAAGAGGCAGAATTTGATTTTAAATTGTGTCATCGCTGTGATAAAAAGATATTTATGTGCAAATACAGTTGACATAAAGCCCACGAGTACTCATCAAGCCTTCACAATAGACTGGGTTCCTGCATTGATGTGGGCGAAGCTTCGTCATCTTCCTGATAATTCATAAAGAAAATGGAATTTAAAAAAAATAATGCAACTCCAAAATCAGCCTGGTACATGTGTGGGCTTTTGTTTGGAGGTCACTTACTTTTTCCTCAGTGAAGCTTTATGTCCCAGCAGGAAAAGGAGTGTGGTCTAGCACTACGAGAGGGAATAATAATGAAACATTGTCATTTCATTTGTGTTCTGACATTGATTTAAAGTGCCAGTGCAAGGTAAAGAAAACCCTGAAAACATGAGTTGTTGGGGATACTTAAAGACTGAGGTTGGTAACCACTGCTGTACCTTAAGCCCTGGCTGTCATATTGCATCCAGGGCTTAATGTAGAGCAGTGGTTCCCAATCTCGGTCTTTGAGTAATATCCAATATTGCATCCAGGGCTTAATGTAGAGCAGTGGTTCCCAATCTCGGTCTTTGAGTAATATCCAATATTGCACCCAGGGCTTAATGTAGAGCAGTGGTTCCCAACCTCAGTCTTCGAGTGAGCTCCATTATGGCAGCTGTGGTTGGGAAGCACTGCTCTACATTAAGCCCTGGCTGCCATAATGGAAACCACTTGAAGACTGGAGCCCACATTGGAGCCCACTTAAAGACCAAGGTTGGGAATCACTGCTTTACATGATGCTCTGGCGGTCATATTGCATGCAGGGCTTAATATAGAGCAAAGGTTCCCAACCTCGGTCTTCAAGTAGGCTCCAAGGTGGCAGCTGTGGTTGAGAACCACTGCTCTACATTGGGCCCCTGCTGAAATATTGGAGCCCACTTGAAGACTGAGGGTGGGAACCACTGCTTTATAAGAAGCCCTGGCTGCCTTATTGCATCCAGGGCTTAATGTAGAGCAGTGATTCCCAATCTCGGTCTTCAAGTAAGCTCCAATATTGCATCCAGGGCTTAATGCAGAGCAGTGGTTCCCAACCTCGGTCTTCGAGTAATATCCAATATTGCATCCAGGGCTTAATGTAGAGCAGTGATTCCCAATCTCGGTCTTCAAGTAAGCTCCCATATTGCATCCAGGGCTTAATGTAGAGCAGTGGTTCCCAACCTCGGTCTTCAAGTAAGCTCCAATATTGCATCCAGGGCTTAATGTAGAGCAGTGATTCCCAATCTCGGTCTTCGAGTAAGCTCCAATATGGCAGCTGTTGTTGGGAAGCACTGCTCTACATTAAGCCCTGGCTGCCATAATGGAAACCACATGAAGACTGGAGCCCACATTGGAGCCCACTTAAAGACCAAGGTTGGGAATCACTGCTTTACATGATGCCCTGGCGGTCATATTGCACCCAGGGCTTAATGTAGAGCAAAGGTTCCCAACCTCGGTCTTCAAATAGGCTCCAAGGTGGCAGCTTTGGTTGAGAACCACTGCTCTACATTAAGCCCCAGCTGCTATATTGGATTTCACTTGAAGACTGAGGGTGTGAACCACTGCTTTATATGAAGCCCTGGCTGCCTTATTGCATCCAGGGCTTAATGTAGAACAGTGGTTCCCAACAGGCCGACTTTGCCGCATTGAGGCGCCAATGGACGGGGCCATATATTTTAAACATATTTGGATGAGAACCTTCTTCCCTCAGCCAAAACACTGAATATGGGTCGTGAATGGGTCTTACAACATGACAATGACCCAAAACACACCACAACAAAGGAGTGGCTTAAGAAGAAGCACATTAGGGTCATGGAGTGGCCTAGCCAGTCTCCAGACCTTAATCCTATAGAAAATTTATGGAGGGACCTGAAACTTTGAGTTGCCAAGCGACAGCCAAGAAACCTTAAGGATTTAAAGAAGATCTGAAAAGAAAAGTGGACAAAAATCCCTCCTGTGATGTGTGCAAACCTGATCACCACCTACAAGAAAAATCTTACCTCTGTGCTTCCCAACAAGGGTTTCTCCACCAACCCATTTTAACCCACTTAAAGACCGAGATTGGGAACCAGTGCTCTACATTAAGCCCTGGATACAATATGGCAGCCAGAGCATCATGTAGAGCAGTGCTTGCTAGCCTCAGCTGCCATATTGTAACTCACTTGAAGACCGAGGTTGGGAACCACTGCTCTACAGCGGGGAAAAATAATGATTTGAACCTCTGCATATTGTGTAAGTTTGCCCACTTACAAAGAAATAAAGGGTCTATAATTTTTATCATAGGTTTTAACCTCGGTCTTCAAGTGAGTTCCAATATGTTTTGCTTGGGCATCAAATACTTGGATTTTTTGTTGATATTCTGTCTCTATCATTTAAAATACACCTATGATAAAGATTATAGACCCTTTATTTCTTTGTAAGTGGGCAAACTTACACAATATGCAGAGGTTCAAATCATTATTTTTCCCCGCTGTAGAGCAGTGGTTCCCAACCTCGGTCTTCAAGTGAGTTCCAATATGGCAGCTGAGGCTAGCAACCACTGCTCTACTTTAAGCTCTGGCTGCCATATTGGAGCCCTCTAGAAGACTGAGAATGGGAATCACTACTTTACATGATGCTCTGGCTGCCATATTGTATCCAGGGCTTAATGTAGAGCACTGGTTCCTAATCTCGGTCTTTAAGTGGGTTAAAATATGGCAGCTGCATTTTGGAACCACTGCTCTACATTAAGCACTGGTTTCCATATTGGAGCCCATTTGAAGACTGAGGCTGGGAACCACTGTTTTACATTAAGCTCTAGCTGCCATATTGTAGCCAGGGCTTAATATAGAGCACTGGTTCCAAACCTTGGTCTTCAAGTGGTTTTCAGTATGGCAGTTGCGGTTGAGAACCACTGCTTTACATTGAGCCCTGGCTGCCATATTGGAGCCAACTAGAAGACCGAGGTTGGGTACCACTGTACTACATTAAGCCCTGGCTGCTATATTGCAGGTAGGGTGACCACAGCCAACTGACACAGCCAACCCCCAGGACAATCTGATGCCTCCAAAAAAGGCCACCACATCACCACTTTACTCACTGACAGTACTTGTCCTGGCCGGGAATGCCTGGAGGAGCACAATCCCCCCCCTGCTTGTGATTGTAGAAATCATAAATCCCGCCTTGTGTGTCCAATCACTGTGCTGTGATTCGTTACAGCACAAGCTGATTTTTGGGAAGGGAGGGTGTCCCTGAATGGTAGTTTGGAAATGTGGTCACCCTAATTGCAGGGCCTAGAGCAGAGGTTCCTAACCTCAGTCTTCAAGTGAGCTCCAATATGGCAGCTGAGGCTAACAACCACTGCTCCACTTTAAGCTCTGGCTGCCATATTGGAGCCCTCTAGAAGACTGAGGATGGGAACCACTACTTTACATGATGCTCTGGCTGCCATATTGTATCCAGGGCTTAATTTAGAGCACTGGTTCCCAATCTCGGTCTTTAAGTGGGTTAAAATATGGTAGCTGGGGTTGGGAACCACTGCTCTACATAAAGCACTGGTTTCCATATTGGAGCCCATTTGAATATTGAGGCTGGGAACCACTGCTTTACATTAAGCTCTAGCTGCCATATTGTAGCCAGGGCCTAATGTACAGCAATGGTTCCAAACCTTGGTCTTCAAGTGGTTTCCAGTATGGCAGCTGCGGTTGAGAACCACTGCTTTACATTAAGCCCTGGTTGCCATATTGGAGCTAACTAGAAGACCGAGGTTGGGTACCACTGATCTACATTAAGCCCTGGCTGCTATATTGCAAGGCCTAATGTAGAGCAGTGGTTCCTAACTTGAGTCTTCAAGTAAGCTCCAAATTGGCAGCTGAGGTTGGGAACCACTTCACTACAATATGCCCTGGTTGCCATAGTGGAGCCCACTAGAAGACTGAGGCTGGGAACCACTTCTCTACATTAAGCCCTGGTTGCCACATTGGAGCCCACTAGAAGACCGAGGCTGGGAACCACTACTTTATATGAAACCCAGGCTGCCATATTGGAGCCCACTAGAAGACCGAAGTTCGGAACCACTACTTTATATGAAACTCAGGCTGCCATATTGGAGCCCACTAGAAGACTGAGGCTGGGAACCACTGCTTTATATGAAACCCAGGCTGCCATATTGGAGCCCACTAGAAGACTGAGGCTGGGAACCACTACTTTATATGAAACCCAGGCTGCCATATTGGAGCCCACTAGAAGACTGAGGCTGGGAACCACTTCTCTACATAAAGCCCTGGTTGCCACATTGGAGCCCACTAGAAGACCGAGGCTGGGAACCACTACTTTATATGAAACCCAGGCTGCCATATTGGAGCCCACTAGAAGACCGAGGCTGGGAACCACTTCTATACATTAAGCCCTGGTTGCCATATTGGAGCCCACTAGAAGACCACAGTGAGACACTGGAGACCTGGTACAAGAGATGGTCAGAGACTGGAGACATTATTACACAAGACTGCTGGAAATCACTGCTATAGCAGGGCAAATAGGGAAACATATTAGTGTCTGCAGAAGCCCCAAGGGCAGTAGAAAAAGTGCCAAAGGGCCACATGCAGCCCCAGGGCCACAGGTTGGTCACCAGGGTCATAGATGGTCAAAATTGTATAAATAGTATAAACATATCTTTGAAATGCAAACAATCTGGCACTTTCTTGATGTTCGATCGGTTTGAACATTGATTTAATGTTGTATTGGGTGACAGATCCTCCTCCATCTTTCCCTCTTTTGTAAATATTTAGTGTTCAGAGCATCCGGAAATTATTCACAGCGAATTTTGAGGAAAATAATGAATTTAATCCGTTTTGGAATAAGGATGTAACATAACAAAATGTGGAAGAAGTGAAGCGCTGTAAATACTTTCCTGTATGTAGATTTTCAGGAGTAGCGCTAGTGACATATTCTATACATTGAGGTTCTGGAGAACTCGGGGGTTTGTTTAGCTTTTTTGTACACTTTATATCTTCCTCTCCATACAGATCGGTTGTGTTTTCCCCTTCCAGCCAATCGATGTAAAGTGCAGCTGGGTTCAGGAACGGAAAGGGTGCTGACAGGGTCAAAAATTCCCTTTCAACAGCATGTGTGATATCACGTGACGCATTCACCCGCACTGCCAGCAGCCATAGTCACGGGTCACGTGACCGGTGTGTACTGAAATAGAGTCCCATGAACTCCGGAGAAAGATGCGCTGGAGGCTTCCTACAGAACAACAACAAGAGCCAATCTCAGGAGAGGGATTCTGGGATCGAACATTCCACCCTGTGACAAGAACGAAGATCCAGATATCAATCAGATAATAACAGACAATTCCAGGGGGAAGCGATGATCAGAGCCGGGATGGATGGAGCGCAGGGATGGAGCGTGTGGATGGAGCGCGTGGATGGAGCGCAGGGGTGGAGCGCAGGGATGGAGCGCGTGGATGGAGCGCAGAAATGGAGCGCATGGATGGAGCGCAGATATGGAGTGCTTGGATGGAGCGCGTGGATGGAGCGCAGATATGGATCGCATGGATGGAGCGCAGAAATGTAGCGCTTGGATGGAGCGCGTGGATGGACGCATGGATGGAGCGCATGGATGGAGCGCATGGATGGAGCGCAGGGATGGAGCACCTGGAGGGAGTGCAGGGATGGAGCGCAGGGATGGAGCGCGTGGATGGAGCGCAGGGATGGAGCGCAGGGATGGAGCGCGTGGATGGAGCGCAGGGATGAAGCGCAGGGATGAAGCGCATGGATGGAGCGCAGGGATGGAGCGCATGGATGGAGCGCAGGGATGGAGCACATGGATGGAGCGCAGGGATGGAGCGCAGGGATGGAGCGCAGATATGGAGCGCATGGATGGAGCGCAGAAATGGAGCGCTTAGATGGAGCGCATGGATAAAGCGCAGAAATGGAGCGCATGGATGGAGCGCAGATATGGAGTGCTTGGATGGAGCGCATGGATGGAGCGCAGGGATGGAGCGCAGGGATGGAGCGCAGGAATGGAGCACATGGATGGAGCGCAGGGATGGAGCGCAGGTATGGATCGTGTGGATGGAGCACACGTATGGATCGCGTGGATGGAGCGCAGGGATGGAGCGCAGGGAAGGAGCGCAGGGATGGAGCGTGTGGATGGAGTGCGTGGATGGAGCGCAGGGATGGAGCGCAGGGATGGAGCGCGTGGATGGAGCGCAGGGATGGAGCGCAGGGATGGAGCGCGTGGATGGAGCGCGGGGATGGAGCACAGGGATGGAGCGCAGGGATGGAGCGCAGATATGGAGCGCATGGATGGAGCGCAGAAATGGAGCGCTTAGATGGAGCGCATGGATGAAGCGCAGAAATGGAGCGCATGGATGGAGCGCAGCTATGGAGTGCTTGGATGGAGCGCATGGATGGAGCGCAGGGATGGAGCGCAGGGATGGAGCGCAGGTATGGAGCGCAGGAATGGAGCACATGGATGGAGCGCAGGTATGGATCGCGTGGATGGAGCGCAGGGATGGAGCGTGTGGATGGAGCGTGTGGATGGATCGCAGGGATGGAGCGCAGGGATGGAGCACAGGGATGGAGCGCATGGATGGAGCGCAGATATGGAGCGCATGAATGGAGCGCAGAAATGGAGCGCTTGGATGGAGCGCATGGATGGAGCGCAGAAATGGAGCGCATGGATGGAGCGCAGATATGGAGTGCTTGGATGGAGCACATGGATGGAGCGCATGGATGGAGTGCAGAAATGGAGCGCTTGGATGGAGCGCGTGGATGGACGCATGGATGGAGCGCTGATATGGAGCGCATGGATGGAGCGCAGAAATGGAGCGCTTGGATGGAGCGCATGGATGGAGCGCAGATATGGAGTGCTTGAATGGAGCACATGGATGGAGCGCATGGATGGAGCGCATGGATGGAGCGCAGGGATGGAGCGCAGATATGGAGCACATGGATGGAGCGCAGGGATGGAGCGCAGATATGGAGCGCATGGATGGAGCGCAGAAATGGAGCGCATGGGTGGAGCGCAGATATGGAGTGCTTGGATGGAGCGCATGGATGGAGCGCATGGATGGAGCGCGTGGATGGAGCGCATGGATGGAGCGCGTGGATGGAGCGCGTGGATGGAGCGCAAGGATGGAGCGCGTAGATGGAGCGCGTGGATAGAGCGCAGGGATGGAGCGCGTGGATGGAGCGCAGGGATGGAGCGCGTCGATGGAGCGCATGGATGGAGCGCGTGGATGGAGCGCGTGGATGGAGCGCAGGGATGGAGCGCGTAGATGGAGCGCGTGGATGGAGCGCAGGGATGGAGCGCGTAGATGGAGCGCGTGGATGGAGCGCGTGGATGGAGCGCAGGGATGGAGCGCATGGATGGAGCGCGTGGATGGAGCGCGTGGATGGAGCGCAGGGATGGAGCGCGTAGATGGAGCGCGTGGATGGAGCGCGTGGATGGAGCGCAGGGATGGAGCGCGTGGATGGAGCACGTGAATGGAGTGCAGGGATGGAGCGCGTAGATGGAGCGCGTGGATGGAGCGCAGGGATGGAGCGCGTGGATAGAGCGCGTGGATGGAGTGCATGGATGGAGCGCGTGGATGGAGCGCAGTTTATAGCGCAAAAAATAAAAACCGCAGAGGTGATCAAATACCACCAAAAGAAAGCTCTATTTGTGGGGGGAAAAGGACGTAAATTTTGTGTGGGAGCCACGTCGCACGACCGTAGTCCCAAGGGGACAGCAGACATTCTGTTACACATCTTGTTACACCCAGCCCATATAGTTCACTAACTATATGGGCTGGGTGTAACAAGATGTCCTCTGCTGCCTTCTGACCGTAGGCTTTCTGTGTGGCCGAGTGTGGGGTGTACCAAGATGGCCGTCGCAGCATTTGTACTAGAGCTGCAAAATCCTGCAAGTTTGTCTCACTCATTTCGGTGCCACTGCCTGCCTATCAGTTCCACCCATCAGTGCCCATATGTTCCACCTATTAGTGCCCATAAGTGCCAGCCATCAGTGCTGCAAATAAGTGCCCATCAGTCAGTGCCACCTATCAGTGCTCATCAGTGCCAGTCATCAGTGCTTCATATAAGTGCCACCTATTAGTGCCCATCGGTCAGTGCCACCTATCAGTGGCCATCAGTCAGTGCCACCTATTAGTGTCCATCAGTCAGTGACACCTATTAGTGTCCATCAGTCGGTGCCACCTATCAGTGCTCATCAGTGCCAGTCATCAGTGCTGCATATAAGTACCACCCATCAGTGCCCATCAGTCAGTGCCACCTATTAGTGCCCATCGGTCAGTGCCACCTATTAGTGCCCATCAGTCAGTGCCACCTATTAGTGCCCATGAGTCAGTGCCACCTATCAGTGGCCATCAGTCAGTGCCACCTATTAGTGCCCATCAGTCAGTGCCACCTATCAGTGCCCATCAGTCAGTGCCACCTATCAGTGCCTTAAAAAAAAGTATCGGTAATCGGTATCGGCGAGTACTTGAAAAAAAGTTTCTGTACTCGTACTCCGTCCTAAAAAAGTGGTATTGGTGCAACCCTACTTAAAACTTCACATGTAGCGGTTTGATATATTTGATTAATAAATCTGTGTGGTGCGTCCTCGTGGGTGCGTCTTTGTGGGTGCATCATCGTGGGTGCGTCTTTGTGGGTGTGTCTCCTTGTGGGTGCGTCCTCGTGGGTGCATCTTGGTGGGTGCGTCTTCGTGGGTGTGTCTCCTTGTGGGTGCATCTTGGTGGGTGTGTCCTCGTGGGCGCATTCTCGTGGGTGTGTCTTTGTGGGTGCATCCTCGTGGGTGTGTCTTCGTGGGTGTGTCTCCTTGTGGGTGCGTCCTCGTGGGTGCATCTTGGTGGGTGTGTCCTCGTGGGTGCGTCTTTGTGGGTGCATCCTCGTGGGGTGCGTCTTGGTGGGTGCGTCTTTGTGGGTGCATCTTGGTGGGTGAGTCCTCGTGGGTGCGTCTTTGTAGGGTGCGTCTTCGTGGGTGCATCCTCGTGGGTGTGTCTTGGTTGGTGTGTCCTCGTGGGTGCGTCTTTGTTCGCGTGTACTTGTGGGGTGCGTCATCGCGGGTGCGTCTTTGTGGGTGCGTCCTAGTGGGTGTGTCCTAGTGGGTGCGTCTTTGTGGGTGCGTCCTTGTGGGGTGCGTCATCGCGGGTGTGTCCTCGTGGGAGCGTCCTTGTGGGTGCATCCTCCTGGGGTGCATCTTCGTGGGTGCGTCCTAGTGGGTGCGTCTTTGTGGGTGCGTCCTTGTGGGGTGCGTCATCGCGGGTGCGTCTTTGTGGGTGCGTCCTAGTGGGTGCGTCCTAGTGGGTGCGTCATCGCGGGTGCGTCCTCGTGGGTGCGTCCTCCTGGGGTGCATCTTCGTGGGTGCGTCATCGCGGGTGCGTCCTCGTGGGAGCGTCCTCGTGGGTGCGTCCTCCTGGGGTGCATCTTCGTGGGTGCGTCTTTGTGGGTGCGTCCTAGTGGGTGCGTCTTTGTGGGTGCATCCTCGTGGGGTGCGTCCTCGTGGGTGCGTCATCGTGGGTACGTCCTCGTGGGTGCGTCCTCATGGGGTGCATCTTCGTGGGTACGTCCTTGTGGGGTGCGTCATCGCGGGTACGTCCTCGTGGGTGCGTCCTTGTGGGGTGCGTCATCGCGGGTACGTCCTCGTGGGTGCGTCCTCGTGGGGTGCGTCCTCGTGGGTGCGTCATCATGGGTACGTCCTCGTGGGTGCGTCCTCGTGGGGTGCATCTTCGTGGGTACGTCCTTGTGGGGTGCGTCATCGCGGGTACGTCCTCGTGGGTGCGTCCTTGTGGGGTGCGTCATCGCGGGTACGTCCTCGTGGGTGCGTCCTCGTGGGGTGCGTCCTCGTGGGGTGCGTCCTCGTGGGTGCGTCCTCGTGGGTGCGTCCTCGTGGGGTGCATCTTCGTGGGTACGTCCTTGTGGGGTGCGTCATCGCGGGTTTGTCCTCGTGGGTACGTCCTTGTGGGGTGCGTCATCGCGGGTACGTCCTCGTGGGTGCGTCCTTGTGGGGTGCGTCATCGCGGGTACGTCCTCGTGGGTGCGTCCTCGTGGGGTGCGTCCTCGTGGGGTGCGTCCTCGTGGGTGCGTCCTCGTGGGGTGCGTCCTCGTGGGTGCGTCCTGTTCTGTCACACAGTAACGAGAGGAAAGTATCAGATCCAAACAAGTAATTAGAACAAAGTGTTACCATGAAGGGATCTCCAACCAGCTATAACCTGAATCTGACCTCTTAATGGGACTCTTAACCTCAACCTAACCTGTAAATGGAGGCCGGATGATTGAATGGCTCACAGGAGTTCATTTACTAAAGGAATAGAAAAGTCTTCAGCAAGGGAATTATCCCCACCGAGAAAATGTAAGAAAGAAACAAAAAGATGGAAATAGAAAATAAAAAGGAATGGAGACAAAGAGACGGATGACTTTCTCTTAGTTTGGTGAATGGGGGGAAATTTCACTTTGCGGAGAAGAGCCAATCACTGCAAGGAAAAAAAACAAAATTTTTTTTTTTCTGGCACGGGATTGGATGATGAAGGTCGGCGGAGATTCACCTCATTCTCTAAGCTCTGGGGAAAATTCCCCCCGGCAAAGTGAACCGTCTATTTCCCTTCACTAAACCCCTCCCCCCCCAGACTCCAATGATGGAAATCAGAGGTTCGGTAGAACAGTCTGGTAGCCGGGCATTTGCCTTTGCAGGAAGTGAATGCACATGGGGGTGACCCCGCAGTGACCCCGCAGTGACCCCGCAGGTAAGTACACTGGAAGCTTCCAAGAGATAAATCCTCAGATTTTACTCAGCAGCTGATTTAACCCCTTCAATGCCGGGCACTTCCCCTCCCCCTTCCTACCCAGGACAATGTTCAGCTTTCAGCGCTGTCACACTTTGAATGACAATTGCGCGGTCATGTGACACTGTACTCATGTGACATTTTTATCATTTTTTTCACACAAGTAGGCTCCTTTCACACTGAGGCGTTTTTACCGCGTTTTCGCGGTAAAAATAGCGCTGTAAAAACGCCTGAAATAATCCTGCCCCATCATTCTCAATGTGAAAGCCCTGAGGGCCCTCACACTGAGGCGTTTTCCTGGCTGTGCGTTGGAAAAAATCCTGCAAACAGCTTTTTTGGAGCATCTTTGGGGCGCATAAAATAACGTTGTAAAAACGCCTATCCCCATTGAAATGAATGAGTACCGCGGTAAAAACGCGGTAAAAACGCATAGGCATGAGCGTTATTTTAAAAAATAATGCTAACGCCTATGCGTTTTGTACCGCGATTTTACCGCGTCCGCGCTAAAAACGCGGTAAAATCGCGGTACAAAATCTCATCATTTTTTTGGCGTTTTTTCAACGCCTCAGTGTGAAAGGGGCCTTAGGCTGGTTTCACACTGGGGCGGTGGGGGCGGGGCGGTATAGCGCCTCTATTTTTAGCGGCGCTATAACGTCGGGATTGTTGAGCTATTCGGCCACTAGCGGTGCGGTTTTAACCCCCGCTAGCGGCCAATAAAGGGTTAATACCACCCGCAAACCGCGGCTACAGCCGCGGTTTGCGGGGCGGTATTACCGCGGTATCCCATGCATGTCAATGGGAAGGAGCGGTGGAGGAGCGGTAAACACGCCGCTCCTCTCACCGCTCCAAAGATGCGGCTAGCAGGGCTTTTTTTACCGTCCTGCTAGCGCACCGCTCCAGTGTGAAAGCCCTCGGGGGCTTTCACATTGGAGAGAAAGGAGCCGCTGGTTAGGCTCGGTTTGCAGGCGCTATTTTTAGCTAAATAGCGCCTGCAAACCGCCCCCCAGTGTGAAAGGGGCCTTAGAGATTTCTGTTGGTGGTATTTAATCACTGCTGGGGGGTTTTATTGTTTGTTAAACAAACGAAAAAAAGACCAAACATTTTGAAAAAATAAAACGTTTTCTTAGTTTCTGTTATAAAGTTTTGCGAACAGGTAATTCTTCTCCTTCATTGATGTGTGCTGATGAGGCGGCACTGATGGGCACTGATGAGGTGGCACTAATGGTTACTGATAGGCTGTACTTATAGGCTGCTCTGAAGGGCTCTGAAAGGCAATGATGGGAACTGATAGGTGACACTGATGGGCACTGATAGGCAGCACCGATAGGCTGTACTGAAGGGCAATGATTGGAACTGATGGGCACTAAGAGGCGGCACTGATGGGCACCGATAGGCGGCACTGATGGACACTGATGAGGCAGCACTGATGGGCCCTAATAGGCTGCTCTGAAGGGCAGTGATGGGAACTGATAGGCAGCACTGATGAACACTGATAGGTGACACTGATATGCACCACTGAAGGGCAATGATGGGAACTGATAGGCTGAACTGATGGGCACTAAGAGGCAGCACTGATGGGCACTGATAGGCGGCACTGATGGACACTGATGAGGTGGCACTGATAGGCGGCACTGATGGACACTGATGAGGCAGCACTGATGGGCACTAATAGGCTGCTCTGAAAGGCAATGATGGGAACTGACAGGCTGAACTGATGGGCACTAAGAAGTGACACTGATGGGCACTGATAGGCGGCACTGATGGACACTGATAAGGTGGCACTGATGGGCACTGATAGGCGGCACTGATGGACACTGCTGAGGCAGCACTGATTTGCACTAATAGGCTGCTCTGAAGGGCAATGATGGGAACTGACAGGCTGAACTGATGGGCACTGATGGGGCTGCACTAATCATCAGGACACTGGTGATCGGTGCCCTAATTATCAGCGTAGATGTCCCCTTTCACACTTGCCGGTTACCAGCTCTCTCCTCTCCTCTCCTCGCACTAGAATGCCGATAACCAGCAAGCGTGTTTACATCATGATCAGGTGTGATTGGACACAGCGGATCACATGGTAAAGGGCCGCTGTGTTTGGCCCTTTTCCCCCTCTCTGTGATCAGCTGTGTCCGAAGGACATGGGGGGTGTGATTCTGGGAGGACGTCCATCGACGCCCTTCCAGAACTGGACTACGGCGCTGTAGCCGTCATTCGGTGTTAGCGCTGTTGGCAAGCACTTAATCACTTTCAGGGGGTTGATTTACTAAAGGCAAATAGGCGCTTCACTTTGCAAGAGAATTTGCACCTTCCAAAGGGAATTTTTCCCAGGACTTAGTGAATGGCTTGTACTGCTGCCAGGAAAAAGCTAGAGGCGGGGCTAGGAAGCCAAAAGTTCAGGGTCTGGAGGAGGACCAGAGGAGGGCTGAAGTCAGCTGCCGGAGTCTGCTGAATGCTGAGACCAGGGAAGGCGGAGACAAGGGGGGGGGGTGCTTCAGCAGCAAAGAGAGTCGCAGATTCCTGTCCTCCTCTTTGCTGCCGATTGCTGAAGCGGGGGAAGGGGGGCTGAGACAAAACTCTCCACAGCTACACGGAGAAGCACAGGATCTGACAGAGAAGTTCTGTCCTCTTGTTTGCTGCCGATTGAGGAGACAAGGTGAGGGGCAGAGACGAGGGAGGTGCCGCAGCTGCCGGAAAGATGCAAGGGCCACATGATAAGGCCTGGAGGGCCAGATTGGGCCAGCTGGCCTTGTGTTTAACACATGTGCCCTACACTGTGTGCATCAATAGAAACACACAGCCCTATAGACTATGATGGCAAGGCACTCCTCTGCTCCTTCCTCCTCCTCGCCTTTATATGAAGACTGCACTGTCCATTGTTAACTATTTTCTGTGAAGACTGGAAGTTCAGGAAAGCAGCACTGAGAGAGCAGAAGGCAGCAGCATTAGAAGTGCCGGGGGTAAGAGATTTATCGAATACTTTACTGCATGAATTGGTGCTTTTTATCTGTCTGGAGTTCAGCTTTAAACTTCAAGTGGTTGTAAATTCTGCGCATGAAGCTAAAAAGCCTTCTGTGTGCAGCAGCCCCCCTAATACTTACCTGAGCCCCCTCTCTATCCAGCAATGTGCGAAAGAGCCTCGGTCTCTCCCTCCTCATTGGCTTAGACAGCAGCGGTAGCCATTGGCTCCCTCTATTGTTGATCACAGCCAGTGAGCCAATGAGGAGAGAGCGGGGCGGAGCCAAGCTGCGTTCTGTATCTGTATGTGAATGGACACACAGAGCAGCGGCTCGGGAGCGAGCCTGTTCGATCGCCCCCATAACAAGCAGCTTGCCATGGGGGCACTAGGGAAGGGAGGGGCCTGGAGCACCGACAGGGGACCCAAGAAGAGGGGGATCAGGGCTGCTCTGTGCAAATCCATTACACAAAGCAGACAAGTATAACATGTTTGTTATTTTTTATTTTATTTAAAAGAACCTTCAACCCCTTCCCGCCCAAGCTACAGCCGAATGACAGCTACAGCGCAGGCTTACTTAGTTCCTCCCATGATCGCGCTGCCCGCGTGCCCCCTGCGGCTCGTGGGGGGCATGCTCTGTGATTGCTGAGTCCTTCCGACTCATCTGATCGCAGAGCAGGGTAAAGGCCAATCACAGCGGCCCTTTACCATGTAGTTAGCTGTGTCCAATGACAACTGATCACGGATGTAAACACGAGCTGACAGCGTGAGGAAAGAAGAAGAGAGCCAATAACTGGCTTGTGTTAAAGGGCCATTGGCACTGATAATCAGCACAGTCCCAACAGTGCCCATCAGTGCTTCCTATCAATGCCACCTATCAGTGCCCATCATTGTCACTTATCAGTGCCCATCAGTGCAGTCTATTAGTGCCCATCAATTCCCATCAGTGCTGTCTCATCAGTGCCCATCAGTGCAGTCTATCAGTGCCTATCAGTGCCCATCAGTGTCGCTTATCAGTGACACCTCATCAGTGCCCATCAGTGACACCTCATCATTACCCATCAGTGCTGCTTATCAGTCCCCATCAGCGACACCTATCAGTGCCCATCAGTGTCGCCCATCAGTGCCACTTCATCAGTCCCCATCAGCGACACCTATCAGTGCCCATTAGTGTCGCCTTTTAGTGCCACATCATCAGTGCCCATCAGTGACACCTACCAGTGCCCTACAGTGTCGCCTATCAGTGCCAGGTCCTCAGTGCCCATCAGTGTCGCCTATCAGTGCCACCTTATCAGTGCCATCAGCGACACCTACCAGTGCTCTACAGTGTCGCCTATCAGTGCCACCTCATCAGTGCCACCTCACCAGTGCCCATCAGCACCACTTATTAGTGCCGCCTATCATTGCCCTTCAGTGCCGCCTATCAGTGCCACCTCCTCAGTGCCCATCAGTGTCGCCTATCAGTGCCACCTCCTCAGTGCCCATCAGTGTCGCCTATCAGTGCCACCTCATCAGTGCCCATCAGCGACACCTACCAGTGCCCTACAGTGTCGCCTATCAGTGCCACCTCACCAGTGCCCATCAGCGCCACTTATTAGTGCCGCCTATCATTGCCCTTCAGTGCCGCCTATCAGTGCCACCTCCTCAGTGCCCATCAGTGTCGCTTATCAGTGCCACCTCCTCAGTGCCCATCAGTGTCGCCTATCAGTGCCCCCTCATCAGTGCCCATCAGTGTCACCTATCAGTGCCCATCAGTGCTGCTTATCAGTCCCCATCAGCGACACCTGTCAGTGCCCATCAGTGTCGCCCATCAGTGCCACTTCATCAGTGCCCATCAGCGACACCTATCAGTGCCCATCACTGTCGCCTATCAGTGCCACCTCATCAGTGCCACCTCACCAGTGCCCATCAGCACCACTTATTAGTGCTGCCTATCATTGCCCTTCAGTGCCGCCTATCAGTGCCACCTCCTCAGTGCCCATCAGTGTCGCTTATCAGTGCCACCTGCTCAGTGCCCATCAGTGTCGCCTATCAGTGCCACCTCATCAGTGCCCATCAGTGTCACCTATCAGTGCCCATCAGTGCTGCTTATCAGTCCCCATCAGCGACACCTGTCAGTGCCCAACAGTGCCACTTCATTAGTGCCCATCAGCGACACCTATCAGTGCCCATCAGTGTCGCCTATCAGTGCCACCTCATCAGTGTCCATCAGCGACACCTACCAGTGCCCTACTGTGTCGCCTATCAGTGCCACCTCACCAGTGCCCATCAGCGCCACCTATTAGTGCCGCCTATCATTGCCCTTCAGTGCCGCCTATCAGTGCCCATCAGCAACACCTATCAGTGCCACCTCATCGGTGCCCATAAGTGCCGACATCATAAGTGCCCATCAGTGAAGGAAAAAAATTACCTGTTTGCAAAATTTTATAACAAACTATAAAAAATTATTTTATTTTTATTTTTTTCAGAATTTTCAGTCTTTTTTTGTTTGTTTCGCAAAAAAGAAAAAAAAAACCCATAGGTGATAAAATACCACCAAAAGAAATCTCTATTTGTCTGAAAAAATGTCCTATGAGTACAGTGTCACACGACCGCGCAATTGTCATTCAAAGTGTGACAGCGCTGAAAGCTGAACATTGTCCTGGGCAGGAAGGTGGGGGGTGAAATTTCCTGGCACTGAAGGGGTTAATATCACTTTCAGCATGAAATAAGACTCTGAATCTTGAACTCTATCCAGCCGGGGACAGACCTTCACCGCGATGGGTTTCACATGGCAGAATAAAGACGAAGTCGGCCTTTTCAGTGTAAGGAAGCGATATAAGCGCGCAGGAAAAGAGCGAACACTCCCAAAAGGCCATCGCACATGATGGATGGACTGTACAGCGACGCCACCAAATCCATCCAACGCCACGCAACGCCACCCAACGCAACGCCACGCAACGCTCCGCCTCCTCTTTCTCTTTTTTTTTTTTTCCTAAAGTCCTTTAACTGGGGGGCCAAAAAAGCAGATGACAGACCAACAGGACGCGCTTTTGTTTTCCACAGCGATCTTTAAAGGAAGAATGTGAAAAATTCCACATGGTGAGGAAACGGCAGGAAATTTCCATGTGTCCGGCTGCTTCTCCTTTGACATTTATGGCGGTACGGCATGTGTGATGCCCATTGTTCATTGTGGAGCTCCGGCGAGATGTAAAGGGTTTGTAGAACCCCCCCCCCCATAAAGCGATGAATCCTCACGCTGGCGGCTATTATTATTATTATTATGGGGAGTCATGTGAGGATCGGACAAACGTTAACGCGGGACGCTCTTCAAGCCCGGTCTTCTTCCATTTAGTCATTGTACGGCTTTACCAAACCACAAAGGGAATCGCAGATGATTTCTCGTTAGGCTCGCCAGGCCATGTTATATTAATGGAGCAAAGTGATTGGAGGCCCTCAAACCATCCATAATACGACGCTCTTTGATCTTCTTTAAGGGTTACCACCATGGAAGTCGCGTTCAAAAGAGGAAAAAGAAATGTATTCGTTCGGTTTCAAAGGTGGGGGGGTTCACTTTGAGGAAATTTTCTTTACCAAAATCAGGAGTTAAAGGGAATCGAAAAGCCAAAACCAAAGATTATTATTATTATTATTATTATACAGGATTTATATATGGCGCCAACAGTTTACGCAGCGCTTTACAATGTTAGGGCAGACAGTACAGTTACCATACAATTCAATACAAGAGGGATCAGAGGGCCCACCTCATTAGAGCTTACATTGATTGTCAACTTGCCAGGTAAAGGGGGCCTTAAATGTGGCCCCTAATCTCTCCAAAGGGTCGCATATAATGTTTATTGCATGTAATCAGGGCCGGCCCTACCATGGGGTCCAGTGGGAAGAAAGCAGCACTTTGAGAGGGGCAGCAAATTGAACCACGGCCGCTTCTCCGTCTCTTCTATTTACCCAGCAAATTGACGACCAAGATTTTTTTTTGTGTGTCATGATGACAACTACCCCCTTCCCCCCCCCCCGGCCACTCCACTTGCCACTATATTATCCTACCCCCACCCTATACTGTCCTAGCCTGTCTATATACTATACTAGCCCGCCCCTATACTACCCTAGCCCGCCCCTATACTACCATAGCCTGTCTATATACTACCCTAGCCTGTCTATATACTGCCCTAGCCTGTCTATATACTGCCCTAGCCTGTCTATATACTGCCCTAGCCTGTCTATATACTACCCTAGCCTGTCCATAAACTACACTAGCCTATCTATATACTACCCTAACCTGTTCATATACTACCTTAGCCTGTTCATATACTACCCTAGCCTGTTCATATACTAGCCTAGCCTGTCCATATACTACCTCAGCCTGTCCATATACTACCCTAGCCTGTCTATATACTACCCTAGCCTGTCCATAAACTACACTAGCCTGTTCATATACTACCCTAGCCTGTTCATATACTACCCTAGCCTATCTATATACTGCCCTAGCCTGCCCTTATACTACACTAGCCTGTCTATATACTGCCCTAGCGTGTCCATATAGTAACCTAGCCCATTCATATACTACCCTAGCCTGCCCATAAACTACACTAGCCTGTCCATATACTACCCTAGCCTGTCTATGTACTACACTAGCCTGTTCATATACTACCCTAGTCTGTCTATAAACTACACTAGCCTATCTATATACTACCCTAGCCTGTCCATATACTACCCTAGCCTGTCTATATACTACCCTAGCCTGTCTATATACTACCCTAGCCTATCTATATACTACCCTAGCCTGTCCATATACTACCATAGCCTGTCTATATACTGCCCTAGCCTGTCTATATACTACCCTAGCCTGTCCATTTACTACCCTAGCCTGTCTATATACTACCCTAGCCTGTCTATATACTACCCTAGCCTATCTATATACTACCCTAGCCTGTCCATATACTACCATAGCCTGTCTATATACTGCCCTAGCCTGTCTATATACTACCCTAGCCTGTCCATTTACTACCCTAGCCTGTCTATATACTACCCTAGCCTGTCTATATACTACCCTAGCCAGTCCATATACTACCATAGCCTGTCTATATACTGCCCTAGCCTGTCTATATACTACCCTAGCCTGTCCATATACTACCCTAGCCTGTCTATATACTGCCCTAGCCTGTCTATATACTACCCTAGCCTGTCCATTTACTACCCTAGCCTGTCTATATACTACCCTAGCCTGTCTATATACTACCCTAGCCAGTCCATATACTACCATAGCCTGTCTATATACTGCCCTAGCCTGTCTATATACTACCCTAGCCTGTCCATATACTACCCTAGCCTGTCTATATACTACCCTAGCCTGTCCATATACTAACCTAGCCTGTCTATATACTACCCTAGCCTGTTCATATACTACCCTAGCCTGTCTATATACTACCCTAGCCTGTCTATATACTACCCTAGCCAGTCCATATACTACCATAGCCTGTCTATATACTGCCCTAGCCTGTCTATATACTACCCTAGCCTGTCCATATACTACCCTAGCCTGTCTATATACTGCCCTAGTCCGGCAGATGGAATTGAACATAATGGTTTGTCAAATAATTTTGCATATGGACAAGGTGCTGTTGCAAGTAAATCTGACTTCCTGATAAATACATTTTTTGTTTTAATTATCATGATATAAAATAATGGATGTGGCGGCCCTTTGGTGGGCGTGATTTTTATTTTATTTGGGGGGGGGGGGCAGCATTTCATTCTTGGACCCGGGCAGCACAATGTTTTGGGTCAGCCCTGCATGTAATGCTCCAGAAAACTGACCTACCAGAGCAGGAGTCTCCAAACTTTCTAAGCAAAGGGCCAGTTTAGTGTCCTTCAGGCTTTAGGGGGGCCGGACTGTGGTCAGTGGAAGTGGAAAATGTCCCGGCATCAGTTCTCCATTATTGGTTCTAATGGAAGGAATAGTGCCCTATTGTTGATACCAGTGAGAAGAATAGTGCCCTATTGATGGTGTTAGTAGTGGGAATCATTGGTGTCAGTTGGTGGAATAGCGCCCCAAGGGCCGAATAAAGGCAAGCAAAGGGCCACATCTGGCCCCTGGGCCGCAGGTTGCAGACCACTGTACTAGAGGAAATAGTCAGAGATTCTTCTACTGGAGTGTTTGGAGACTGAAGTCACGCTATAGGAGACTGCAGGGTCATGTTGCATGAAACTGCTAGAAATTACTACTATTAAAGCAGAATTCCACCCAAAAGTGGAACTTCCACTTTAAGTACTCTTGACCCCCTGACATGACATGGGGGGGGTACCTAGTTTTCACAGGTATCCAGCTCCCACTTCCTCTCCTGGAGCCCCAACACCGAGCAGAATTTCACCCCCCCCCTGCAACCTTCTGGGACACGCCACAGATCCCAGAAGATTGCCTGGATATTCATAACGCACGCCTCGCACTCGGCTGTGAAGCCACAACCGGGCGCTCACACTTGCAATGCCGGCGCGGCAGAGAGGTGGGGGAGAGGAGCGAGGCTCCAGGCGGCCGCATCGCTGGACTGTGGGACAGGTGAGTGTCTGTTTATTAAAAGTCAGCAGCTAAACTTTTTCTAGCTGCTGACTTTTAAATGGGTGGAACTCCGCTTTAAAGTGAACCTTTTCAAATTTCAAATGTTCCCTCTACTGACTGCTGGGGCCCAAGGGCTGCACTTCAAACACTAAAGGGCCGCATGTCAAGTGATACAAAAGGTAATAACTGTGGGAGATGAGCTGATAGAGAGAGCAGAAGTTCAGCTGCTAGGTGGGGGCGGGATAGATTTTCTGAGGAGATGAGGTTAGAGGGATTACATAAAGTTGGACAGAGTAGGGGATAGCAGGGCAGATTTTGGTAGGAATTTCCAGAGGATGGGAGAGGTTATGGAGAAGTCCTGGAGATGAGCATGGGAGGAGGTGACAAGGGAGCTAGAGAGCAGGAGGTCTTGGGAGGAGTGGAGAGGACGGTTTGGTTGGTATTTTGGGATGAGGTTGGTAATGTAGCTCGGGACAGAGTTGTGGATGGCTTTGTAGGTTGTTGTTAGTATTTTGAATTTTATTTGTTGGAAGCCAATGGAGGGATCGGCAGAGAGGGGTGGAGGACACTAAGCTAGGCCAGTGGAGGGATTGGCAGAGATGGGTGGAGGACACCCCTGGACAGAAGCCAGTAGAGGAATTGGCAGAGAGGGGTGCAGGACACTGAGCAGAAGCCATTGGATGGATTGGCAGAGAGAGGTGGCGGACACTGAGCTAGGTCAGTTGATGGATTGGCAGAGAGAGGTGGCGGACACTGAGCTAGGTCAGTTGATGGATTGGCAGAGAAGGGTGGCAGACACTGAGCAGAGGTCAGTGGATGGATTGGCAGAGAAGGGTGGCAGACACTGAGCGGAGGTCAGTGGAGGGATTGGCAGAAAGTGGTGGAAGATACTGAGCGGAGGACAGTGGAGAGATCTGCAGAGAGTGTTGGAGGACACTGAGTAGAGGCCAGAGCAGGGATTGGCAAAGAGGGGTGGAGGACACTTAGCGGAGACAAGTGGATGGATTGACAGAGAGAGGCAGTGGACACCCCTGGACAGAAGACAGTGGAGGGATTGGCAAGGAGGGGTGGAGGACACTGAGAAGAAGCCATTGGATGGATTGGCAGAGAGAGGTGGCAGACACTGAGCTAGGCCAGAGGAGGGATTGGTAGAGAGGGGTGGAGAACACTCAATGGAGACCAGTGGAGGGATTGGTAGAAAGGGGTGGAGGACACTGAATGGAGACCATGGCAGGGATTGGCAGAGAAGGGTGGAGGACACTGAATGGAGACCATGGCAGGGATTGGCAGAGAGGGGTGGAGAACACTGAGCAGAGACCAGTGGAGGGATCGGCAGAGAGTGTTGGAGGACATTGAGTGGAGGCCAGAGCAGGGATTGGCAAAGAGGGGTGGAGGACACTTAGTGGAGACAAGTGGAGGGATTGACAGAGAGAGGCAGTGGACACCCCTGGACAGAAGACAGTGGATGGATTGGCAGAAAGAGGTGGCAGACACTGAGTTAGGCCAGAGGAGGGATTGGTAGAGAGGGGTGGAGAACACTGAGCAGAGGTCAGTGGAGGGATTGGCAGAGAAGGGTGGAGAACACTGAGCTAGGTCAGTGGAGGGATTGGCAGAGACGGGTGGAGGACACTGAGCGGAGGCCAGAGCAGGGATTGGCAAAGAGGTGTGGAGGACACTGAGCGGTTGATAAAATGGATGCGTCTGGGAGCAGCATTCATGATGGACTGAAAGGGGCATATTCTATGTAGACGTAGGCCAACAAGGAGAGAGTTGCAATAGTCAAGGCAAGAGATAACCAGGGAGAGAATTAGAAGCTGGATATACCCCATTTGGCCGATGCAGGTACCATGCCCCATGCCCTATGCCCTATGCCCCATGCCCCATGCCCTATGTCCTATGCCCCATGCCCCATGCCCTATGCCCCATGCCCCATGATGGTTTTTAGCTATTAGTGAACTGATGAACTTGGGTTTTTTCTTCCATATTACATCAGCTCAGAAAACTGCTGCTTAACCATGTTTAGTTCCTTGACATATTTTAACATCTTTTACCAACAAAACATATCGGTGATGTATGATTTGATGGCGTTTGGTGTTTTTTATACGCCATATGTTATCTGTCGACAGGTTTATAGAACATGTTTAATTATAATGAAAAATCTTCAGCAGTTTAGAATGTTATTATAGGGTATTGTCTAAATGAGTGATTTCCATTCATGGCGGCTCTCGTACGTGTCACTCAGTAATGGCTTTGTGTTTGTTTCTTGCATCCTTCTGGACACTCCAGCCACAGAATGGTTTATGTTCTTAATTAAGTCTTTGTGTCAATCCTCTTGCATTTCCTTACACATCATAA
Organism: Rana muscosa; assembly: GCA_029206835.1. Taxonomy (NCBI): domain Eukaryota; kingdom Metazoa; phylum Chordata; class Amphibia; order Anura; family Ranidae; genus Rana; species Rana muscosa. The sequence continues at coordinate 411,038,042 of CM055118.1, read as the reverse complement.
ACACAGTCTTGGCCAGCGGTGCAGTCCTTGGGATAGGCGGTAACCCATTGTCTGAACTCTTGTTTGTACAGAGTAAACACAGATGTCTCCTCATGGATCACTAAGCAGTTGGCTGCGGATTCTGCTGACCCTCTCACCCAAATATCTCCGTGGTCGGTCAAAGAGCGCTGCTAAACAATTACTCAGTTGACGCAGATTTTTTTTTAAAGTTCATCGTTTATTTTAAACCTTCTGTTTGCTGTGAAATTAAACTGCACCGACGGTGCTGGAGGTGGTACTGAACAACATAGACCTGTGGCCGGAGGTGATCTGGAGGGCTCCCGTGTATTCCGGTGGCTCCTTGAGCAGAAAACCGTAGCTTGGGCGCACCAGACACGTTTTTCCCTGTATGCGCATTAGCGACCGCATGCGGTTTTGGTTCTGTCAGGCCGGGTTCACACCTATGCAAATTGGTTGCGGCTTACACCGCATCCAATTCGCATAACATTATAAAATACATTGATTTCAATGAGGCTGGTTCACATATGTGCGATGCACTCGCACTGCGCATTGCCGAAAAAACGTTTGCATTCTCTAGGCATTGCGGTGCGGCTCAGGTGCGGAATCAGGCCCATTATGTTCTATGGGCATACATCTGATTCACACATGTGTTGCGTTCTGAACAGGGATCTTGAGGGGGAACTCCACGCCAAATTTTAAATAAAATAATGGCATGGGTTCCCTTCCAGGAGCATACCAGGCCCTTAGGTCTGGTATGGAATTTAACGGGAACCCCTACGCCAAAAAAAAACGGCGTGGAGGTCCCCCCAAAATCCATAGCAGACTCTTATCCGAGCATGCAGCCCGGCCGGTCAGGAAAGGGGATGGGGACGAGCGAGCGCCCCCCCCCTGAACCATACCAGGCCGCATGCCCTCAACATGGGGGGGTGGGTGCTTTGGGGCAGGTGGGCGCCCTGCAGCCCCCCCCACCCCAAAGCACCCTGCCCCCATGTTGATGAGGACAGGGCCTCTTCCCGACAACCCCCATCACATCAGAGGTTCCCCATCACATCAGAGGTTCCCCATCACATCAGAGGTTCCCCATCACATTAGAGGTTCTACAATCACATCAGGGGTTCCTCATTACATCAGAGGTTCCCCATCACATCAGAGGTTCCCCCATCACATCAGAGGTTCCCCCATCACATCAGAGGTTCCCCATCACATCAGAGGTTCCCCATCACATTAGATGTTCTACAATCACATCAGAGGTTCCCCATCACATTAGAGGTTCTACAATCACATCAGAGGTTCCCCTATCACATCAGAGGTTCCCCCATCACATCAGAGGTTCTACAATCACATCAGAGGTTCTACCATCACATCAGAGGTTCAACAATCACATCAGAGGTTTTACCATCACATCAAAGGTTATACAATCACATCAGAGGGTCTCAATCACATAAGAGGTTTCCTCATCACATTAGAGGTTCTCCATCACATCAGAGGTTCCCCATCACATCAGAGGTCCCCAATCACATCAGAAGTTCTACAATCACTTCAGAGGTCCCCCCCCCATCACATCAGAGGTCCCCCCATCACATCAGAGGTCCCCCCATCACATCAGAGGTCCTCTCATCACATCAGAGGTCCTCCCATCCTATCAGAGGTCCTCCCATCACATCAGAGGTCCTCCATCACATCAGATGTTCCCCTATCACATCAGAGGGCCTCAATCACATCAGAAGTTCCCCCATCACATCAGAGGTTCCCCTATCACATCAGAGGTTCCCCCAGCATATGAGAGGTTTCCCCATCACATTAGAGGTTCCCCCATCACATCAGAGGTCCTCCCATCACATTAGAGGCCTCCCATCACATCAGAGGTCCTCCATCACATTAGAGGTTCCCCCATCACATCAGAGGTTCTCCATCACATTAGAGGTTCTCTATCACATCAGAGGTCCTCCCATCACATCAGAGGTCCTCCATCACATCAGAGGTCCTCCCATCACATCAGAGGTCCTCCATCACATCAAAGGTTCCCATATGACATCAGAGGTTCTACTATCACATCAAAGGTTCTCCATCACATCAGAGGTTCTCCCAACATCCAGATGTTCTACCATCACATCAGAGACATTCCTAGCACACCAGAAGTTCTCCCATCACTAGGGTTGCCACCTGTCCTGGATTCACCCGGACAGTCCGGGTTTTGAATCATGTGTCCGGGTCTCAGTCCACCTGAAACCCGGACACATTATCCAGACAGGAATGTGGCTTGGAACAGGGCATGACAGGAGGGTGAGTGGGCACTATGTGCACCGCATTACTATTCTCTTTGAAGTGGCCAAAGGTGTCTCAGGTCTGTTACAATCCTACAGCGTATACTAAAACAAAAAAAAATGTACTATGCGCCGCTAAAGTGTTCGGGTTTGGCTTGAAGAAAAATTGGCAACCCTACCTATCACACCAGAGGTTCTTTATCACATCAGAGGTTTTTCCATAAGATTAGAGCCCACCCTTCACACCAGAGCCTGATGGGCCAATCATAATCCTGAACGAGTTCACCAGGAAGCTATCACTGTACTGGGTCAATCATAAGCAGCAGATGCATTCCCAGCCCCACAGCTACATGTTCTTCATACCTGCCCAAGTGCCCATTGTATACATGTAGCTGTAAGGTCTGACATGCCCCGGCTGCAGATGATTGACCCAGTACAGTGACAGCTTCCTGGTGCGCTCCCTCAGGTAGGTTCGGTCTAGAATCCAAACCTGCCTGAGCTTATCAGTGCTTGTGTCAGGAACTTATCTCTGCTCTTCTCACTGTGTCCATCTGTTGTAATTGCTGAAGTTCCTTCTTTTCTCCCTGGATTCCATTGCCTGCCTGTTTTGGCTTATATGTGTATTTCCTTTCTTGCAGTCCTGTCTGACTTACTATAATGCGGGTCTCCTTCCTGTGTTCTAGCGCAATTTATCTGTTCAGATGGGCACTTGCATGGATGTTGCTAAAGGCATGAATTGCTCTATACACCTTTAAAAGGCCACAACCACCCATGCATTAGTTTCCATTTGTAGAGTTCATATAACGTGTAAGTCTGTGTAATTGTGATTTCCCATTTCTTGTCCCAGTCCTTGCTCTTGAAATGTTCCCAGATTCCTAGATTGAAAGTCTTTGCCAAGCTCCTGTTCCTGTACTCTTAGCTGTGACCCATAGTCAGTTTTACTGCAAGTTCCTGTTTGTTCTCAGCCTGTCGTGATCCTATTACTCAACTTTGTGAGTCTGTGTGATTGTGATTTCCCATTTCTTATCCCAGTCCTTGCTCTTGTCCTTATCATGAAATGTTCCTAGATTGAAAGTCTTTGCCAAGCTCCTGTTCCTGTACTCTTAGCTGTGACCCATAGTCAGTTTTACTGCAAGTTCCTGTTTGTTCTCAGCCTGTCGTGATCCTATTACGCACCTTTGTCTGTTATATTCCTGATCTTGCTATTACTACCTCTGACCTGTTGGACTATCTGGATTTGAGCACTTGCTTTACCTGATCTTTCTAGAAAGCATCCTGCTTTTACCTTGGGTTATTAACTACATCCCTGCTCAGCCCTTTGACTTTGACACTTAGGACCTTGGTTACTCACCTTTAATTTGTGTGGAAAACCTCTTAAATTGGGATTATGTTGGCAACGAAACAACAAATTATAGAAAAATATATAAATTTATTTGTACAACAATATCATTGTATATAATACATGTATTATGTTGAAACAATAAAACCATGAAATAAATGAATGAAAGACAAATGATACACTAGCCATGATTCAAAACCTCCAGATCATCTGGAGACAGTCGAGCAGTGGCTTTATCCTATGGTTACTTATCTTGACTGCTCCATATTTCTTAGTTTTTCATCATTGTGAAACCGCCTCCTGATAAAGTCTGCAAATATGGCACTTCTGATATCTGGTGCTTAAGTCTTGGGGACACCCAAATACCAGTGAAGGAATAAATTGACAACAACCCTGCTCAGGCCCATTGGATTTGAGGCGTTGGACCTTGGGTACCCACCTTGACTACTCCATAGTCCTTAACTTTCCTTCATTAGGGAATGGTCTCCTGACGAAGTCTGATAACCCAATTTCTGATATCTCTTGCTTAAGTTTTGGGGACACCCAAATACCAGTGATGAAATTGACTATAACCCTGCTCGGGCCCATTGGGTTTGAGGCTTTGGACCTTGTTTACCCACCTTGACTACTCCACAGTCCTTAACTTTCCTTCATTAGGGAATGGTCTCCTGACGAAGTCTGATAACCCAATTCTCATATCTGGTGCTTAAGTTTTGGGGACACTCAGATACCAGTGATGAAATTGACTATACCCTGCTCGGGCCCATTGGGTTTGAGGCTTTGGAACTTGGATACTCACCATGACTACTCCACAGTCCTTAACTTTCATTCATTAGGGAATGGTTTCCTGACGAAGTATGATAACCCAACTTCTTCATGCCAGTGATGAAACTGACTACATCTCTGCTCAGCACTTTGATGAGTGTGACCGTGGTTACTCACCCCATCTACTACACTGTCCTTAGCTTTCCTTCATTGGAGAATGGTCTCCTGATGAAGTCAGATAATCCGGCACTTATGATATCTGGTGCTTAAAACGGAAGTAAACCCATCCATAAAAGGTGCCGGAAATGTAACACTCCCATTGGTTGTGCTCTCAACCAAACTGTCAAGCCATCCAATGGCTGGTGTCATAACTGATCACAAGAGCAGCATCATGGCAGTTGTATATTAAACAGACGCTAAGATGGCAGCATCCTTGGCTGAAAATGATAGGGGGGTTTACTTACACGTTGAGTCTTGTGGGCACAGAATGCCAATGATGAAACTGAACACATCTCTGTTCAGCTCTTTTATGCATGGGACCTTGGTTACTGACCTCAACTACTCCACAGTCCTTAGCTTTCCTTCATTGGGGAATGGTCTCCTGATAAAGTCTGATAATACATTGCTTCTGATATCTGGTGCTTAAGTCTTGGTGACACCCAAATACCAGTGTTGAAATTGACTATAACCCTGCTCGGGCCCATTGGGTTTGAGGCTTTGGACTTTGGGTACCCACCATGAATACTCCACAGTGCTTAACTTTCATTCATTAGGGAATGGTTTCCTGACGATGTATGGTAACCCAACTTCTTCATGCCAGTGATGAAATTGACTACATCTCTGTTCAGCTCTTTTATGCATGGGACCTTGGTTACTCACCTCAACTACTCCACAGTCCTTAGCTTTCCTTCATTGGAGAATGGTCTCCTGATGAAGTCAGATAATCCGGCACTTATGAAATCTGGTGCTTAAAGCGGAAGTAAACCCATCCATAAAAGGTGCCGGAAATGTAAAACTCCCATTGGTTGTGCTCTCAATCAAACTGTCAAGCCATCCAATGGCTGGTGTCATAGCTGATCACATGTGCAGCATCATGGCAGTTGTAGATTAAACAGAGGCCAAGATGGCAGCTTCCTTGGCTGAAAATGATGGGGGGGTTTATTTACACGTTGAGTCTTGTGGGCACAGAAAGGCAATGATGAAACTGAACACATCTCTGTTCAGCTCTTTTATGCATGGGACCTTGGTTACTCACCTCAACTACTCCACAGTCCTTAGCTTTCCTTCATTGGAGAAGGACCACCTGATATAATCTGATAATCGGGTGCTTAAGTTCTGGAGGCACCCTAATACCAGTGACGAAATTGACTTCATCCCTGCTCAGCCCATTGGCTTTGACGCTTGGGACTTTTAGTTGCTCAACTCAACTACTCAACAGTCCTTAGCTTTCCTTCATTGGGGAATGGTCTCCTGATAAAGTCTGATAATACGTTGCTTCTGATATCTGGCGCTTAAGTCTTGGTGACACCCAAATACCAGTGTTGAAATTGACTATAACCCTGCTCGGGCCCATTGGGTTTGAGGCTTTGGACTTTGGGTACCCACCATGAATACTCCACAGTGCTTAACTTTCCTTCATTAGGGAATGGTTTCCTGACGAAGTATGATAACCCAACTTCTTCTTGCCAGTGATGAAATTGACTACATCTCTGTTCAGCTCTTTTATGCATGGGACCTTGGTTACTCACCTCAACTACTCCACAGTCCTTAGCTTTCCTTCATTGGAGAAGGACCACCTGATATAATCTGATAATCTGGTGCTTAAATTCTGGAGGCACCCTAATACCAGTGACGAAATTGACTTCATCCCTGCTCAGCCTATTGGCTTTGACGCTTGGGACTTTTGGTTGCTCAACTCAACTACTCAACAGTCCTTAGCTTTCCTTCATTGGGGAATGGTCTCCTGATAAAGTCTGATAATACGTTGCTTCTGATATCTGGCGCTTAAATCTTAGGGACACCCAAATACCAGTGTTGAAATTGACTATAATCCTGCTTGGGCCCATTGGGTTTGAGGCTTTGGACCTTGGGTACCCACCATGAATACGCCACAGTGCTTAACTTTCATTCATTAGGGAATGGTTTCCTGACGAAGTATGGTAACCCAACTTCTTCATGCCAGTGATGAAATTGACTACATCTCTGTTCAGCTCTTTTATGCATGGGACCTTGGTTACTCACCTCAACTACTCCACAGTCCTTAGCTTTCCTTCATTGGAGAATGGTCTCCTGATGAAGTCAGATAATCCGGCACTTATGAAATCTGGTGCTTAAAGCGGAAGTAAACCCATCCATAAAAGGTGCCGGAAATGTAACACTCCCATTGGTTGTGCTCTCAATCAAACTGTCAAGCCATCCAATGGCTGGTGTCATAGCTGATCACATGTGCAGCATCATGGCAGTTGTAGATTAAACAGAGGCCAAGATGGCAGCTTCCTTGGCTGAAAATGATGGGGGGGTTTATTTACACGTTGAGTCTTGTGGGCACAGAAAGGCAATGATGAAACTGAACACATCTCTGTTCAGCTCTTTTATGCATGGGACCTTGGTTACTCACCTCAACTACTCCACAGTCCTTAGCTTTCCTTCATTGGAGAAGGACCACCTGATATAATCTGATAATCGGATGCTTAAGTTCTGGAGGCACCCTAATACCAGTGACAAAATTGACTTCATCCCTGCTCAGCCCATTGGCTTTGACGCTTGGGACTTTTAGTTGCTCAACTCAACTACTCAACAGTCCTTAGCTTTTCTTCATTGGGGAATGGTCTCCTGATAAAGTCTGATAATACGTTGCTTCTGATATCTGGCGCTTAAGTCTTGGTGACACCCAAATACCAGTGTTGAAATTGACTATAACCCTGCTCGGGCCCATTGGGTTGGAGGCTTTGGACTTTGGGTACCCACCATGAATACTCCACAGTGCTTAACTTTCCTTCATTAGGGAATGGTTTCCTGACGAAGTATGATAACCCAACTTCTTCTTGCCAGTGATGAAATTGACTACATCTCTGTTCAGCTCTTTTATGCATGGGACCTTGGTTACTCACCTCAACTACTCCACAGTCCTTAGCTTTCCTTCATTGGAGAAGGACCACCTGATATAATCTGATAATCTGGTGCTTAAATTCTGGAGGCACCCTAATACCAGTGACGAAATTGACTTCATCCCTGCTCAGCCTATTGGCTTTGACGCTTGGGACTTTTGGTTGCTCAACTCAACTACTCAACAGTCCTTAGATTTCCTTCATTGGGGAATGGTCTCCTGATAAAGTCTGATAATATGTTGCTTCTGATATCTGGCACTTAAGTCTTGGTGACACCCAAATACCAGTGTTGAAATTGACTATAATCCTGCTTGGGCCCATTGGGTTTGAGGCTTTGGACCTTGGGTACCCACCATGAATACTCCACAGTGCTTAACTTTCATTCATTAGGGAATGGTTTCCTGACGAAGTATGGTAACCCAACTTCTTCATGCCAGTGATGAAATTGACTACATCTCTGTTCAGCTCTTTTATGCATGGGACCTTGGTTACTCACCTCAACTACTCCACAGTCCTTAGCTTTCCTTCATTGGAGAATGGTCTCCTGATGAAGTCAGATAATCCGGCACTTATGAAATCTGGTGCTTAAAGCGGAAGTAAACCCATCCATAAAAGGTGCCGGAAATGTAAAACTCCCATTGGTTGTGCTCTCAACCAAACTGTCAAGCCATCCAATGGCTGGTGTCATAGCTGATCACATGTGCAGCATCATGGCAGTTGTAGATTAAACAGAGGCCAAGATGGCAGCTTCCTTGGCTGAAAATGATGGGGGGGGGGGTTATTTACACGTTGAGTCTTGTGGGCACAGAAAGGCAATGATGAAACTGAACACATCTCTGTTCAGCTCTTTTATGCATGGGACCTTGGTTACTCACCTCAACTACTCCACAGTCCTTAGCTTTCCTTCATTGGAGAAGGACCACCTGATATAATCTGATAATCTGGTGCTTAAGTTCTGGAGGCACCCTAATACTAGTGACAAAATTGACTTCATCCCTGCTCAGCCCATTGGCTTTGACGCTTGGGACTTTTGGTTGCTCAATTCAACTACTCAACAGTCCTTAGCTTTCCTTCATTGGGGAATGGTCTCCTGATAAAGTCTGATAATATGTTGCTTCTGATATCTGGTGCTTAAGTCTTAGGGACACCCAAATGCCAGCGATGCAGATAGGGTGCCCTTGATCGGTGGCTGCTAAAGGTGAAGAGTGCCATGCACAAGGGAGGGCTGGGCCAGGGGGCAGGGTGGCAATTGCCTCCCAGGCCGCCCTAACTTATGTTCAAAATGGCCGGCAGCCGCTGCCCGCTACCATTATCTTTTGTATTCTGGTCTAGGAAGTAGGGCCTGGGGGACGGCCATGGTGGCTGACCACTAGCTGTTGCATTCCGGAAGTTGAAGTCCGCGCTCAAGCTTCCGGTGGGTGGAAAACACAGCAGCGCAGAGGAAACTACAACTCCCTGGGACCGAATTCTTGGAAGCAGACAGAGGCAGGGCGTGGCAGGGAGTCGGAACGCAGGGCTGGGCGCTGGCTGCAACTTGACCCCAGGATCAGGAGCGTTACCCCCCCAGGAGACCGTGGCGTGCAAGGACCTGCTGAGCTGAGATCGCTGAGGTGAGAGACCCTGACACCCCTAACTGACCCCCCATCTCCCCCCCATACACCCCATGTAACCTGCCCCAGTGATCAGGCTTCATTGATGGGCACTAGAGTTGGCTTCACTGGTGAGGCTGCATTGAAAAACCAGATGGGCCATGGATGGTGAGCTGATTCGGCGGTTCAGTGGGCCACTTGACTGGACTTGCCCCCCAGGCTACCAGCCCTCCCCTGGCCATGTCTGTGGTCACCAGACCTTAACAGACACACAACCCTTACTTTTGGGCTGTGTACGGGTGCCTTTAGGCAATTTAATATGTCTAGACGTAAGAGCATTGTTCTATACCAACACACCATGAAAGAACTGGTTACATACAATGTTCCACTCTCCGCCTTGCATTCAATGCCAAGCACATACAATTGCATCAAATGAATACATATCCCGAGCGATCGGCCTGTAACGGAAGCTGGGCAAGGGTTAAACATTTCCCATGTCCCTCTGCTGTCTTGCAGAATCCTGGGCTCTATTTCAACCTTGATTCAGAGGAGTCTGGTGAAAGATTATATCATTTTTACTGCAAGGCTTTGCTGTCTAGCGGGAGGAATATTTCTAAGTATCATATTTATCAAACAGACCTGCTCGCAGGAGACAGAGTATGTGTAAGAGAGAAGGTAAAGGAGAGAGAGCGTGAGAGACAGCTCAGGAGAGAAATATATAACACCGAGAGGCCACAGGGCCCCTCCAAGCCTCATTTTTTACTTTCTTGCACTTTACACTATTACATTTCAAACGTTTACATCATTTCCCCCCCCCCCCCCTCATTCTTATGGAAGGTTTTTTTCATATGGTGGCACAAAGAGCAGTGGCGATGTACAAATTGCAATAATCCGTGGCTATCCTTCAGGATTTCAGTATATTATAGACAACGTTTTCTGCTCAGCCAGTTTGCTCTTTGCCTTGTCTCGATGGTTAGCTACAAAACCATGAAAAGTGTATCTAGTCATGGACGTCCGCTGAACTTTTTTCAGGGGGGTAGGGGGGCATAATTTTAAGGTAATCCGTGCATCTTTAGGGCAGTGGAGCAGCGGTGGAGTATACACCATTCCTCCACCGCCCCTGCCCATTGAAATAAATGGGCACCGCTGCCCTAGCGCCTGCAAAGCGATTCGGCAGCGGCGATACACAGTTGCATTTAACCCTGTCTTCGACTGCTAGCTGGGGTTAAAAGCGCCCCACTAGTGGCCGAATAGCGCCACTAAAAGGATGGTAAAGCGCCGCTAAAACTAGCGGCGCTTTACCGATAACGCGGCCAGCTGGCAGTGTGAAATAGCTCTTGAGTATAATTCAGCTTCACTCCGTGTCCATATAAATATTGCCTAGAGCAGGGGTCTCCAAACTTTCTAAACAAAGGGCCAGCTTACTGTCCTTTAGACTTTAGGAGGGCTGGACTAGGGCCATTGGGAGTAGAAAATGTTGAGAGGGGGTAAACAATACCATTCCTTTGGTGTCAGTGGGAGGACTAGTGCCCCATTGTTGGTGTCAATAGAAGGAATTGTACCCTTTTGATAGTGTAAGTTGGATGAATAGTGCCCCATTGGTGGTTTCAGCAATAAAAATTATTTGCCATTGTTGGTGTCAGTGGATGGAATAGTGCCCCAAGGGCAGGATACAGACACGCAAAGGGCCGCATCCGGCCCCAGGGCCGCAGTTTGGAGACCCCTGGCCTAGAGAATGAAAACAGCCTATACTGTATAGGTTGTTTTCATCAAGATCAAAATATGGCCGCCCACAACAGATGTATTGCAATACATTGCAATACAAAAAGATGTACACAGTGGTGTTGTGGCACAGGCACTGCTGTTACCTGTAGTTCTTCAGCGATAGGCCCAGGGCAGGCACTGGCAGCGTATTCTCTCGTCTCGGCCACTGCACGCTACGCATCTGTGGGAGGAGCCGGCGCATACATTTACACAGGCAGAGGCAGGCTGAGGCAGCAGCCAATCACGGAACAGCCGGGTCACGGACGGTGATGTTAAGCAGAGGCCCGAGCGGCAGAGCCAATCCGATGCTCGGGCCGGGGGTGAGGAGGGAGGGACGGATGTGTAGTCGGAAAAGATAGAGCAGCCCCAGCCCCCAGGCCAGCAGCAGACTTAGAAAAAAAAGTCCACAGCTGCCGCGGAGGCGGCCATTGCAACACAGGGAGCAAGTGTCTTCACTCTGACTTCTGATTCCAGGGGGGGGCAATTGACCCCCCTTGCCCTATGGAGCAGACGCCCATGTATCTAGTGTAGTGCCCTCCTCCTATTGGGTAGGCGCTAGTTGTAAATTTAGTTGTCTGAGCTGTAGTTTAGCTCAGAATAATTTTGGTAAATTGCTGGTTTCTGTTCCAGTCCAGCTGTGTTGCGCGTTTTCCACTTGGCTGGGGGTGTCGCTGTCACCACAGGTCAAGGTCGGAAATGCAGCAGGCTGGATGTATTGGGTACCTCTTGCCCAGAAGCAGCTCAGTGGGATTGGTCCCCCCGATGTGCATTCTGGGAGAGGGTACTTAAGGGACAGACACCGTCTGGCGGGTCTCTCTGACCTGATGGCCCTCCTGGCCTAAGGTGTGCCGTAGCAGTTTCCTGCCTCGGGGGGGGGGGCGGCTGGCCCGAGGCTCCATTACTGGAAGTAGGCTCAGTAGTTTCTGGGACCTACTAATCAGGGGTGGTCCTTTGCTGTCTTGCCTGCGGGAAGAAGCTGAGCAATTGAAGAAACCAGGGGAGGACTTTTCCCCAGGAGAGGACCGAGCAAAAAGGCTGGTGCCTCGGGAAGAGCCTGGAGACTCAATTGGAGGAGCTTGGACAGTCGGGCAAGGGGAGACGTGTAGACTTACCGGATTGGAGGCAACAGACCAGAGGGGTGGGGTGCTGCTGTAGAGGGTAGGTGGCAGACAGGCAGTCCAGGCATTCTGGGATTTTCAGGCAGAGAAGAAACTTCCCTCCCACTGGCCCTTATGTCAAAGTTTTTTCTGAGGTGTCAAGTTTGGGGTGTATATGTCTTGTTTTTGTGTTTCTGTTTGTAATCAATAATAAAAAAAAAAACAGCGCGCACCTATGTTGGTGCGGATTTGCCACGGCAGCTTGGCGTGTTAGGGGGTCTTTGGGGGGGGTCAGTGATTATTGACATTGCTGCTAAATTGTGGGGTACATCTAAGGTATGGCACCTCCATGTGGCTGGTTAGTGGAGCTAGGTCCCCTGGGGGGGGATGGACGTATGGTGAGGTTGTAACGTCCTCGAGCCAGTTGAGGTGTGGCTGAGGACATGGATGCGATTTCAGTAAAATTGTGCCTTATGGACACCCAAAGACCCCTTGTTTACATTGTTAGAATTATATTGTTGAATGGTATTTTCATGTTATGTTATTTATTCATTGTAAATAAATCGGTTGCTGTGGCCGTATTAAAAGGCATGTCGCGCAGTCTGCGTCTTTCTTTTAGGGCAGGTTTTAGGACCAGGTTGACAAATCCATTAGTCCATTTGTGGCCTTGCCCTTTCCAACTAACCTAAGTGTCGCTTTTTGAGCAAGGTTACTGGTTGACGTGGTTGTGGCTTTAAGCCTATGCTCCTCAACTGTCAAGTTACCCACCACTGCTGTACAATATCGGTCTATGGAACTCGTGTTGAACACCGATAGCTCAAAATAAAATGAATGATAAGCAGATGGATATCTGGATCTGCTCGTGTATGGACACTTTCAACACGGTGCACACAAGGCACCCAACAATGTCTGGTCATTTGTCAATGGAGGTCTTTGCAGCCTGAAGCCTCGTACATGCGACCGGTTTTCTCGGCAAGAAAACAGCTGGGAGAGCTTTTTGCCAAGAAAACTGTTCGTGTATGTATGGTTTCTCAGCAGGAAAACTGCCGGGAATCTCGACGAGAAAAGTAGAGAACCTGCTCTCTATTTTTTCTCGTCGGGATTCTCAGCAGAGTGTTTCCTGCCGAGAAAACCGGTCGTCTGTATGCTTACCTGTCCGAAGGTAAGCATACAAGGTTAGTGTAGGGTGTAGCAAGATGGCGGCGATGGCATTGAATGTGACGAGCGCCGGCTCGTCGTAGTCGATGACGTCACCGCGTTCTTGCCATTCAAAAGAATGGCGGTTCTTTTTGAATGGTTGTGTGTGTACACTCGCCGTGCAAGGCAAGCTTGACAGGAATCCATTTTTTTTTTGACGGGATTCCCGCCCGTGTGTACAGGGCTTAAGAAAACCACGTGCACAGTGTATAGCTGTCTCCGGGGGGCACATCTTCACACATCTTCTGGCCGCCACTATTTGGCAGACGGGTGCTAAGTGGACCACAGCTTTAGACCCGGTTCACACCAGGGCGGCGCGACGCGGCACGACTTGTGGGGGCGACCTCGGCGGCGCGATCTCAAGGCGACTTGAGACGCCCGCCGAGGTGATTTGCATAAGACTTCTGTATAGAAGTCAATGCAGGCCGCCTTGGGTCGCCCCCAAAAGTAGTACAGGAACCTTTTTCTAGGTCGGAGCGACCTGAGTCGCTCTTACTTAGAACGGTTCCATTGAAAAGCGTGGGACGCAACTTGTCAGGTGACTGAGTCGCCTGACGAGTCGCCCTGGTGTGAACTGGCTCTAAACGTGGCTGGTCCTGGGTGTTGTATTGCAGGCCGTATATTTTGCTGGCTGCGTACACCTACAGCCCTATATGTCTGAGTCATCTGCGCCCCCATCAATCACCAAAATATTCTACCACTAAACCATGATCAATACGGTGATTACCTAGGCCTAGCTGAATGGCTTTTGCATATATTTCCCTGGATATTTCCTAAACAGGAAGCACCTATTGTGCCATTCGATTTGTGCAACAGACATTTATGGTCTTGGCTGTATAAACCTTTTTGGATCCCTCTTATATCCATAGACTTTTTGACTGTGGGACAACCATATGCTCGACCCCGTCTTTCCCAAGAGAGTGAGATTTCATATCTCTTGCTATCTCTGTTCGTCCTGAAGAAGCCTCGCGGCGAAACGCGTAGACGCACAAGGGACCGCATCTGTACATTGCATCGTTTAGTACAGTTTTAACTCTTGAACTATTGTAGCTACTGTCTATATTTGTTTTTTTCAATAAATTTATACTTGTTTATCCACTGTGTTGTTGCCTTTAAAGTCTGACCATTGGTTGCTCTCCTGGAACAATCCTTTATGTTTTCCGCTTAAGAAAAACACCTTTTTTTTGACGCTTTCGTCCTGTCCTCCCTTTACCTTTATTCTTCCTTTTTTTTATCCTCTCTCTTTTTTTTTTTTTGTCTCTTTCACTCTCTTCTTAAAACTCCTTCACTTTCCCCATTTTTTTTTTTTTTTTTCACCAGCAGGATAAAACCATCTGGTCTCACTTACAAGTCAGATCTCAGAACTCCCAAAGGCAGAATATATTCCCCTCCTGCCTCTAAATCAGACCCGAGCAGTCGTAAATCACACAGCGGGCTTATTTATTAGACATAGTTTTGGGCCACTTCAAGCATGGAAAATAAATTTAACCAAAGAGTTCTGAAGCAATTTTCTTTCACATCTCTGTGGGATTATATGGGAAAGGCGGAGGCTTGAAGGGGGGGGGGGGCGGGGGTGGGGGGGGGGGTTCTGTTGGTCCCAGCCAAAGAGCCAAACTCCACAAGACTGATGGCAGGTCGAAGGGGCAAAGAAATTATGGGAGACCGTCTTCAAAAGACCCCCAGTGCACCTTAAATCAAAACACTAAACCGCTGTCACTTCAAGAGATCTGCTTGGAGGAGGATTTAGTTTGTCAGGAGAGGAGAAGGTTTAATCATAGGCTCTCTTCGGTGGGAAGTGGTTTGCATCCATATTGAATTTTCCTACAAAACCCGTTCAGTGTTTGGGTTGCTGCACAGCATCCTGGGAGGATATCCAGTGTGAGTGTCAGGCTGAATATCCGTTTTATTTTATTCAATAGTATCTGAACTTCTATTAAGATGATTGGGATCTGCAAAAAGAGGTCAATGTCATCACTTCTGTAGAGCATGACCAGTGTAGTCCAGAGGTACCCAACCTACCTCTTAAGCCTAGTACACACGGCCAGTGGTGGCTGGTGCTCAAAATTTTTTTGGGGGGGGCGCAAACAAACTCAATTGCCGCCACTGTGCCCATTAAACGCCCAATTACAGCCAGTTTCCCCCCAAATACAGCCAGTTTCCCTCCAAAATACAGCCAGTTTGTCCCCAAAATACAGCCAGTTTGTCCCCAAATGCAGCCAGTTTCCCCCAACTGCAGCCAATTTCCCCCAAATACAGCCAGTTTCCCCCAAATACAGCCAGTTTCCCCCAAATACAACCAGTTTGTCCCCAAATGCAGCCAGTTTTCCCCCAAATGCAGCCAGTTTGTCCCCAAATGCAACCAGTTTGTCCCTAAATACAGCCAGTTCCCCCCCAAATGCAGCCAGTTTGTCCCCAAATGCAACCAGTTTGTCCCTAAATACAGACAGTTTGTCCCCAATGCAGCCAGTTTGTCCCCAAATGCAGCCAGTTTGTCCCCAAATGCAGCCAGTTTGTCCCCAAATGCAGTCAGTTTGTCCCCAAATGCAACCAGTTTGTCCCCAAATGCAGCCAGTTTGTCCCCAAATGCAACCAGTTTGTCCCCAAATGCAACCAGTTTGTCCCCAAATGCAACCAGTTTGTCCCTAAATACAGACAGTTTGTCCCCAAATGCAGCCAGTTTGTCGCCAAATGCAACCAGTTTGTCCCCAAATACAGCCAGTTTGTCCCCAAATGCAGCTAGTTTGTCCCCAACCCGGCACTTACCTTCCTCCTCCACGCTCCCTCATGTCTTCTTCCGTCCTCGATGTCTTCTCCCGCCCTCGATGTCGCTTCAGCCAATCAGGTTACCGGTAATCAGATCCGGTGAACCTGATTGGCTGAGATGCGTGTCAGTGCCAACCAAGGAACGCACCCCCCGTGCGTCCCCTGGTTAGCTATTCGGAAGCCGATTAGAGCCCTCAGGCTGTAATCGGAAAGCCTATCAGAGCCGCTGGCTCTGATAGACACTTCCACAGCCAACCAGCTGCCGTTATTCAGATGGCCGGCGCTCGCCAGGGGGCCGGCCATCTGAATAGTGGGCGGCGTGCTAGCGGCGGCAATACATAGGTTCATGCAATGCATGAATCTATGTATAGTTTTTCAGTGGCGGTGCAGGAGTGAGAGGGGGCGGCGCTCCGGCGCACTCTATGGACGCACCGCCACTGCACACGGCCGAGAATCTCGTCAAGAAAAAACCTGTCGTTTTTCTTGACGAGATTCTTGGCAAGAATGTTTTCCCGTCCGAGTGTACACACACTCCATTCAAAAGAACCACCGTTCTTTTGAATGGAACGAACGCGGTGACGTCACACGGTGATGCGCTCGTCACATTCGATGCCGTCGCCGCCATCTTGCTACACCCTACCTATGCCTAGGAAGCTACCGCGCATTAGGGTGACCACATTTCCAAATGGCCATTCAGGGACCCCTTCCCAAAAATCAGCTTGTGCTGTAATGAATCACAGCACAGCTGGGGCAGCGGATGCTCGCTCCACCCAGAAGAACTGATCACGCCCCCAAAAGTGGCATCGCCACTTTATTTACTGACAGCACTTGTCCTGACTGGCCGAGACCCGTTTTACCTTGTTCCAACGCTGGCTTTACACTGCCCTGCTGTGATTAGACAAAAGAGGCGGGATTTATGATTTCTCCAATCACAAGCAGGGGACGGGGATTGTCCCTCTCCAGACATTCCCGGCCAGGACAAGTGCTGTCAGTGAGCAAAGCAGCGATGTGGCGGCCTTTTTTGGGGGCAACAGATAATGGGGAGGGGGGGTGGCTGTGTCAGCTTCATTCCGGGACACTGTATTGTCCTGGAATGAAGGTGCCCGGGACCTGGGACAGACCTGCAAAATGCGGGACTGTCCCGGGCAATCCGGGACACGTGGTCACCCTACCGCGTATGCGTCAAAGTCATTTCGAGCATGCGCGGGTTTCCACGGCGACAGGTAAGTATACACACTCTCGGGTTTCTCATCTGCCGAGAATCACGACGAGAAAATAGAGAGCAGGTCTTCTTTTTTTCTCGTCAAGATTTCGGGCCGTTTTCTTGATGAGAAACCTGAAAGCCGCGTACACACGGCCCGTTTACTCGGCAAGAAAGCTCTGCCGGCAGTTTTCTTGCTGGTTCTTGCCGAGAAAACTGGTCGTGTGTACGAGGCTTTACTGTTATACCACTTGTACTCCAACACCCCCATTTCTTACCCTCCTAAAGTGATGAGACCGGCAGTTTACTAGTCCTTGGTGTGGTGACTGCATTCGTTGTCTTTTTTTTCAAGCTTCTTTTGCTTTTTATTCACCTGGCGATCCTGCAAAAAAATAAATAAAAATCCTGTCCCTGGGTGGCTACATTTCTCCTCCGCTGTATCTATGGAGGGAGCATAGGTGTGCATTAGGGTGTGCACCCCAAAGTTCCAACACATATGCGTTTTCACATATTTACCAGCCTCTTCCCCACTCTAAAAACAATGGGAGGAAGGGAGAGCCAGGGAGCACACAGAGGGACCCGGGCAACAGAAAGAAAAGGAACAGGGACAGAAGGGGTGGTGGCAATAAATTGGTACCAATCCCATGTATTTTCCTCCTGTGGCAGCTGAATGTCGACAAGAGGGAGAGGAGGAGAAGCCTACTTTCAGCTGCTGCAGGAGGAAAATACGGATCGGTTCCACTAAATTCCACCCCCGCCGGTTCCCTGTCCAGGTTATGAGGGTTGGCAAGGAAGAATTGCGGTTTAGCTGTCACCTGCTCGACCATTGATGGGTTGCCAACCCCAGGATTAGGGTGTGCCCAGGCACACCTGGCACACCCCTTGCACGCGCCTACGGGAGGGAGCCATGGTTGTCACCTTAGGCTGCTCTTCTGATTTGGACTACAAAAACATGTCTACAGCCTCGTACACACGACCGGTTTTCTCGGCAAGAAAACTGCTGGGAGAGCTTCTTGCTGTGAAAACCGCTTCGTGTGTATGGTTTCTTGTCGGGAAAAATGCCGGGGATCTCGACGAGAAAAATAGAGAACCTGCTCTCTATTTTTCTCGTCGGGATTCTCGGCAGAGTGTTTCCTGCCGAGAAAACCGTGAGTGTGTATGCTTACCTGTTCAGGAAAACCCACGCATGCTCGATGATACTACGACGCATGTGCGGTAGCATACAAGGGTAGTGTAGGGTGTAGCAAGATGGCGGCGACGGCATCGAATGTGACGAGCGCCGGCTCGTCGTAGTCGATGACGTCACCGCGTTCTTGCCATTCAAAAGAACGGCGGTTCTTTTGAATGGCTGCGTGTGTACACTCGGCGAGCAAGACAAGCTTGCCAGGAATCCCGTTGAGAAAACCGACGTTTTTTTTTGGACGGGATTCCGGCCCGTGTGTACAGGGCTTAAAGTGGATGTAAACCCAAATTTTTTTTAATTTTTTTTTTGCTGTCACAATGTAGAGTATAAGATTTCCTATCATTTGTGCCAGGTCTTGCCACAAAGAGTTAATCCAGCTCTGAGCAATCCTCT
Source organism: Rana muscosa (assembly GCA_029206835.1). Taxonomy (NCBI): domain Eukaryota; kingdom Metazoa; phylum Chordata; class Amphibia; order Anura; family Ranidae; genus Rana; species Rana muscosa. The sequence continues at coordinate 411,019,380 of CM055118.1, read as the reverse complement.
TTTATTGTTCAGTGAGATAAAACGGACAAACAGAAGAAAACCTTTGTCCGTTCCGCCCCCTTGCTTTGAGTGACAGGTTATTTACATATCTCGTGCACTAGCTTTAGACAGGCATTATTTTTAAATTCCCACCCCCCATTCCTTTTCTGAAGTCATGTGGTTACTTTTCTGGATTTTGACTGGATGTTAGTGATCATAGCAGAAGGAATACACAGGAGAAAATGCATGTTGACAAGGGGAGTGTAGAGGTGGGCGGGGAGTCTACTGACATCACGACTCCACCCACCGAGCTCCAGACAACAGACCCACCCACAGAATCTGCAGTTTTTCAGTTCTTATAACAGACGGAGGGGAGATATTTGACAGGTAAGGATACATACAGGAGGCATCTATATCCTTATAGATCAGCACTATGGCAGGAGTTTAGAAAGGATGAGAGAGGCTTTAAGGATGAGAGCGGCTTTACATCCATTTTAAGTCTCTTCATCTCCATGATATGGGGGTGGGGCAATCTGTATTTGCAGAAGATAGCTAGGAAGGAAGATATTCTTTGGTGCAGCTCACAGCGAGTGACAAGGATACAGCATTTCTGGCAGGATCAACAGGTATTTTATGTACTTGCTGAAAACGTTCTTAGCTTGAAAACGAATGCAGCCACCACCCTAATGACTGTAAGCTGCAATATATCATTTTTTTTTCTCTTGGGTTTAGTTATCTAGCTATTGTTAGCTAACAATCACTGGTGGCACTACTACAGCGATCACCACAATCTTCTGGGTCTTGTGCCTGAGCAACTTTCCTTCTGTACACTGACCACGGGGGGGGGGGGGGGGGGGGCGGCGGTTTGCTCACTTGGCACTGCTGCCATTTACAGAACATTTTGTATTTATTTAATTAATACAAGGCATTCTCTGACTGGATGAGGTGGAGACTGTGACATCACCGTCCCTCCTCTCCACCTCATCCAATCATAGCAAGCCTTGTATCCATTGAGGAAAAATGCAAGGCGTCCTGTGGATGGTGGCAGTTCTGACATTACGACCCCCCCCCCTGTGGTCAGTGTGCAGAAGGGAAGCCACTGGGACCTGTATCATTGTGGGGGTGATAGTCACTGACCAAGAAGTCCTCCAGAAGAGAGGGGGAAAATGTCATTGACGAAACGTGTTGGTTGCACCTGGTGGATTTCTCTATGCATTGATTTTGCTTCAATAAACTTAACCTTGGATTTTTATAGTGAATTATCCCCCCATTTCTTCTAAAAAGGACTTTTTGGGCGGGGACTATCTGTTTCCCTGTGTCTACTTTGAAGGTCCGACATTACAGCCACCAATGGCGACTTCCAATGTGAAGATGGACGGACAAGTCACTGGTTTGCAGAAAAATCTTCACTTTCTAGAACCAAAAGGTTTTTGGGGTGTATGACCATAGGTGTGCGCAGCCTATTGCATTGAGTTGAGTTGAGTTGAGAGGTATCTTAATATAGCGCGGTCTTACCCCGAAGGGTCCCGACGCGCATAGCAGAGTTCCTGGGAAAAGAGGTCCCAGGGACCAGAAGCAGCGCAGAGCGGCAGAAAGGGTAGAAGAGAGAGGCTACGCAGGGAAGGCTTGCGTGAAAAGCCAAGTCTTCAGTAACCCGCATTAGGGTGTGCACCCCAAAATTGAAACACACACGTGTGTATATATATATATATATATATAGCTATAGCAGCAGGGCAATAGACAGTGTCAGTAGAGCAGAGATTGGTGTCAGTAGTTTATCTTTATTATTATTTTTTTATTATTACTTACCATTTATTTTAATTTTTTTACCATATTTTTTTACGATCATTTTTTTTTTTTTTTTTTTTTTTTTACAGTTTTTTTTTTAGGAGCCACATTGGAGAGTTTGGTGAAATATTAGGGGTCTAAACAGACCCCTGATGTCTCACTTTTGAGACAGAGAAAGGGACTGAGGACAGAGATTCCCCTGTCCCTTTCTCTGCAGCCAAGCAGCAGGGGGAATCTGCTCAGAACAGGGTGATTAGGGTGTGCCCAGGCACACCTGGCACACCCTGTGCGCATGCCTATGTGTATGACATTGAGGTGTTGTATGTGGGGGAGGGGTTCTTGGCAATGGTGGGGGGGGCATGCTCCTGATGCTGGGTGTCTGGAGAAGAAGGGGAAGCCCGCAGTGAATATTACTCCCTTTATACATTGACCAAGAAGGCTTGTGCTGGATGACTTCTTCTCATCAATGGCCCCTTTTTATGGGCTACGACTAAATTTGGAGGTTGACAAATATTTGCTTGGACATTGACCAGCTGGGGTGTAAACTGCGGTCATTCAAGGTACACGTTGGTTTATTGCTGTTTATTTCGGGATGGCTCCTACAGTCGCAAATGATACCGGTGTTCTGCCGAGTTGGTTCCGCCTATCGATATGGTTCCGAGCTTGACTGCGCAGGCGCAATCCGAGGCGATGGAATTCTCTGAGCGTAAACAGCTCTTTGGCAGCTGTAGACGCGCTTGCTCCCGATGCTAGGGGAACCAGCTCGACAAAAAAGCGGCGGGGGGGGCGGAGACTGGGACATGCCGCTCTATAGGGCAGCATTAAACAAGTTGATGGCCGGGTGACACGCCGCTCTGTACAGCAAGGGGCGGATCAGTGAGTGTGCGCTCCCTGCAATGTTAGACGGCAAGGCTAGAGATTTATATGTACAACACCCGCTCTATAGAGCGGCGTGTCACAGTCTCCACCCCCGCCCCTTGCGCCCGCTCATGAACATTTGTAAAAATACAGAGCGGCGTGTCACCCGGCCATCAACTTGCTAGTCTCCGCCCCCGCCGCTTTCTGCGCGGCGTGTATCATCGGGAGCGAGCGCGTCTACAGCTGACGAACAGCTGTAGATGTTCGTAGATTTCCGTGTGTTCCGAGTGCGCATGCGCAGACGCGCTCGGAACCATATCGATAGGGGAACTGGGTCGACAAGTCACCGGCAATCCAGAAGGAGTCGTATGCCTGCGTGCCCAACCCTTCTTGGTCAGCTGATAAGTTGCATATTACACCACACATAGATGAGGATGGGGAGCATTGGGTTGCTTGAACTAGGCTTGTGCAATTCGTTTCGTAACGAAATTCGGACGAATTTAGCAACTTTCGGACGTTCGGAAGCATTCGAATTTCCGAACAAAGCAATTACAAATAAAACCGAATCCGAAATAAATGATATCGCAAATAGCAAAAGGGCGAATGTCTTCGGCATAATTCGTTATGAAAAAAGTTACGAATGTACGAATCCATACGAAGCACAATAACACTCTTCTCTGCTCTCTGCTCCTCCCTCGTCGTGCTGAACTCCCTCTCAAAATGGTGTACAGGGGGCGGAGGCTATAGAGCCCATTCACACAGGGGCGGCACGACTTGTCCCGCGACTGTGCCGGGCGATCTGAAGACGACTTCAAAGGTGACTTCAAAAATGACTTCTGTATTGAAGTCAATGGAAGTCGCCCTGAAGTCGTCTTGAAGTAGTACAGGAACCTTTTTCTAAGGCGGAGCGACTTGAGTCGCTCCGCTTAGAACGGTTCCATTGTACAGAATGGGACGCGACTTGTCAGGCGGCTGAGTCGCCCCTGTGTGAATGGGGTCTCAGCCGCATGTCAAAAACAAAAGTAAAATATGAGATTTCGAATCGTTACAAATAGCCGCAATGTATTTAGAAAAGTACGAATCCATTCGAAACACGTTAGGCAGCGCCAATGTGAGAGAGACACGGAAAATTACGAATCAACGAACCAAAAAAAAAGTTACGAAAGTAGGAGTTGTGTCCAGAATCATCGAAAAACAATGTACTCTGCCGAAAGTACGAATTATAAATCAACTAAAAATAAGGCTTATCATTAATACCAATCATTCCGATTCAACGGAAAATGGCGCTTGTGAAAATACGAATTAGCCCGAACACGAAAAATCCAGTTTAGCAAAATTACAAATGATTAGGAATCAACAGGACCGAAAAGAAACTAAACTAAACAAATTTTAAATCTAGCTTGAACTGCCCATGTGTAAACGTACCAGCATAGCTCCCAACTGTCCCTATTTTGGAACTATGTCTCTCTGTCCCTTGTTCCTCCTTAGTTTTCCCTCTTTTTTTGGCCTGATGTATAGACCGCCATCACAAATGTACTATTTATTAGACATGTGCACAACCGAAAAATTCTTTTTTTTCGTTTTCGTTTTTTTCTTTTTTTTTTTTCTTTTTTGGGAAATTCTGGAAATTCGAAAAATTCGAAAAAATTTGTTTTCGTTTTTTTGCTTTTTTCGGAAATTCTGAAAATTCGAAAAATTCGTTTTTTAGTTTTCGGTTTTTTTTTTTTTTCAGAAATTCAAGAAAATTCGGAATTACGAATTTCCGAATTACGAATTTTCGAATTTCCAAAAAAACGAATAAAACGAAAACGAAAAAAACAAATTTTTCGAGTTTCCAAAAAAAAAGCAAAAAAAAAAACGAAAAAAAAATGGAATTTGCAATTTCCGGAAATTCTAAAAATTCGGAATTCAAAAATTCAACTTTCCAAATTTCCCATTTTTGAAATTTAGACTTTTGAATTTTAGATTTTCGAATTTTGCAATTTCGAATTTTAGAATCTCAAATTTTCGAAATTTCCGATTTTCAAAATTCCGAATTTCAGAAATTCGGAAATTCCAAATTTCGGAAATCCGAAAATCCAAAAATTCGGAAATTGAAAAAATCGGAAATCCGAAAATCCGAAAATTTATTGCACATGTCTACTATTTATCAAAAGTAAGTAAATTAACCTTTCGCCCAGTGGGAAAGTGTGGGTTGCCAGCGCCTGAAGTAAGACAAGTATTGCTCACCCTAACCAGTAGACCAGGAGTCTCCAAACTTTCTAAACGAAGGGCCAGTTTACTGTCCTTCAGACTTTGGGGGGGCCAGATTGTCGGGCCAAAGTCTTTTGCAGACTCTAACAGGTTTTCTTCTAAGATTGTCCTGTATTTGTCTCCATCCATCTTCCCATCAACTCTGACCAGCTTCCCTGTCCCTGCTGAAGAAAAGCATCCCCACCACATGATGCTGCCACCACCATGTTTCACAGTGGGGATGGTGTGTTCAGGGTGATGTGCAGTGTTAGTTTTCCGCCACACATAGCGTTTTGTTTTTAGGCCAAAAAGTTGAATTTTGGTGTCATGTGACCAGAGCACCTTCTTCCACATGATTGCTGTGTCCCCCACATGTTTGCTGTGTCCCCCACATGTTTGCTGTGTCCCCCACATGTGTGCTGTGTCCCCCACATGATTGCTGTGTCCCCCACATGTTTGCCGTGTCCCCCACATGTTTGCTGTGTCCCCCACATGTTTGCTGTGTCCCCCACATGTTTGCTGTGTCCCCCACATGATTGCTGTGTCCTCCACATGTTTGCTGTGTCCCCCACATGTTTGCTGTGTCCCCCACATGTTTGCTGTGTCCCCCACATGTTTGCTGTGTCCCCCACATGATTGCTGTGTCCCCCGCATGTTTGCTGTGTCCCCCACATGGCTTCTCACAAACTACAAACAGGACTTCTTATGACTTTCTTTCATCAATGTCTTTCTTCTTGTCACTCTTCCATAAAGGGCAGATTTGTGGAGAAGCACGACTAATAGTTGTCCTGTGGACAGATTCTCCCCCCTGAGCTGTGGCTCTCTGCAGCTCCTCCAGAGTTACCATGGACCTCTTGGCTGCTTCTCTGATGAATGCTCTCCTTGCCCGGCCCGGTCAGTTTAGGTGGACGGCCATGTCTTGGTAGGTTTGCAGTTGTGCCATACTCTTTCCATTTTCCAATGATGGATTGAACAGAGCTCCATGAGATGTTCAAAGCTTGGGAGATTTATTTATAACCTAACCCTGCTTTATACTTCTCCACAACTTTATCCCTGACCTGTCTGGTGTGTTCCTTGGCCTTCATGATGCTGTTTGTTCACTAAGGTTCTCTAACAAACATCTGAGGGCTTCACAGAACAGCTGTATTTATACTGAGATTAAATTACACACAGGTGGACTCTATTTAATAATTGGTGACAATAATAGAAAGCAGGTTCTCTATTTTTCTCATCGAGATTCCCGGCAGTTTTCCCGACGAGAAACCATACACACCAACGGTTTTCTCGCCAAAAAGCTCTCCCAGCAGTTTTTCTTGCCGAGAAAACGGGTCGTGTTGTACGAGGCTTCAGCCTCCATTGTTCCTAGGAATAAATCTATGTACATAGAAGACGCTGGTTTTGAGGGTCGCGCTCTTTGAAATGAAAGGAATTTGTGGTATTTGAGAGAAATGTTATTTTCTTGCCTCCAAACGCTCCTTTCCCCGCTTGTCAGAGGCGGGTTAATTGGAAGTGATTGGGTCTGACAGAGAGCATTAGAACTCAATGCATTGAAATGCGATTTATCAGAGGCTGTAATAAGGGCACATCAGGAGCCAAACCACACGCAGGAGCTTTGATAACGCCGGTTATTGTATGGCGGAGCGCGGCGGGAAGGACGGGCCGCTTATAGAAACACAGAGGAGGATTTAAAGGTGCTATTGTTCATTTCGGCTCTGATCTGTGCCGGGCGCGGTGAATAGACCTCTCGGCTCCTTCAGTGCAATCTTCAAACCTCTAATATATGAAAAGGTGTTTTGTCTCCGGAGGGTCGCGTTCCAAAAGAGGCTGGTGGCTCAGATACTTGTCCACACCCTTCTACATATCCGTCTCCGATTATAGGGTGACCACATTTCCAAACTGCCATTCAGGGACACACCCTCTCTCTCACCTTCCCCAAAAAAAGATGAGGGGGGGGGGGGCAGGGGGTAATGTAGTCTCGGGGTTGATGGGGAATTTGGCGGCGGGTTATTTGTCAGGTGAATGTGCCACTTGCCACCAGATGCAGTGCCGCTTGCCACCCATAGCCTGCCACCAGATGCAGTGCCGCTTGCCACCCATAGCCTGCCACCAGATGCAGTGCCGCTTGCCACCCATAGCCTGCCACCAGATGCAGTGCCGCTTGCCACCCATAGCCTGCCACCAGATGCAGTGCCGCTTGCCACCCATAGCCTGCCACCAGATGCAGTGCCGCTTGCCACCCATAGCCTGCCACCAGATGCAGTGCCGCTTGCCACCCATAGCCTGCCACCAGATGCAGTGCCGCTTGCCACCCATAGCCTGCCACCAGATGCAGTGCCGCTTGCAACCCATAGCCTGCCACCAGATGCAGTGCCGCTTGCCACCTATAGCCTGCCACCAGATGCAGTGCCGCTTGCCACCCATAGCCTGCCACCAGATGCAGTGCCGCTTGCCACCCATAGCCTGCCACCAGATGCAGTGCTGCTTGCCACCCATAGCCTGCCACCAGATGCAGTGCCGCTTGCCACCCATAGCCTGCCACCAGATGCAGTGCCGCTTGCCACCCATAGCCTGCCACCAGATGCAGTGCCGCTTGCCACCCATAGCCTGCCACCAGATGCAGTGCCGCTTGCCACCCATAGCCTTCCACCAGATGCAGTGCCGCTTGCCACCCATAGCCTGCCACCAGATGCAGTGCCGCTTGCCACCCATAGCCTTCCACCAGATGCAGTGCCGCTTGCCACCCATAGCCTGCCACCAGATGCAGTGCCGCTTGCCACCCATAGCCTGCCACCAGATGCAGTGCCGCTTGCCACCCATAGCCTGCCACCAGATGCAGTGCCGCTTGCCACCCATAGCCTGCCACCAGATGCAGTGCCGCTTGCCACCCATAGCCTGCCACCAGATGCAGTGCTGCTGTCACTCCCTCTGCATGAGCCACGTGCGTAGAAGGAAAGGAGTACCTGGGAGAGGAGAGTAGCTGAATGTAGGACAATGAGCAGTACCACAGTATAAGCAGGGGTTAGTACCCCTTTTAGGAAAACCCCTCCCCTGGGTGGACATTAGGGTGACCACATTTCCAAACTTCCATTCAGGGACACACACCCTCTTTTACCTTCCCCAAAAAAATATGGGGGGGGGGGGTAATGTAGTCTCTGGGTTGATGGGGAATTTGTTTGGAGGCGGGTTATTTGTCAGGTGAATGTGCCACTTGCCACCAGATGCAGTGCCGCTTGCCACCCATAGCCTGCCACCAGATGCAGTGCCGCTTGCCACCCATAGCCTGCCACCAGATGCAGTGCCGCTTGCCACCCATAGCTTGCCATCAGATGCAGTGCCGCTTGCCACCCATAGCCTGCCACCAGATGCAGTGCCGCTTGCCACCCGTAGCCTGCCACCAGATGCTGCTGGGTGCCGGAGAAGGAGGAGGTGCCGAGGTGGGTGGATACAGCAGTGCTGCACTAGGCGCAGGCCTCGCTCCTGGTCTCACTGTCTGAGAGTAAATTGTCACTGGTTGCAAGATGCCAGGCAGCGCTGGCTAGGGTGACCACGTGTCCCGCATTTTGCAGGTCTGTCCCGGGCACCTTTATGCCAGGACAATACAGTGTCCCGGAATGAAACTGACACGGCCATTCCCCGGGCCGATCTGATGGCCCCAAAAAACTGCTGCCACATCACCGCTTTACTCACTGACAGTACTTGTCCTGGCTGGAAATGCCTGGAGGAGCACAATCCCCGCCCCCTGCTTGTGATTGGAGAAATTATAAATCCCGCCTCTTGTGTCCAATCACTGTGCTGTGATAACAGCACAAGATGATTTTTGGGTAGCAGGGGGGGTCCCTGAATGGTAGTTTGGAAATGTGGTCACCCTAGCGCTGGGTTCAATATTTAGTTGGCCCCGCCCTTTGCAGCTATAACAGCTTCTACTCTTCTGGGAAGGCCGTCCACAAGGTTTAGGAGGGTGTCTATGGGAATGTTTGACCGTTCTTCCAGAAGAGCATTTGTGAGGTCAGGCACTGATGTTGGATGAGAAGGCCTGGCTTGCAGTCTAAGCTCTAGGTCATCCCAAAGATGTTCTATTGGGTTGAGGTCAGGACACTGTGCAGGCCAGTCAAGTTCCTCCACCCCAAACTCGCTCAGGTGAAGGGGGGAGATTATGGTGTGGGGTTGTTTTTCAGGGGTTGGGCTTGGCCCCTTCCCATAGACACACTCCTAAACCTTGTGGACGGCCTTCCCAGAAGAGTTGAAGCTGTTATAGCTGCAAAGGGTGGGGCCAACTCAATATTGAACCCTCCGGACTAAGAATGGGATGCCATTAAAGAGGAAGTAAACCCTCTAAAACATTTCTTTAAAAAAAAACTCTGCAAGAGAAAGGCGTAATGAGCTAGTATGCATAGCATACTAGCTCATTATGAATTACTTACCTGAGATCGAAGCCCCCGAAGCGGCTCTCGTTCCTCTGTTCCGCCATGATACCCGAGTAACTTCCGGGTATCGCACTGTAATTGGCCAGAGCCGCGATGACGTCACTTCCGCGCATGCACAATCGCCTTCACTAACGGCACACTCAGTGCGCCTGCGCCGTAGACATCGGTGCTGTCTTTTCTGCAAATATCTCCTAAACCGTGTAGGTTTAGGAGATAATTGTTGCACCTGCAGGTAAGCCTTAATCTAGACTTACCTGTAGGTTAAAGTGGTCTGTCAGGGTTTACAATTACTTTAAAGTTCATGTGCGTGTAAAGACAGGCGTCCCATTACTTTTGGTAATATAGTGTATGTGAGAAGTGTCAGAATTGGGCTGGTATTGAAGAAGATACTAAGTAAAGGGATATACTGGGATATTCTGATGGCCCCACGCCTCCTGGCTAGGGTTACCACCTGTCCAGGATTCACCCGGACGGTTCGGGTTTGGAATCATGTATCCGGGTTTCAGACTGCCTGAAACCCGGACACATTATTCAGACAGGACTGTGGCTTCCCAGTAGGGTTGTTGGCTGCAGTTGTCTAAATCGAGAGTGCCCAAAGCCAGCACTAACAATCCCCCCTCCCCCACACACACTGACAGGAGAGGAGAGAGGGTCTCTCCTCTCCCTTCCACCCCCACCCCTCTCTGTGTGTCTGCCCACACTCCTCAGAAAAGGAAAGAGGGGGTCGGAAATGTGAAGTCCAGCAGCCTCAGATACATCTGGATGAGAGGTGCTGACTGCCAAGGGGTGAGTGAGCTCACCATCCATCCCTGTCTGTGGCTGACGTCTCTCCCCCTTCTCTCTCCTGACTCTGAGGGAGTACACTAAGGAAAATCAGGGTTCTCAGAGCACCCCTTACATGAGAGTTCCCCTTTACACCAGGTGCCACAGTGAGAGTCCTCTCCGTTGTCAGTGTCCCCCCCCTTAAATCAGGATTCCCAGAGCATCCCTTATGTCAGAGTCCCCAGAGTTCTCCCTTACATAAGAGTCTGCAGAGTCCCCCCTTACAGTGTAAGGGAACATTGTGGATTCAGATGTAAAAGGGGAACTCTGCGGATTCAGATGAAAAAGGGAACTCTGTGGATTTAGATGTAAAAGGGGAACTCTGGGGACTCTGATATAAAAGGGGAACTCTGTGGACTCAGATGTAAAAGGGGAACTCTACGGATTCAGATGTAAAAGGGGAACTCTGGGGACTCTGATATAAAAGGGGAACTTTGTGGACTCAGATGTAAAAGGGGAACTCTACGGATTCAGATGTAAAAGGGGAACTCTGGGGACTCTGATATAAAAGGGGAACTCTACGGATTTAGATGTAAAAGGGGAACTCTGTGGACTCTGATGTAAAAGGGGAACTCTGTGGACTCTGATGTAAAAGGGGGACTCTTGTGATTAACTTCATTTGATTAGAAATGTTATTTAATTGCAAAATATATGTATAGTTTATACCGTAAAAAAAAATGCTGCGCTCCACTAAAGTGTCCGGTTTCGACTTGAAGAAAAGGGGGCGACCCCACTCCTGGCACTTTGGCGCCTGAAAACAGTCCGCAGATCTCTCTGCCTGATTGCCGGAAACGTTTGAGGATCCTGATTCCTGACATTTCTTTGTACAAATATTTAATTAGCAGGATTTCCATTGTCTGTCCTCCGGGAGCAACACCCAGGACTTCGGTTTGTTTGTATTCACAGACTTTTTATATTCTTATTCTACCTTCATATATTGTTACATTTTTAATGGATGGAGATCAGAAAAGTTCTTAAAGTAATAAAGCCTCAAGGATTTTCACCTTATCATTCTATGCATTAGGGTAAAAAAAACTTCCTTTCTGCTCTGCAGAGCCCCCCCCCCCCCATTCTTACCTGAGCCTGATCCCATCCAGTGACACGTACGAGAGCCGCGGCCCTCGCCGATTTCTCCCTCCTCATTGGGCAGATTGATAGAAGCGGCAGCCATTGGCTGTGACGAGGGAGCATATGGACGGGGGACTAAGTCGATAGACTCAGACTGGGTGGCTCAGGAGCGAGCACGCACGGGTGCCCCCATGGAAAGTGGCTTTCCGTGGGGGGCACTCACTGAAGAGGAGGGGCCTGGAGCGCCGGTGGGGGACTCCAGAAAAGGAGGATCAGGGCGGCTCTGTGCAAAACCATTACAGAGCTGGTAAGTATATCATGTTTGTTATTTAAAAGTAAAAAAAAAAAAAAAACCCCAAAGGTTTAATGCCGCTTTAAGTCTCCAGTCCAACTATCACATTTTAGATGAAGACTTTCGGATCTGTATGACCGGCCTTTGAATTTTTAGAAAGGGGGTGAAATGAAAGGCGACGTGCACTGGGGGGGGGGGGGTATGCGGACAACGAATGAATCAAACTCTACTGGAACCAGCATAGCTATATAATATACTGTATAACCTACAAAATAGCTGCAACTGTGATATTATTTGGTTGTGGCCTCATATATTTGGGGTGAGGGTGGAGGCACCGGAGGGGGGGGGGGTAATTAATGCAAACTCTAAGTGGAGCATTTTTGGAACGGATATTGTTACTTACTTGCAACTGGGACAAATACTGTAGCTGCTGAAAATCAGGTTCTTAGCAGTGCCTGGGGTCCAGCTCTGTCCTCCTGCAGCTGGATCTTCCTACTGTTAGAGGTCAAAAGTGCTGTCATCTTGGATAGGGGAGGTGGCTCTGGCTTCTTGGATAGGGGAGACGGCTCTGCCTTCTTGGATAGGGGAGCAGGCTCTGGCTTCTTGGACAGCGGAGGCGGCTCTGGCTTCTTGGATAGGGGAGCCGGCTGAGCTCTGGCTTCTTGGATAGGGGAGCCGGCTCTGGCTTCTTGGATAGGGGAGCCGGCTCTGGCTTCTTGGACAGGGGAGCCGGCTCTGCCTTCTTGGATAGGGGAGCTGGCTCTGGCTTCTTGGATAGGGAAGCCGGCTCTGGCTTTTTGGATAGGGGAGCAAGCTCTGGCTTCTTGGATAGGGGAGCCGGCTCTGCCTTCTTGGATATGGGAGCAGACTCTGGCTTCTTGGACAGCGGAGGCGGCTCTGGCTTCTTGGATAGGGGAGCCAGCTCTGGCTTCTTGGATAGGGGAGCCGGCTCTGGCTTCTTGGACAGGGGAGACGGCTCTGCCTTCTTGGATAGGGGAGCAAGCTCTGCCTTCTTGGATAGGGGAGCCGGCTCTGCCTTCTTGGATAGGGGAGCCGGCTCTGGCTTCTTGGATAGGGGAGCTGGCTCTGGCTTCTTGGATAGGGGAGCCGGCTCTGGCTTCTTGGATACTATCCAAGAAGCCAGAGCCGGCTCCCCTATCCAATGGATAGGGGAGCCGGCTCTGCCTTCTTGGATATGGGAGAAGGCTCTGCCTTCTTGGATATGGGAGCAGGCTCTGGCTTCTTGGATAGGGGAGCCGACTCTGCCTTCTTGGATATGGGAGGCGGCTCTGGCTTCTTGGATAGGGGAGCCGGCTCTGGCTTCTTGGATAGGGGAGCCGGCTCTGGCTTCTTGGATAGGGGAGCCGGCTCTGGCTTCTTGGACAGGGGAGCCGGCTCTGCCTTCTTGGATAGGGGAGCTGGCTCTGGCTTCTTGGATAGGGAAGCCGGCTCTGGCTTTTTGGATAGGGGAGCAGGCTCTGGCTTCTTGGATAGGGGAGCAGGCTCTGCCTTCTTGGATATGGGAGCAGGCTCTGGCTTCTTGGATATGGGAGCAGGCTCTGGCTTCTTGGACAGCGGAGGCGGCTCTGGCTTCTTGGATAGGGGAGCCGGCTCTGGCTTCTTGGACAGGGGAGCTGGCTCTGCCTTCTTGGATAGGGGAGCAGGCTCTGCCTTCTTGGATAGGGGAGCCGGCTCTGCCTTCTTGGATAGGGGAGCCGGCTCTGGCTTCTTGGATAGGGGAGCTGGCTCTGGCTTCTTGGATAGGGGAGCCGGCTCTGGCTTCTTGGATAGGGAAGCCAGCTCTGCCTTCTTGGATATGGGAGAAGGCTCTGCCTTCTTGGATATGGGAGCAGGCTCTGGCTTCTTGAATAGGGGAGCCGGCTCTGCCTTCTTGGATATGGGAGCCGGCTCTGGCTTCTTGGATAGGGGAGCCGGCTCTGCCTTCTTGGATAGGGGAGCTGGCTCTGCCTTCTTGGATAGGGGAGCCGGCTCTGCCTTCTTGGATAGGGGAGCCGGCTCTGCCTTCTTGGATAGGGGGGCCGGCTCTGGCTTCTTGGATAGGGGAGCCGGCTCTGCCTTCTTGGATAGGGGAGCTGGCTCTGGCTTCTTGGACAGGGGAGCAGGCTCTGGCTTCTTGGATAGGGGAGCTGGCTCTGCCTTCTTGGATAGGGGAGCCGGCTCTGGCTTCTTGGATATGGGAGCAGGCTCTGGCTTCTTGGATAGGGGAGGCGGCTCTGGCTTCTTGGATAGGGGAGCTGGCTCTGGCTTCTTGGATTGGGGAACAGGCTCTGGCTTCTTGGATAGGGGAGGCGGCTCTGGCTTCTTGGATAGGGGAGCTGGCTCTGGCTTCTTGGATAGGGGAGCCGGCTCTAGCTTCTTGGTCAGGGGAACTGGGCCAGCGCTGTAATATTGGATAGGGCAATTGGCGCTGTAATCTTAGATAGGGGAGCCGGCTCTGGCTTCTTGGATAGGGGAGGCGGCTCTGGCTTCTTGGATAGGGGAGCTGGCTCTGGCTTCTTGGATAGGGGAACCGGGCCGGCGCTGTAATCTTGGATAGGGCAACCGGCACTGTAATCTTGGATAGGGGAGCTGGCTTTGGCTTCTTAGATAGGGGAGCTGGCTCTGGCTTCTTGGATAGGGAAGCCGGCTCTGCCTTCTTGGATATGGGAGAAGGCTCTGCCTTCTTGGATATGGGAGCAGGCTCTGGCTTCTTGAATAGGGGAGCCGGCTCTGCCTTCTTGGATATGGGAGCCGGCTCTGCCTTCTTGGATAGGGGAGCCGGCTCTGCCTTCTTGGATAGGGGAGCCGGCTCTGCCTTTTTGGATAGGGGGGCCGGCTCTGACTTCTTGGATAGGGGAGCCGGCTCTGCCTTCTTGGATAGGGGAGCTGGCTCTGGCTTCTTGGACAGCAGAGGCGGCTCTGGCTTCTTGGATAGGGGAGGCGGCTCTGGCTTCTTGGATAGGGGAGCTGGCTCTGGCTTCTTGGATAGGGGAGCTGGCTCTGGCTTCTTGGATTGGGGAACAGGCTCTGGCTTCTTGGATAGGGGAGGCGGCTCTGGCTTCTTGGATAGGGGAGCTGGCTCTGGCTTCTTGGATAGGGGAGCCGGCTCTAGCTTCTTGGTCAGGGGAACTGGGCCAGCGCTGTAATATTGGATAGGGCAATTGGCGCTGTAATCTTAGATAGGGGAGCCGGCTCTGGCTTCTTGGATGGGGAGGCGGCTCTGGCTTCTTGGATAGGGGAGCTGGCTCTGGCTTCTTGGATAGGGGAACCGGGCCGGCGCTGTAATCTTGGATAGGGCAACCGGCGCTGTAATCTTGGATAGGGGAGCTGGCTTTGGCTTCTTGGATAGGGGAGCTGGCTCTGGCTTCTTGGATAGGGGAAGCGGCTCTGGCTTCTTGGATATGGGAGCAGGCTCTGGCTACTTGGATAGGGAAGCCGGCTCTAGCTTCTTGGGTAGGGGAGGTGGCTCTGGCTTCTTGGATAGGGGAACTGGGCCAGTGCTGAAATCTTGGATAGGGCAACTGGCACTGTAATCTTGGATATGGGAGCAGGCTCTGGCTTCTTGGATAGGGGAGCCGGCTCTGCCTTCTTGGATATGGGAGGCGGCTCTGGCTTCTTGGATAGGGAGCCGGCTCTGGCTTCTTGGATAGGGGAGCCGGCTCTGGCTTCTTGGATAGGGGAGCCGGCTCTGGCTTCTTGGACAGGGGAGCCGGCTCTGTCTTCTTGGATAGGGGAGCTGGCTCTGGCTTCTTGGATAGGGAAGCCGGCTCTGGCTTTTTGGATAGGGGAGCAGGCTCTGGCTTCTTGGATAGGGGAGCAGGCTCTGCCTTCTTGGATATGGGAGCAGGCTCTGGCTTCTTGGATATGGGAGCAGGCTCTGGCTTCTTGGACAACGGAGGCGGCTCTGGCTTCTTGGATAGGGGAGCCGGCTCTGGCTTCTTGGACAGGGGAGCTGGCTCTGCCTTCTTGGATAGGGGAGCAGGCTCTGCCTTCTTGGATAGGGGAGCCGGCTCTGCCTTCTTGGATAGGGGAGCCGGCTCTGGCTTCTTGGATAGGGGAGCTGGCTCTAGCTTCTTGGATAGGGGAGCCGGCTCTGGCTTCTTGGATAGGGAAGCCGGCTCTGCCTTCTTGGATATGGGAGAAGGCTCTGCCTTCTTGGATATGGGAGCAGGCTCTGGCTTCTTGAATAGGGGAGCCGGCTCTGCCTTCTTGGATATGGGAGCCATATCTGGCTTCTTGGATAGGGGAGCCGGCTCTGCCTTCTTGGATAGGGGAGCCGGCTCTGCCTTCTTGGATAGGGGAGCCGGCTCTGCCTTCTTGGATAGGGGAGCCAGCTCTGCCTTCTTGGATAGGGGGGCCGGCTCTGGCTTCTTGGATAGGGGAGCCGGCTCTGCCTTCTTGGATAGGGGAGCTGGCTCTGGCTTCTTGGACAGCGGAGGCGGCTCTGGCTTCTTGGATAGGGGAGCCGGCTCTGGCTTCTTGGATAGGGGAGCTGGCTCTGGCTACTTGGACAGGGGAGCAGGCTCTGGCTTCTTGGATAGGGGAGCTGGCTCTTCCTTCTTGGATAGGGGAGCCGGCTCTGGCTTCTTGGATATGGGAGCAGGCTCTGGCTTCTTGGATAGGGGAGGCGGCTCTGGCTTCTTGGATAGGGGAGCTGGCTCTGGCTTCTTGGATTGGGGAACAGGCTCTGGCTTCTTGGATAGGGGAGGCGGCTCTGGCTTCTTGGATAGGGGAGCTGGCTCTGGCTTCTTGGATAGGGGAGCCGGCTCTAGCTTCTTGGTCAGGGGAACTGGGCCAGCGCTGTAATATTGGATAGGGCAATTGGCGCTGTAATCTTAGATAGGGGAGCCGGCTCTGGCTTCTTGGATAGGGGAGGCGGCTCTGGCTTCTTGGATAGGGGAGCTGGCTCTGGCTTCTTGGATAGGGGAACCGGGCCGGCGCTGTAATCTTGGATAGGGCAACCGGTGCTGTAATCTTGGATAGGGGAGCTGGCTTTGGCTTCTTGGATAGGGGAGCTGGCTCTGGCTTCTTGGATAGGGAAGCCGGCTCTGCCTTCTTAGATATGGGAGAAGGCTCTGCCTTCTTGGATATGGGAGCAGGCTCTGGCTTCTTGAATAGGGGAGCCGGCTCTGCCTTCTTGGATATGGGAGCCGGCTCTGGCTTCTTGGATAGGGGAGCCGGCTCTGCCTTCTTGGATAGGGGAGCCGGCTCTGCCTTCTTGGATAGGGGAAGCCGGCTCTGCCTTCTTGGATAGGGGAGCCGGCTCTGCCTTCTTGGATAGGGGAGCCGGCTCTGCCTTCTTGGATAGGGGGGCCGGCTCTGGCTTCTTGGATAGGGGAGCCGGCTCTGCCTTCTTGGATAGGGGAGCTGGCTCTGGCTTCTAGGACAGCGGAGGCGGCTCTGGCTTCTTGGATAGGGGAGCCGGCTCTGCCTTCTTGGATAGGGGAGCTGGCTCTGGCTTCTTGGACAGGGGAGCAGGCTCTGGCTTCTTGGATAGGGGAGCTGGCTCTGCCTTCTTGGATAGGGGAGGCGGCTCTGGCTTCTTGGATAGGGGAGCTGGCTCTGGCTTCTTGGATTGGGGAACAGGCTCTGGCTTCTTGGATAGGGGAGGCGGCTCTGGCTTCTTGGATAGGGGAGGCGGCTCTGGCTTCTTGGATAGGGGAGCTGGCTCTGGCTTCTTGGATAGGGGAGCTGGCTCTGGCTTCTTGGATTGGGGAACAGGCTCTGGCTTCTTGGATAGGGGAGCTGGCTCTGCCTTCTTGGATAGGGGAGGCGGCTCTGGCTTCTTGGATAGGGGAGCTGGCTCTGGCTTCTTGGATTGGGGAACAGGCTCTGGCTTCTTGGATAGGGGAGGCGGCTCTGGCTTCTTGGATAGGGGAGCTGGCTCTGGCTTCTTGGATAGGGGAGCCGGCTCTAGCTTCTTGGTCAGGGGAACTGGGCCAGCGCTGTAATATTGGATAGGGCAATTGGCGCTGTAATCTTAGATAGGGGAGCCGGCTCTGGCTTCTTGGATAGGGGAGGCGGCTCTGGCTTCTTGGATAGGGGAGCTGGCTCTGGCTTCTTGGATAGGGGAACCGGGCCGGCGCTGTAATCTTGGATAGGGCAACCGGCGCTGTAATCTTGGATAGGGGAGCTGGCTTTGGCTTCTTGGATAGGGGAGCTGGCTCTGGCTTCTTGGATAGGGGAAGCGGCTCTGGCTTCTTGGATATGGGAGCAGGCTCTGGCTACTTGGATAGGGAAGCCGGCTCTGGCTTCTTGGGTAGGGGAGGTGGCTCTGGCTTCTTGGATAGGGGAACTGGGCCAGTGCTGAAATCTTGGATAGGGCAACTGGCACTGTAATCTTGGATAGGGGAGCTGGCTCTGGCTTCTTGGATAGGGGAACCAGGCCAGCGCTGTAATATTGGATAGGGCAATTGGCGCTGTAATCTTAGATAGGGGAGCCAGCTCTGGCTTTTTGGATATGGGAGCCGGCTCTGGCTTCTTGGATAGGGGAGCCGGCTCTGGCTTCTTGGTCAGGGGAACTGGGCCAGCGCTGTAATATTGGATAGGGCAATTGGCGCTGTAATCTTGGATAGGGGAGCAGGCTTTGGCTTCTTGGATAGGGGAACCGGGCCGGCGCTGTCATTTTGGATAGGGCAATCGGCGCTGAAATCTTGGATAGGGCAATCGGCGCTGAAATCTTGGATAGGGGAGCCGGCTCTGACTTCTTGAGGAACCCCTAAAGCTTGAAGGACAGTAAACTGGCCCTCTATTTAGAAAGATTGGAGACCCTTGTTCTGGCCATTCATTAATTCAGGTAGTGATTGGTGGTGTGCAGAATGCGATGATACTAATAAGATTGAGGGGAACAAAATACATTTTCCTGAAGCAAACAGACCCCAAACTCGCCATAGCTTGTCATTATTCTCATGGTGGATGGGCATCTCGCTGTCAGAATCTCCCATAATCTCATCTGGCTGTGGCCGCCTTTAGTATGTTGGGGCCATTAAAATCCAATGGAAACGAGTAACATTTAAGCACGCCCACCGACATGACCACACATATCATACCGATCATTGTATACAAGACCGGCCTGCTAATAAAGCGCACATACCTGGAATTCCTGTAAAACTTATACATCATAAAATCATTTTATGGCCATTTCATTGGAGAGTCCTATTTGCATTAATGTAATAAAGAGGTGAACCCATGGTCATGGATATATTATTTGGTAACAATAAAAGCCTTTTCTCTCTGGGAAAAGAGCGAATACACTTCTCTGAAATCGTATGTGCAATTATAAAACAAATTTTTGTCTAATTTAAAGCTGAACTAAACTCTCTCAATCCACATGAACTCTGTATAATCCTTACGCTGCTAGCAGTAGTAACTAGATAGTTTATACTGTCTTTTATATATTTCTTCAGTTACTTCCTGGTTTCTGGCCTAGGCAAAAATGATGTCATATATCCCAGGCAGGGCCGCCATCAGGAATTTTGGGGCCCCTTACACAGCTTCAGGCATGGGCCCCCTGGAGCAGAGGAAAACCGGGGTGGGGGTGCTGCCGCCGCGAATTGAGAAGCGGGGGGCTGCCGCGAGTTGAGAAGCGGGGGGGGGGCGCCGCAAATTGAGAAGCGGGGGTGTGCTGCTGCCGTGAATTGTTGAGGTCAGGGGGGCTATGGGTGCTGACGAACAAAAAAAAAAACTAAAGAACAAAAAAAAGAGGGGGGTTGCCATCCGGGGCCCTGGGGACCACCGGGCCTCTGGGGACCTCTGGGCCCCTTACAAAAAAAATATTAAAAAAAAATATATATATATATATAAAAAAGGGGGGTTGCCATCCGGGGCCCTGGGGACCTCCGGGCCTCTGGGCCCCTTACAAAAAAATAAATTAAAATTAATAAAATAAAAAATTAAATAAAATAAAAAATATATAAAAAAAAGGGGGGTTGCCATCCGGGGCCCTGGGGACCTCCGGGCCTCTGGGGACCTCTGGGCCTCTTACAAAAAAATAAATAAAAATTAATAAAATAAAAAATTAAATAAAATAAAAAATATATAAAAAAAAGGGGGGTTGCCATCCGGGGCCCTGGGGACCTCTGGGCCCCTTAAGAAAAAAAAAAGGGGGGGCATCAGGGCCCCTAGGGACCTCCGGGCCCCTTACAGGTGCACTGCCTGTACCCCCCTGATGGTGGCCCTGATCCCAGGACTCTGTATGGGGGGGAGGGACTTTCTCAGCTAAGCACAGTCACCCACCTGCCTGCATGCCTGAGCTAAGGGCAAATGGATTCCAGGAAGTAAATACGACATGAGATGGTGCTTCAAGTGAGTTCTGCTTTAAAAAGTTTGCTGTGAGCGCTGTGTCAACTGTATTGGGCCATAGCTTGTGGTGCTGAGATACAGTTTAAATAGTTTGTTTGGACCACCTGCAACCACTGGGAGACACTGTATAAACTGTATGGAGCCCCAGCTATACATACAGTATACATCACTGTGTCCTGCCAGCAGTACAGGGACTTCCCATCCCATTGCCGAAAAAAAAATTGAGTTGGGCTGAGCACTGCTCAGCCATTCACAAGAAGACTTGTATTTCACCAATGAATACGAGACCTCCTCTGATTGGCTCAGGTAGAGATTGTGACATAATCTGCCTGCCTCTCCACTGCAGCCAATTAGAGAAAGATTTGTATTCATTCATAAAAAATACAAGGTTTCCTGTGAATGGCTGCTCCATACAGTTTATATTGCGCTCCCAGCAGGCGAATGATTTAAAGTCATTGCAAACCAGTAGTTCAGCTTTAAAGTCCCTTTGTCTGATGCCGCGTACACACGCTCGGAATTTCCCACAACAAAAGTTTGAGAGCTGGTTCTCAAATTTTCCGACAATAAAACTTGTTGGCGGAAATTCCGAGCGTGTGTACGCAATTCTGACGCACAAAATTCCACGCATGCTCGGATTGGCTATCGAAAATCATTGTTCTCGGCTCGTCGTACGTGTTGTACGTCTCCGCGTTCTTGACGTTCGCAATTTCAGACAACATTTGTGTGACCGTGTGTATGCAACACAAGTTTGAGCCAACATCCGTCGGAAAAAAATCCACGGTTTTGTTGTCGGAAAGTCCGATCGTCTGTACGCGGCATAACAGTCCCATCCACAAAACCAGTCCCAACCATTAAACCAGTCCCATCCACAAAACCAGTCCAAACCATTAAACCAGTTCCAAACATTAAGCCAGTCCCAGCAACATAACCAATGGCAACCACTAAACCAGTCCCAACCACTAAACCAGTCCCAATCATTAAACCTGTCCCAACCTCTAAACCAGTCCCAAACAATAAACCAGTTCCAAACATTAAACCAGTCCCAGCAACAGAACCAATCCCAACCACTAAACCAGTCACAACCAATAAACCAGTCCCAATCATTAAACCTGTCCCAACCTCTAAACCAGTCCCAAACAATAAACCAGTTCCAAACATTAAACCAGTCCCAGCAACAGAACCAATCCCAACCACTAAACCAGTCACAACCAATAAACCAGTCCCAATCATTAAACCTGTCCCAACCTCTAAACCAGTCCCAAACAATAAATCAGTTCCAAACATTAAACCAGTCCCAGCAACAGAACCAATCCCAACCACTAAACCAGTCACAACCAATAAACCAGTCCCAACCATTAAACCAGTCTCAAACATTAAGCCAGTCCCAGCAACATAACCAATGCCAACCACTAAACCAGTCCCAACCACTAAACCAGTCCCAATCATTAAACCAGACCCGACCACAAAACCAGTCACAACCAATAACCAGTCCCAACCATTAAACCAATCCTAACCATTAAGCCAGTCCCAGCAACATAACCAATGCCAACCACTAAACCAGTCCCAACCAATAAACCAGTCCCAACCATTAAACCAGTCCCAAACATTAAGCCAGTCCCAGCAACATAACCAATGCCAACCACTAAACCAGTCCCAACCACTAAACCAGTCCCAACCACTAAACCAGTCCCAATCATTAAACCAGACCCGACCAAAAAACCAGTCCCAACCAATAAACCAGTTCCAAACATTAAACCAGTCCCAGCAACAGAACCAATAACAACCACTAAACCAGTCACAACCATTAAACCAGTCCCAACCATTAAACCAGTCCCAACTACAAAACCAGTCCCAACCAATAAACCAGTCCCAACCAATAAACCAGTCCCAACCACAAAACCATTCCCAACCACTAAACCAGTCCCAATCATTAAACCAGACCCGACTACAAAACCAGTCCCAACCAATAAACCAGTTCCATACATTAAACCAGTCCCAGCAACAGAACCAATCCCAACCACTAAACCAGTCACAACCACTAAACCAGTCACAACCACTAAACCAGTCCCAACCACTAAACCATTCTCAATCACAAAACAAGTCCCAACTACTAAACCAGTCCAAACCATTAAACCACCCAACTGCTCCATACAGTTTATATAGCGCCCCCAGCGGGGGAATGATTTAAAGTCATAGGAAACCTGGAGTTCAGCTTTAACGTCCCTTGTCTTCCAGTCCCAACCACAAAAGCAGTCCCAAACATTAAACCAGACTCAACCATTAAACCAGTCCCAACCACAAAGAAAGTCCCAACTACTAAACTCCAGTTCTAACCATTAACCAGTCCCAACCAAAAAAAAAAAAAGTTAGGGCTTTGGGGTAAAATTCATTCATTTATTCATAAAAATACAAGGCTTCCTGTGAATGGATGGGGAGTGCTGAGCTTGACAGGAAGTCCCCGTACCACTGCCGGAATATAGTACTGTATACTGTATGGAGCTAATGTGCTCCATAGCAGGTGAATGACTTAAAGTCACAGGAAACCTGGAGTTTAGCTTTACCATCCCTTGTCTTCAAAGTACGATCAAGACTGCAAAAACTTCCCCAATAATAAGTCAGGAAGAAAATCCGCAGTTACATCGTTACAAATACAATGTGTCAGCAGTTTGCTTCAATGCCACAAGTAACTGTTTGTTACAATAAAATCTTCCCATCTTCATTTTTGGAAACTTTGTTGACAGCGGCGGTCAGTTCCTGAGCCAGTAGTGTGGAAACCGCCGTCTTCGGGCGCGCTCAGCGGTGACAGACAAAAGTGCGTGAAAACCTCAGGGGTTGGTCTTGGTTCCAGTGAAAAGAACACTTAAGGTGTCAGCAAACCAAGACATTTTGGACAATTTCATGCTCCCAACTTTGTGGGAACAGTTTGGGGACTGCCCCTTCCTGTTCCAACATGACTGCCCACCAGTGCACAAAGCAAGGTCCATAAAGATATGGATGAGCGAGTTTGGGGTGGAGAAACTTGACTGGCCTGCACAGAGTCCTGACCTCAACCCCATAGAACACCTTTGGGGTGAATTAGAGTGGAGACTGAGAGCCAGGCCTTCTCGTCCAACATCCAACAGTCCTACGTACTAAGACTGGGATGCCATTAAAGTTCATGTGCGTGTAAAGGCAGGCGTCCAAATACTTTTGGTAATATAGTGTATAAAATATGGTTCAAATACTGAAAAGTGTCGAGATCCCCGTCCTAGACTGAAGAGTATGGAGACCCCCATCCTAAACTGAAGAACGTGGTGACTCCCGTCGTAGACCAAAGAGCGTGGAGACCCCTATCCAAGACTGAATAGCGTGGAGACCCCTATCCTAGACTAAAGAGTGTAGAGACCCCTGTTCTAGACTGAATAGCGTGGAGACCCCCATCCTAGACTAAAGAGTGTGGAGACCCCTGTTCTAGACGGAAGACCGTGAAGACCCCTATCCTCGAATAAAGAGTGCGGAGACCCTCATCCTAGACTGAAGAGTGTGGAGACCCTCATCTTAGACTGAAGAGTGTGGAGACCCTCATCTTAGACTGAAGAGTGTGGAGACCCTCATCTTAGACTGAAGAGTGTGGAGACCCTCATCCTAGACTGAAGAGTGTGGAGACCCTCATCTTAGACTGAAGAGTGTGGAGACCCTCATCTTAGACTGAAGAGTGTGGAGACCCCATCCTAGACTGAAGAGTGTGGAGACCCTCATCCTAGACTGAAGAGCGTGGAGACCCCTGTTCTAGACTGAAGAGCGTGGAGACCCCCATCCTAGAATAAAGAGAGCGGAGACCCCTGTTCTAGACTGAAGAGTGTGGAGACTCTCATCTTAGACAGAAGAGTGTGGAGACCCTCATCCTAGACTGAAGAGTGTGGAGACCCTCATCTTAGACTGAAGAGTGTGGAGACCCCTGTTCTAGATTGAAGAGTGTGAAGACCCTCATCTTAGATTTAAGAGTGTGGAGACCCCTGTTCTAGACTGAAGAGCGTGGAGACCCCCATCCTAGACTAAAGAGTGGGGAGACCCCTGTTCTAGACTTAAGACCGTGGAGACCCCTATCCTAGAATAAAGAGTGTGGAGACCCCTGTTCTAGACTGAAGAGTGTGGAGATCCTCATCTTAGACTGAAGAGTTTGGAGACCCTCATCTTAGACTGAAGATTGTGGAGACCCTCATTCTAGACTAAAGAGTGTGGAGACCCCCATCCAAGACTGAAGAGTGTGGAGACCCCCATCCAAGACTGAAGAGTGTGGAGACCCCTATCCTAGACTGAAGAGTGTGGAGACCCTCATTCTAGACTGAAGATTGTGGAGACCCTCATCTTAGACTGAAGAGTGTGAAGACCCTCATCTTAGACTGAAGAGTGTGGAGACCCTCATCCTAGACTGAAGAGTATGGAGACCCTTATCCAAGACTGAAGAGTGTAGAGATCCCCATCCTAGACTGAAGAGTGTGGAGACCCTCATCCTAGACTGAAGAGTGTGGAGACCCTCATCCTAGACTGAAGAGTGTGGAGACCCCCATCCTAGACTGAAGAGTGTGGAGACCCTCATCCTAGACTGAAGAGTGTGGAGACCCCCATCCTAGACTGAAGAGTGTGGAGACCCTCATCCTAGACTGAAGAGTGTGGAGACCCCCATCCTAGACTGAAGAGTGTGGAGACCCCCATCCTAGACTGAAGAGTGTGGAGACCCTCATCCTAGACTGAAGAGTGTGAAGACCCTCATCCTAGACCATAGGTGTCAAACACAAGGCCCGCGGGCCGAATCCCGCCCTCCAGGCCATTTCATGTGGCCTACAGCCCTCCTCTGGTCCTACTCCCGACCCTTACTTTTTGCTTTCAAGCAATACATCCAGCTTCTTCCTAGCAGCAGCATAAGGAAAGGGGGTGCACTGTGATGTAAGGGAGAGTGGGGGACTCAACTTCTGATGGTGGGGTGGCTCTTGACATCTAATGTAAAGGGGAGGGGATGCGCTTGACATCTAATCTTACAGATACAACCGGCCCTTTTGAGGGCAATCCTAATGCTGATGCGGCCCACAATAAAATTGAGTTTGACACCCCTGTCCTAGACTGAAGAGTGTGGAGACCCCCATCTTAGACTGAAGAGTGTGGAGACCCTCATCCTAGACTGAAGAGTGTGGAGACCTTCATCCTAGACTGAAGAGTGTGGAGACCCCCGTCCTAGACTGAAGAGTGTGGAGACCCCCGTCCTAGACTGAAGAGTGTGGAGACCCCTATCCAAGACTGAAAAGTGTGGAGACCCTCATCCAAGACTGAAGAGTGTGGAGACCCCGTCCTAGACTGAAGAGTGTGGAGACCCCTATCCTAGACTGAAGAGTGTGGAGACCCCCATCCTAGACTGAAGAGTGTTAAGACCCCGTCCTAGACTGAAGAGTATGGAGACCCCCATCCTAGACTGAAGAGTGTGGAGACCCTCATCCTAGACTGAAGAGTGTGGAGACCCCCGTCCTAGACTGAAGAGTGTGGAGACCCCTATCCTAGACTGAAGAGTGTGGAGACCCTCATCCAAGACTGAAGAGTGTGGAGACCCCCATCCTAGACTGAAGAGTGTGGAGACCCTCATCCTAGACTGAAGAGTGTGGAGACCCTCATCCTAGACTGAAGAGTGTGGAGACCCCCATCCTAGACTGAAGAGTGTGGAGACCCTCATCCTAGACTGAAGAGTGTGGAGACCCCCATCCTAGACTGAAGAGTGTGGAGACCCTCATCCTAGACTGAAGAGTGTGGAGACCCCCATCCTAGACTGAAGAGTGTGGAGACCCCCGTCCTAGACTGAAGAGTGTGGAGACCCTCATCCTAGACTGAAGAGTGTGGAGACCTTCATCCTAGACTGAAGAGTGTGGAGACCCCCGTCCTAGACTGAAGAGTGTGGAGACCCCCGTCCTAGACTGAAGAGTGTGGAGACCCCTATCCAAGACTGAAAAGTGTGGAGACCCTCATCCAAGACTGAAGAGTGTGGAGACCCCGTCCTAGACTGAAGAGTGTGGAGACCCCTATCCTAGACTGAAGAGTGTGGAGACCCCCATCCTAGACTGAAGAGTGTTAAGACCCCGTCCTAGACTGAAGAGTATGGAGACCCCCATCCTAGACTGAAGAGTGTGGAGACCCTCATCCTAGACTGAAGAGTGTGGAGACCCCCGTCCTAGACTGAAGAGTGTGGAGACCCCTATCCAAGACTGAAGAGTGTGGAGACCGCCATCCTAGACTAAAGAGTGTGGAGACCCCCATCCTAGACTGAAGAGTGTGGAGACCCTCATCCTAGACTGAAGAGTGTGGAGACCCCCATCCTAGACTGAAGAGTGTGGAGACCCCTATCCAAGACTGAAGAGTATGGAGACCCCTATCCAAGACTGAAGAGTGTGGAGACCCTCATCCTAGATTGAAGAGTGTGGAGACCCCCATCCTAGATTGAAGAGTGTGGAGACCCCCATCCTAGATTGAAGAGTGTGGAGACCCCTATCCAAGACTGAAGAGTGTGGAGACCCCCATCCTAGACTGAAGAGTGTGGAGACCCCGTCCTAGACTAAAGAGTGTGGAGACCCCTATCCAAGACTGAAGAGTGTGGAGACCCCCATCCTAGACTGAAGAGTGTGGAGACCCCCATCCTAGACTGAAGAGTGTGGAGACCCTGTCCTAGACTAAAGAGTGTGGAGACCCCTATCCAAGACTGAAGAGTGTGGAGACCCCTATCCAAGACTGAAGAGTGTGGAGACCCCTATCCAAGACTGAAGAGTGTGGAGACCCTCATCCTAGATTGAAGAGTGTGGAGACCCCCCATCCTAGATTGAAGAGTTTGGAGACCCCCATCCTAGAGGCAAATGACTTAAAGTCACAGGAAACCTGGAGATTAGCTTTACCATCCCTTGTCTTCAAAGTACGATCAAGACTGCAAAAACGTCCCCAATAATAAGTCAGGAAGGAATTTTGCGGTTACATCGATACGAATACAATGTGTCAGCAGTTTGTTTCAATGCCACAAGTAACTGTTTGTTACAATAAAATCTTCCCATCTTCATTTTTGGAAACTTTGTTGACAGCGGCGGTCAGTTCCTGAGCCAGTAGTGTGAATACCGCCGTCTTCGGGCGCGCTCATCGGTGATGGACAAAAAGTGCGTGAAAACCTCGGCAGTCAACGCCAGACTCCGTACGAGCGATCGGGTTTCACTTTTTTTTTTTCCCCGTGTTCTTTTTTATTCCTTTTTTATTCAGTCAAAGGAGATTTAGGAAAAAAAAAAAAAAAAAGAAAAGAAAAATCTGCCCGGGAGAAGGACGTGTAATAAAAATTCTTCAAAAGACGGGCCTGACAGTGAGGGATGGCGGCATTATAAAGGAGGCCTGAGCGCGGAGCGCGGGGAGAGTCATTAGACGTGGCCTAGAGAGAGGCAGCCGCGGCCCGCGTCCAGATGAGCCGTTACAGATTGGAAGTGTTTAGCTTTTTGTTGATTAAATGTAGCCCGGGACGTTGGTCTTGCCAAGCCTGGGGGAAAGGGTTTGTGTTCACTCAGACAAAATGCAAGAGAGGATATAAATAAAACAAAAGGAATGACTGAATTGCGCTGGGATGCGTATCCAAAATCGCCGCAGGTAGCGTGTGAGTAATAGAGGTAATAGTGAATAGGGATGAAACGTATGAATCATTTTATTCACCGCCTTTGTGATCCGTCACAGAAAACACTGAAAGACCTGCAGGACGGTGATACCGCCATGTGTAATCTCCGCCAACGTACGTATCCCGAGATCTGCGCAGAGGGCGGAGCCTGGAGACAGGAAACATGTTCGAGAAGAGCAAGCGAGGCTTTCGTTTCCAGATGGTCAGTCACAGATTTCTCCAGAGGAAAGTTATCAACGCAATCTGATTATTACATCAGAATTATATAACAATTACTCCACTCTATGTGGGAAAACCAGTCCCAACCACTAAACCAGTCCCAACCTCTAAACCAGTCCCAACCACTAAACCAGTCCCAACCTCTAAGCCAGTCCCAACCACTAAACCAGTCCCAACCTCTAAACCAGTCCCAATCACTAAACCAGTCCCAACCACTAAACCAGTCCCAACCACTAAACCAGTCACAACCTCTAAGCCAGTCCCAACCACTAAACCAGTCCCAACCACTAAACCGGTCCCAACCACTAAACCAGTCCCAGCCACTAAACCAGTCCCAACCTCTAAGCCAGTCCCAACCACTAAACCAGTCCCAACCACTAAACCAGTCCCAACCTCTAAACCAGTCCCAACCACTAAACCAGTCGCAACCACTAAACCAGTCCCAACCTCTAAGCCAGTCCCAGCCACTAAACCAGTCCCAACCTCTAAGCCAGTCCCAACCACTAAACCAGTCCCAACCACTAAACCAGTCCCAACCTCTAAACCAGTCCCAACCACTAAACCAGTCGCAACCTCTAAACCAGTCCCAACCACTAAACCAGTCCCAACCTCTAAACCAGTCCCAACCACTAAACCAGTCCCAACCTCTAAACCAGTCCCAACCACTAAACCAGTCCCAACCTCTAAGCCAGTCCCAACCACTAAACCAGTCCCAACCTCTAAACCAGTCCCAAACAATAAATCAGTCCCAACCTCTAAACCAGTCCCAACCACTAAACCAGTCCCGAACACAAAACCAGTCCCAACCTCTAAACCAGTCCCAACCACTAAACCAGTCGCAACCTCTAAACCAGTCCCAACCACTAAACCAGTCCCAACCTCTAAACCAGTCCCAACCACTAAACAAGTCCCAACCTCTAAACCAGTCCCAACCACTAAACCAGTCCCAACCTCTAAGCCAGTCCCAACCACTAAAACAGTCCCGAACACAAAACCAGTTCCAACCTCTAAACCAGTCCCAACCACTAAACCGGTCCCAACCACTAAACCGGTCCCACCTCTAAACCAGTCCCAACCTCTAAACCAGTCCCAACCACTAAACCAGTCCCAACCTCTAAACCAGTCCCAACCACTAAACCAGTTCCGAACACAAAACCAGTTCCAACCTCTAAACCAGTCCCGAACAAAGAAAAACAAAACAGTCCCAAACACAAAACCAATCCCAACCACTAGACCAGTCCCAAATACAAAACCAGTCCCAACCTCTAAACCAGTCCCAACCACTAAACCAGTCCCGAACACAAAACCAGTCCCAACCTCTAAGCCAGTCCCAAGCACTCAACCAGTCCCGAACAAAAAAAAACAGTCCCAAACACAAAACCAGTCCCGAACACAAAACTAGTCCCAACCTGTAAACCAGTCCCAACCTGTAAACCAGTCCCAACCACTAAACCAGTCCCGTACACAAAACAAGTCCCAACCTCTAAACCGGTCCCAACCACTAAAACAGTCCCGAACACAAAACCAGTCCCAACCCGTAAACCAGTCCCAACCGCTAAACCAGTCCCGAACACAAAACCAGTCCCAACCTCTAAACCGGTCCCAAACACAAAACCAGTCCCAACTTGTAAACCAGTCCCAACCTGTAAACCAGTCCCAACCACTAAACCAGTCCCGAACACAAAACCAGTCCCAACCTCTAAACCAGTCCAACCACTTAAGCAGTCCTAAACAAAAAAGTATTAATAAGGATCTTATGATTACAAATTCCCAATGTAGCGGGTGGTTACATTTAGGGGAGGCATCTGAGTGATAAATGGCTCATATGCAGCAATTGTTAGGGTTCATGGACCAATTTATGCCAGTGGAGGATATCAGTGGTGTCCAGTTCCCTGCGGCCTATGGATGGCGCTGTCGCCATGGGCGGGGGTTGAACCACCATTGGAGGTCTCTGCCTTTTTTGTCCTCTCGTGGCAGGGGTACAGCGTGGCGGGGAACCCACTGTGCATGCTGGGAGAGGGGATAAAAGGGGCGGACATCTTCCTCTCTGGGTCCACGCCCAGACACCTTCAGCCTGGGGGTGAGTGCTGGTGGTCTCCGGGCGCCCTCGGCCCTGAGACGGAGGTGCGATTCCACCCCAGACACCTTTGGTCTGGGGTGAGGTACTCTCCGGAGGCCTGGGGCCCAGTACCTTCGACTGGGTCCCGCATGGGATGGAGGATTCCTAGGGGTCCACCAAGTGAGGGGACCCGAATCTAGGGCGTGGGGGACCAGAGAGGTGACCTTCCCGAAGACCTAGCGCAGAATTGCCTGGTGACGGCGGAGGCCTCTGGTGACCATCCGGATGGATGTCTCTCCCTGACAGGGGCCGCATCTCAAGAAGGTAGTCCAGGTTCTCATGGTCGGTGGCAGCGATCCAACTGAAACCCAGGTCGGTGGCAGAGACCTCAAGTCTAATTCACCCGGTCGGTGGCAGCGACCACCCTCACGGTCGGTGGTAGCGACCGTGCGCCAAGCCTGTTTGCGCACACCGAAACAGGAGAGTAACAAGTTCATGTTTGTGCCTGGACCTTCCTCCTCACCTTGCCTGTTCGTTGTCTAACCAGTCTGCTCTAAAAGGACTATTTATTGCTCTGAAGAATAAATAAGTGTTGGACTTTCAATGGTGTGGAACTTGGCTTTCTGGGAGTTAAAGGTCATTCTCAAGGGAAGTTTTGGCTCTGGACGGGGACACAGGCCCGAAGGTAATTGGGTATAGCTCACACCTCTACACACTGGAGGGTACGAGTTGGTGGTGCGTCACACTCTCCTCCCTGGTCGCCTAGACGAGAGCCATAGACATTGACCGAGAAGGAGGGAGTGAGAGGTGAGGTCGCTACACCAACATTTAGAATAAATTGTTAGAAGAGGGGTCTTCACATGCCCGTCCACTACAAGATTTTATCCATTCCGCACATCCTCGGCTCAGGGGGGGATTCTAGGGAACCTAAAATAAAGGGAAACTCTGATGTAAGGGGGAACTTTGATGGGGACTCTGACATGAGGGGGGAATCTAATGTAAGGGGGACTCTGATAGGGACCCTAAACTGAGTGGGGGGATGCTAGTAGATACTCTAAAGTAAATGGGGACACTGATTGGGATTCCAATGTAAGGGGGATACTGATAGGGACCCTAAAGAAAGGGGAGGGGTGGCTTTGATGTTAAGGGTACTCTGGTGGGGATTCTAAATTAAATGTGGAAACTGATAGGGACGCTAAAGAAAGGGGGGCTCTGATATAAGGAGGCACTCTGATGGGGACCCTAAAGTGAGGGGGGACTCTAATGAAGGCTCAGATGTTAGGGGGGCTCTGGTGAGGTTTTTAATGTAAGGAGGGGCTCTGATGTAAGTGGGGGGCTCTGATGGGGATCCTAATAAAAGGAGGGACTCCGATGGGGACTCAAATGCTAGGGAGACTCTGGTGGGGTTTCTAATGTAAGGGGGGGAACTGATGGGGACCCTAATGAAGGGGGAATACTGATATATGGAGTCACTCTGATGAAGTGAGGGGGGACTCTGATGGGGGCTCTGATGTTAGGGGGACTCTGGTGGGGTTTCTAAGGGACTCTGATTTAAGGAGGGAATCTGATGAGAAAGGTGCAGACTGATTGTATTTTTGCTCTTCCTTTATTAAGATTATTTGGAATTTCTTGACCTTGTTTTCCTGAAGTTCTTCCTCTAATGCTCTGAATCACATTCATTCATTTCAGTTTTATTCATTCGTGTATTAAACTCATTTCTTTCGGCCCGCAAGAATTTGTAAAATATATGATATGGCCCTAATACTGAAGAGTGTGGAGACCCCTATCCTAGACTGAAGGGCGTGGAGACCCCATCCTAGACTGAAGAGTGTGGAGACCCCCATCCTAGACTGAAGAGTGTGGGGACCCCTATGCTAGACTGAAGAGTGTGAAGATCCCCATCCTAGACTGAAGAGTGTGAAGAGCCTTGTCCTAGACTGAAGAGTGTGGAGACCACCATCCTAGACCGAAGAGTGTGAAGACCCCTATCCTAGACTGAAGGGTGTGTAGCCCCTTATCCTAGACTGAAGAGTGTGAAGACCCCTGTCCTAAACTGACGAGTGTGGAGACCCCCATCCTAGACTGAAGAGTGTGAAGATCCCCATCCTAGACTGAAGAGTGTGGAGACCCCCATCCTAGACTGAAGAGTGTGGGGACCCCTATCCTAAACTGAAGAGTGTGAAGATCCCTGTCCTAGACTGAAGAGTGTGGAGACCCCCATCCAAGACTGAAGAGTGTGAAGACACCCCATCCTAGACTGAAGAGTGTGAAGACTCCTGTCCTAGACTGAAGAGTGTGGAGACCCCTATCCTAAACTGAAGAATGTGGAGACCCCCATACTAGACTGAAGAGTGTGAAGATCCCCATCCTAGACTGAAGAGTGTGGAGACCCCCATCCTAGACTGAAGAGTGTGGGGACCCCTATCCTAAACTGAAGAGTGTGAAGATCCCTGTCCTAGACTGAAGAGTGTGGAGACCCCCATCCAAGACTGAAGAGTGTGAAGACACCCCATCCTAGACTGAAGAGTGTGAAGAATCCTGTCCTAGACTGAAGAGTGTGGAGACCCCTATCCTAAACTGAAGAATGTGGAGACCCCCATCCTAGACCGAAGAGTGTTAAGACCCCTATCCTAGGCTGAAGAGTGTGGAGACCCCTATCCTAGACTGAAGAGTGTGGAGACCCCTATCCTAGACTGAAGAGTGTGGAGACCCCTCTCCTAGACTGAAGGGTGTGGAGACCCCTGTCCTAGATTGAAGAGTGTGGAGACCCCCATCCTAGACCGAAGAGTGTTAAAACCCCTATCCTAGGCTGAAGAGTGTGGAGACCCCTATCCTAGACTGAAGAGTGTGGAGACCCCTATCCTAGACTGAAGAGTGTGGAGACCCCTATCCTAGACTGAAGGGTGTGGAGACCCCTGTCCTAGACTGAAGAGTGTGGAGACCCCCGTCCTAGACTGAAGAGTGTAGAGACCCCTATCCTAGACTGAAGAGTGTGGAGACCCCTATCCTAGACTGAAGAGTGTGGAGACCCCCATCCTAGACTGAAGAGTGTGGAGACCCCTATCCTAGACTGAAGGGTGTGGAGACCCCCGTCCTAGACTGAAGAGTGTGGGGAACCCTATCCTAGACTGAAGAGTGTGGAGACCCCTATCCTAGACTGAAGGGTGTGGAGACCCCTGTCCTAGACTGAAGAGTGTGGAGACCCCCATCCTAGACTGAAGAGTGTAGAGACCCCTATCCTAGACTGAAGAGTGTGGAGACCCCTATCCTAGACTAAAGAGTGTGGAGACCCCCGTCCTAGACTGAAGAGTGTGGAGACCACTATCCTAGACTGAAGGGTGTGGAGACCCCCGTCCTAGACTGAAGAGTGTGGAGACCCCTATCCTAGACAGAAGAGTGTGGAGGCCCCTATCCTAGATTAAAGAGTGTGAAGAAGCCCCCATCCTAGACTGAAGAGTGTGGAGACCCCTATCCTAGACAGAAGAGTGTGGAGGCCCCTATCCTAGATTAAAGAGTGTGAAGAAGCCCCTATCCTAGATTAAAGAGTGTGGAGACCCCCGTCCTAGACTGAAGAGTGTGAAGACACCTTATCCTAGTCTGAAGAGTGTGGAGACCCCTGTCCTTTACTGAAAAGTTTGGAGACTCTATCCTAGACTGAAGAGTGTGGAGACTCCTGCCCTAGAATGTAGCATGTACTTATGACAGGGGTACCTCTATCGGTGTGATGTGGCTTATTCTACATTTGTAGGTAAACCCTTAAGCTGGGAACACACTATAAGAAAATTGGGTAAACAGTTGTCTGGTTTTCCTCAAAATTTCACAACAGGTCAAACCCGAGGATGGTATAAATTGTATGAAAATTCTTGAATGACTAAGGCCTCGTACACACGACCGAGTTTCTCGGCAAGAACCAGCAAGAAACTTGCTGGCAGAGATGTCTTGCCGAGAAATTCGTTCGTGTGTATGGTTTCTCGTCGAGAAAACCGACAAGTAACCTCGACGAGAAAAGAGAGAACCTGCTCTCTATTTTCTCGTCGAGATTCTCGTCGGCATGTTTCTCGACGAGAAAAGTGAGTGTGTGTACACTTACCTGTCCTCCCGGAAGCCCGCGCATGTTCGAAATGAATTCGACGCATGCGCGGTAGCTTCCTAGGCATACGTAGGGTATACCAAGATGGCGGCGACGGCATCGAATGTGACGAGCGCATGCTCGTTGTAGTCGATGACGTCACCACGTACGCTCCATTCAAAGAACCGCGGGTTCTTTGAATCGAACGTGTGTACACTCGGCCGGGACAATTTTCTTGTCCAAGAATCTCGTCGAAAAAAACGACATGTTTTTTTCAACGAGAATCTCGGCCGTGTGTACGAGGCCTAAGAGCCGGTTCACACCAGGGCGACTCAGGATCCGACTTCAGGTCGCCCGGAGACGCCCCAAGTCGCGCTGTAATGTTAGTCTATGGAGCCGTCTTTATGCACACTACAGAAGTCGCTCCGACTTCAAAAAAGGTTCCTGTACTACTTGAAAACGACTTCTAGGCGACTTGTACCCATTGATTTCAATGGAAGTCGCCTCCAAAGTCGGATCAGTATCTTAACTGAAGCAACTTTACAGGAAGAGAAAATAGTTTTCTCAGGCAAACCCCTCCCTTCCACAGAGCTGATTATTCTTTGATTGGCCACTGGAGTTTGGAAAATTTCATTTGGAAAGTCTGAATTGGATGTGGAAAGTTGACGAAGTGGTAGTCCCGGTTTATTGAATATTATACGTTTATAGGTGACCCTCATTGCCCTCGGAGTGGACGGACCCAGACCTGATGGAGTGGTAGTCCCGGTTTATTAAATATTATACGTTTATAGGTGACCCTCATTGCCCTCGGAGTGGACAGACCCAGACCTGATGGAGTGGTAGTCCCGGTTTATTGAATATTATACATTTATAGGTGACCCTCATTGCCCTCGGAGTGGACGGACCCAGACCTGATGGAGTGGTAGTCCCGGTTTATTAAATATTATACGTTTATAGGTGACCCTCATTGCCCTCGGAGTGGACAGACCCAGACCTGATGGAGTGGTAGTCCCGGTCTATTGAATATTATACGTTTATAGGTGACCCTCATTGCCCTTCGGAGTGGACGGACCCAGACCTGATGGAGTGGTAGTCCCGGTTTATTGAATATTATACATTTATAGGTGACCCTCATTGCCCTTCGGAGTGGACGGGCCCAGACCTGATGGAGTGGTAGTCCCGGTTTATTGAACATTATACGTGTAGCGGGTATGTACTTTTCAGAATGTTTAATTCTGGTGAAGACATCAGTGATGTCTAGTTCCCTGCGACCCAGCAGGTGGCGCTGTCACTTTGGGCCGGGGTTGAACCATCACTGCAGTGCTGTACCCTTTGTGACCTCTCGCAGCAGTTGTACGGTGCGACGGGGAACCCGCTGTGCTTGCTGGGAGAGGGTATAAAGGGGGCGGACATCTTCGCCACGAGGTCCGAGCCCCAGGCACCGTCAGCCTGAGGGCTGCTGTCCACGGTCGGTGTCCAGGCGGCCTAGGCCTGGACACCTGGAGTTCGGGAGTCACCCCAGACACCCTCAGTCTGGGGTGAGGTACATCACTTCAGGCCTGGGGCCCAGCTTCTTCCACTGGGTCCCGCCCGGGAGGAATCGTCCTAAGGTGCCCACAGTATCGGGTACCTGAATCCAGGCGTAACGGATCGTGCAGGTGACCTTCCCGTAGATCTGGTATAGCATATTGCCAGTGCCGGGACAGGGCCTCCAGAGACCGTCGGAATGGATGTCCTTTCCAAACAGGGGCTGTATTCACACGGGAAGGTGGTCCATGTTCTAAGGTCGGTGGCAGAGACCGTTACATTCAGGCCTGTGGCAGGGGCTGCAACAGTTCACTCGGTAGGTGGCAGCTACCAACTTCACGGTCGGTGGCAGAGACCGTGCGCCAAGCCTATTCGCACGCAAAAGGAATAGGAGAGTTCATTTGTGCCTGGGCCTACTCGCATCCACACCCCTGTCTGTCTGTTACAAGAGTTCAACTGATTATATTCACCCTGGCAAATGGAGAAATAAAAGAGTGTTGGACTTTTAATGGTGTGGGGCTCTATTACTGGTAGACACATCTCCACGGAAGAAGCAGAGGCTCCGTATGCAGAGAACAGACCCGAAGGTAAATCAAGTGACTTTACACATACGAGGTGAGAGCTTGGCGTAGTGTTCCTGCACCCTCTCCTCCCAGGTACCCCTAGACAACAGCCGTATAACTGATAAAGCTAGAGAGAGAGAGTGAGGCCGCTACATACGTTTATAGGTGACCCTTATTGCCCTTCGGAGTGAACGGACCCAGACCTGATGGAGTGGTAGTCCTGGTTTATTGAATATTATATGTTTATAGGTGACCCTCATTGCCCTCGGAGTGGATGGACCCAGACCTGATGGAGTGGTAGTCCCGGTTTATTGAATATGATACATTTGTAGGTGACCCTCATTGCCCTCGGAGTGGACGGGCTCAGACCTGACAGAGTGGTAGTCCCGGTTTATTGACTATTATACATTTATAGGTGACCCTCATTGCCTTTGGAGTGGACGGACCCAGACCTGACGGAGTGGTAGTCCCGGTTTATTAAATATTATACGTTTATAGGTGACCCTCATTGCCCTTGGAGTGAACAGACCCAGACCTGATGGATTGGTAGTCCCGGTTTATTGAATATTATACATTTATAGGTGACCCTCATTGCTCTCGGAGTGGACGGGCTCAGACCTGACAGAGTGGTAGTCCCGGTTTATTGAATATTATACGTTTATAGGTGACCCTCATTGCCCTTGGAGTGAACAGACCCAGACCTGATGGATTGGTAGTCCCGGTTTATTGAATATTATACATTTATAGGTGACCCTCATTGCTCTCGGAGTGGACGGACCCAGACCTGATGGAGTGGTAGTCCCGGTTTATTGAATATTATACATTTATAGGTGACCCTCATTGCCCTCGGAGTGGACGGGCTCAGACCTGACAGAGTGGTAGTCCCGGTTTATTGACTATTATACATTTATAGGTGACCCTCATTGCCCTTGGAGTTGACGGACCCAGACCTGATGGAGTGGTAGTCCCAGTTTATTGAATATTATACGTTTATAGGTGACCCTCATTGCCCTCGGAGTGAACGGGCCCAGACCTGATGGAGTGGTAGTCCCGGTATATTGAATATTATACATTTATAGGTGACCCTCATTGCCCTTGGAGTGAACGGGCTCAGACCTGATGGAGTGGTAGTCCCGGTATATTGAATATTATACATTTATAGGTGACCCTCATTGCCCTCGGAGTGGACGGGCTCAGACCTGATGGAGTGGTAGTACCGGTTTATTGACTATTATACATTTATAGGTGACCCTCATTGCCTTTGGAGTGGACGGACCCAGACCTGATGGAGTGGTAGTCCTGGTTTATTGAATATTATACATTTATAGGTGACCCTCATTGCCCTCGGAGTGGACGGGCTCAGACCTGATGGAGTGGTAGTCCCGGTTTATTGACTATTATACATTTATAGGTGACCCTCATTGCCCTCGGAGTGGACGGACCCAGACCTGATGGAGTGGTAGTCCCAGTTTATTGAATATTATACGTTTATAGGTGACCCTCATTGCCCTTCGGAGTGGACGGGCTCAGACCTGACGGAGTGGTAGTCCCGGTTTATTGACTATTATACATTTATAGGTGACCCTCATTGCCCTCGGAGTGGACGGACCCAGACCTGATGGAGTGGTAGTCCCGGTTTATTGAATATTATACGTTTATAGGTGACCCTCATTGCCCTCGGAGTGGACGGGCTCAGACCTGACAGAGTAGCAGTCTCGGTTTCTGTAGCAATGGGCATACTTCAAACAGCCTTTCTTCTGAAAACAGGACAGGTTCCATTCTCCAAAGGCATTGTTGTTGGTGGTGTTACAAAAAGAGAAGGGAGGTGCCGGACTCCCATATCAGAGGATGAAAGGGCCTCCTGAGGAGCTGGCTGTAAGGATTGTACAATAGGGAGCATGTGTCCTCAGCAGGGGGACCTCGCATAGACACACAAGACCTCTTGGAATTACAACTGAACCTGAGGCAGGAAACCTGCCCAACTTCTCCATGTCAAAGGCCCATCAGGCCTCAGAAGGTGGTTCCTCCCACGAATCAGCAAAGATCAGAGTCACTTCCCAAACTTTCATGAGGTCAACCGAGGTTCACCCAGAGGTCTGCCTTCAACTCTCTCCTGTCAATCACCGCAATGATTTAGACTGCCTGTCAGCCACCTTGATCAATGAGCCAAAAAAAAGGCTGGGAAGCCAGAAGTTTATTGCCCCTTCAAGTTTTTTTTTTTCTTGTTTTTTTTTGTTCTGTCACCATATCTTTTTTACACATCTTCAGAGGACCTGTCCACCTCTCAGATCCATCACTTTTGAAGATAGGATTCCAATAGGAAACCCCTTACTGTGCACATTCATTGAGGAGTCATAAAACGTAATGAGATATCAGCGTAAATCTTGTTCCTGGGTCAATCTGCTCTCTGGATGGTGTCACCCGGGTTCACTCCATTGTCTGGGCCAGTCACTGATTGCTGACACCGGAGTTCAGCTACAGTAACCTTTCTTATGTCAATCTGCTTTCATTAGATGAACTTTTCACATCTCGCCGAGGTGGGACTCATCGCTTTTCATCATTTGTTGTTTCTTATAATAGCTGACTCTTGATGAAATACGTCTTTTAACCACTTAAAGTGGTTGTAAACTCAAATTTTTTATTTATTTTTTAAAAGCATAACCTGCAAGAGAAAGGCATAATGAGCTAGTATGACTAGCATACTAGCTCATTATGCATTACTTACCTTAGATCGAAGCCCCCAAAGCCGTCCTCGTTACCCCCTCCGGCCACAGACATGGCTCCGGAAGACAGAAGAGTGTGGAGACCCCCGTCCTAGACTGAAGAGTGTGAAGACACCCTATCCTAAACTGAAGAGTGTGGAGACCCCTATCCTAGACAGAAGGGTGTGGAGACCTCCATCCTAGACTGAAGAGTGTGGAGACCCCTATCCTAGACTGAAGAGTGTGGAAGCCCCTATCCTAAACTGAAGAGTGTGGAGACCCCTATCCTAGACTGAAGAGTGTGAAGACACCTTCATAATATTGGCAGTAGCCAATGGGAGATGTGGGAAGCCAGCCATGCTGTGGGAGGGGACACCGGGCAGCAGGGGGAATCTTCACTGCAGGGAGTGATTAGGATGTGCCTGGGCACACCTGGCACACACTGTAGCGTCCCCAGCCCCAGTGCCCCGACTTGTCACCTGACCTGCTCCAATCAGGTTCCATTTGCTCACCTTCTAATCTGGACTGGTCTGGTGTGGTGGGTGGTTGAGCGCCAATCCTTGTTCCCTGGTCCAGGCTGGGGGGCCCTCCCTCAGGCAGTCGGGTGGCTCGGGCAATGCGCTGTGGGAGTCGGGACAGGCAGCCAAACCGTAGAGCTAAGCCAGCCAGCACTACAAAATGCTGCCACCTGCTGGGAGGTTACTGAAGCCTGGAGGAGTCAGGAGGTGCTGCTGCCGCGATCAGAGAAGGAGAGGAGGTGGGTGGACTGGGAGTGCAGGGCAGCACTGGGTAAAGGCCTTGCTCCTCTCAACCTCGCGCTGAGACTCTGCGAATGTGACATCACAGGTTGATAGACGCCAGGCGGGGCGGCCCTAGCAACCAGTTTGGCAATTGTCTATTAGGGTGGCTGTGTGTCCTCATTCACACTGTATTGTCCCGAAATGAAGGTGCCCGGGACACGGGACACAAATGCGAATTGCGGGGCAATTCGGGACACGTAGGTAACCTATGATGGCCTGGTCCCGAATACCACAGCATACCTTCAGAGGTCTAGTGGAGTCCATGCTTCAATGGGTCAGGGTGGGCTGTTTTGGTGACAAAAGGTGGACCTACTCAATATTAGGAGGGCGGTCAAAAAGTTATGACTGATCTGTGTATATGTTAAACCTCAGTGCTTTGGAGTAGGGGTGTCCATATCTGGACAGAACTTTGAAAGCAGCCAATCCAATTTGTAACAATTAGGCAAGAATATGGCCATTGGGAACTTACTTGAGTAGCCACATACTGTACATGGATTCTAGACTAAAGGCTTACAAGTGTTAGAGGAACCCAACATCACACATTCAGGGATGTTGTAAAATGTCATTGAGCAGCGGCTGATTCTTCCTTTTTATATGAAGGAAAGTGAATAAGTGTTAGGCCTCGTACACACGACGATTTTCTCGGCAAGAACCAGCAAGAAACTTGCTGGCAGAGATGTCTTGCCGAGTAAATCGGTCGTGTGTATGCGGCTATCGGGTTTCTCGTCGAGAAAACCGACAAGTAACCTCAACGAGAAAATAGAGAACCTGCACTCTATTTTCTCGTCGAGATTCTCGTCAGCATGTTTCTCGACGAGAAAAGTGAGTGTGTGTACACTTACCTGTCCGCCGGGAAGCCCGCGCATGTTCGAAATGAATTCGACGCATGCGCGGTAGCTTCCTAGGCATACGTAGGGTATACCAAGATGGCGGCGACGGCATCGAATGTGACGAGCGCATGCTCGTCGTAGTCGATGACGTCACCGCGTACGCTCCATTCAAAGAACCGCGGGTTCTTTGAATCGAGCGTGTGTACACTCGGCCGGGACAAGTTTCTTGTCCAAGAATCTCGTCTAAAAAAACGACATGTTTTTTTCGACGAGAATCTCGGCCGTGTGTACGAGGCCTTACATCGCACGTGCACCACACTTGTTTGCAGAGTCAGAAAAATCTTGGTTGGGCCGGGACACGGGGTGGCTGAATGCAGGTACATTTATCATCACCTGTCATTCTTGCTTGGACATCTGCTTATTTTTTTCTTTTCTTGACTTCAGAGGACATATTTATGTAAAGAATGAAGAATCTGAAGATTCTTCGGCAATATCTTCCCATTGTGTCTTGCTGGCCCTGACCTGCAACATTTGTTTCCAGACTCCTTTGTCTCAGAGAATAGGTGCAGGTACTCACATCCCCCCCACCACCAATGCTCTGTCCTGATTTCCTAGTTTCATATTTGTTTTTAGATTTGTTCCATTGTTCCTTAGTGATTTTAATCTACAGATTATTGGACAATCATTTTAAATTGTTTCAATATATTGTAATAAAACAGTCAGTTCCATGCTTTTGCTGACATCATTGCCCTGCCCCCCCCCCCCCAGTGTTGCCGAAGCTGCCCCCAGACAGCCGCCCGCTGCTCCCGGACGGCAACAGATTTGTGTGTGACTATC
The DNA here is from genome assembly GCA_029206835.1 of Rana muscosa. Taxonomy (NCBI): domain Eukaryota; kingdom Metazoa; phylum Chordata; class Amphibia; order Anura; family Ranidae; genus Rana; species Rana muscosa. The sequence goes on along the minus strand of CM055118.1, from coordinate 410,978,350 downwards.
TTGGTTACTTGGGGAGCCACCGCCTGGTCTGAATAATGTATCCGGGTTTCAGTCCGCCTGATCCCGAACAGGTGGCAACCCTATGCAGGACTCAGGAGTAGGTATCAAAGGCCAGTGTAAAACCAAAAATTACCTTGCCCCCAGCCCTCCTCCTACAGAGCTTTCCCCACCACCCCCCTTCTTCCCCAGTACAGTGTCTCGCCCTACCACCACCCAGTACAGAGTATCCCTCACAGTACGGAGCTTCCCCTCAAACCCCCTATTCTGCACAGAGTTCTCCACCCACCCCACCACCCCCATTACAGTACCCCTCTTTCTCTCCCAATAAAGAGCTCCTTCACCCCCAGTACAGCATCTCCCCATACTGCCACTCAGTACAGAGCATTCCTCACAGTACAGGGCTTTCCCCAAACCCCCCCTTCCTGTACAGAGTTCTCCCCCCCCCCCCACAGTACACAGCTCTCCCCATCCCCCCTTCCTCCCAGTATAGAGCTCCCTGGCCCGCAGTATACAGTGTCTCCCCCTACCTCCACCTAGTACAGTGAACCCCCCAGAGTACAGAGCTTTCCCACAAACCCCCTACCCTGTACATAATTCTCCCCCCCACCCCTTCTCCTCCAGTACAGAGCTCCCCCCTTTTTCTCCCCCAGTACAGATCTTCCTCACCCCCAGTACATCATCTCCCCCTACTGCCACTCAATTCAGAGAATCCCTCACAGTACGGAGCTTTCCTCCAAACCCCCCCTTCCTCCCAGTACAGAGCTCCCTCACCCACAGTACAGTGTCTCCCTCTACCTCCACCCAGTACAGCGCAACACCCCACAGTACAGCTTTCCTCCAAACCCCCTCTCCCCCACCCCTTCTCCTCCAGTACAGAGTTCTCCCCCCCTCCTTTTCTGTCACAGTAAAGATCTTCCTTACCCCTAGTACAGCATCTCTCCCTACTTCTACCCATTACAGAGCATCCCCTTTTCCCCTGTACGGAATTCCACTGCACCCTTTTTTCCCCCCATGAGCCCTCACTGTACAGAACACCCCCCACAGTACAGAACACGCCCCACAGTATAGGGGCTTCCCCCACAGTACAGAAAACCCTCCACATTATAGGGGCTCCCCCACACAGTACAGAGCACCCCTCCACACTCAGTACAGAGTTCTCCTACCACTCACCCGAGAGTGCCAAGGCTGCAGGGATGAGCTGAGAGGCTGGTGTGGCTCTGAAGAGGTCCGCTCTCACTGGTAAGCACAGAAGCCAGCAGAGGAAGTGAGTGGCGCAGAAAACTTCCTCTACCGGCTTCTGTGTTTACCAATGACTAGAGATTAACTTTTAGCGTAGTTACATAGTTACATAGTTAGTAAGGTTGAATAAAGACACCAGTCCATTCAGTTCAACCTGAGTGAGTGTGGGTGCGTGTCTACAATTCTCCCTATCCCTGTACATTGTGTCTCATTACATTATTATTTATTTAGGGTACCCACATAGCGCCGTCAACCTACGCAGCTTTCCACACACACATCGGTCCCTACACTCAAGGAGCCCACAATCCAAGGCCCCCCAACTGACACCCACATACTAGGGCCAATTTTGGACAGAAGCCAATTGACTGTCAGGTCACCTGAGTTGCCAGATGACAGATGCATACCGTAGGTCAGGAGTGCACCACAAGGTAGTGAACCCTATGGCTGACTGCTGCGGATGGAACACTGGGTGGTTAAGGAAGGCAGATCCACTGGAGCACAAACAGGGATCCCACAGGGAGCTAGAGACTAAGATTCCCCAGGGCGCGAAATCTAAGATCCAGCAGGTGTTCACCAGAGCCTCTAGTGGTGAGGATGGCCTAAGCTGCAGCTGTGTCCAGGTTGCGGCCCCCAGAGTCCCCTAGCTCACGCTCCGTAGGGTATAGAGGGGAAGCAGCAGCTCAGGATACAAGAGATAGTGAGGAGATAAGCCATGGTCAGGGCAACAAGCAGACAAGGATAAACAAAGGACAAGCCAAAGGTCAAGGTCACAAGCAGACAGGGATAGTCGAGAACAAGCCAAGATCTGTAACACAGAGACAGACGTAGAGCACACGGCAAGCAGGAACCCAAACACACAATGCTTAACAAACAACGTTGATCAGCAAGGCTGGCTTGCAGTGCACGGGTTAATATAGAGTTCTCTGATAGGGCCTGGGGTGGGGCCATGCTTGGAGGAGAGATTATAAAAGCAGCCAGGTGAGAGTGTCTGGCCTCTAAGGTGAACACATGGAGAGGAGGGTAAGCCGACAGACAAACATTACTGCATATCCATGACATTGACCTACCAGCATGTCTTTGGAGTGTGGGAAGAAACCGGAGTGCCCGGAGGAAACCCACATAGTCAGATGCTCTCCCGAACCCAGTTGGCTGAGCTCGCCAGGATCTGTCATCTGAAATGGGCCATCACTCCCCGCCCTGCAGCCGTACATGTAGAAGAGAATGCCCCCACCTCAGAGGATTGGCCAATTTCAGGTGACCACTTCCCCTTGGCGACCTCAGCCAAGTGTGTTCAGATAAGCATCCAAACACGCTCAAGCTCATCTCTTCCAGTGATAAGTTGGAGAGGACAGGGCAGTGTCGGAGGTGGCGGTAGAGAGTTTCGCCACATTCAGGCTGAAAAAAAAAAAAAAGCACAGATGGTTTCCAGTTACTTTAAATCTCCATTCATAAAATTGTTAAATTAAAATTCGCCCTTGGAAGTCACTCTTTGCATGTGAAGCAGCTGGCGGCACAAGGTCAACTTCCAATACTTGGGCCAACTCATTTCTTTTCTTGCAGCATAAATTTTCTTTGTGATTAGTTGGCATCGCTCTGGGAAAAAAAAAATAGGTTATTGTTATTTCCTATTGTTGCATTTACAGGAAAAAAAAATCATTATTGTCTCAGGAATTAAAAATGTTCCTCGTGAGCTCATAGATAATGATGCCATTGGGGAAATTGGTGTAGCCCCCTCAAACTGGAAAACAGTATTAAAGTACATTAAGCGACATGGTTTACTTAATGGTCTGCAATATATCATATTTCCGGTAAAAGGAAAATCGACTCGATTTACAAAGAGATAAAACACGGCCTGGCACTCTGATGATTTGTCTTCCTTACCGGAGTCCACGGACAAGCCGCTGAATTACTACATTACTGGTGACCGGAAACACGCATTGCCTGTGGTGGAATTAGAGCCAGGCTCCAGCAAAAAATATTTAGTTTAGTTCTGAATGGAGTGCAGAAGAGCGAAACTAATGGTGGTCGTCTTCGAAAATAATAGAGGGCCTCACGTACGCCCCCCCCCCAACGCTTCCAGAGGGCCACACAATACTAGTGGGCTTTTCTGTATTGAGGTACATTGCATGAAGCTAGGCAGCCCATTCATAATAAACGTTCTGTAATGCACCTCAATCAATCAATGCCCGAAAATTTCTGTCCTGCTGCACTTTTTGCAGCGTACAGCAACGCACCCTGAAAGGAGAGCTGTAAGCCTCATCATTAGTGAATACAATAATAACTCCCAGCATTGGTGTCAGTTAATGCAATAATAATCAGTGGCCGCAAAAATAACCCCCAGCATTGGTGTCAGTGGATACAATAATAACCCCCAGCATTGGTGTCAGTGAATGCAATAATAACCCCCAACATTGGTGGCAATGGGCGCAATAATAACCCCCAACATTGGTGGCAATGGGCGCAATAATAACCCCCAACATTGGTGGCAATGGGCGCAATTATAACCCCCAGCATTGGTATCAGTGGATGCAATAATAACCTTTAGCATTGGTGTCAGTGGATGCAATAATAACCTTGAGCATTGGTGTCAATGAATGCAATAATAACCCCCAGCATTGGTGGCAATGGGCGCAATAATAACCCCCAGCATTGGTATCAGTGGATGTAATAATAACCTTCAGCATTGTTGTCAGTGAATGCAATAATAACCCCCAACATTGGTGGCAATCGGCGCAATAATAACCCCCAACATTGGTGGCAATGGGCGCAATAATAACCCCCAACATTGGTGGCAATGGGCGCAATAATAACCCCCAGCATTGGTGTCAGTGGATGCTATAATAACCTTCAGCATTGGTGTCAGTGAATGCAATAATAACCCCCAGCATTGGTGTCAGTGGATGCAATAGTAATCCCCTTCACTGGTTTCAGTAACCCACAGCATTGGCGTCGGTGGATACAATAATAACCCCCGCCATTGGTGTCAGTGGATGCATCAATAACCGCCAGCACTGGTGTCAGATAATTCCGCCTCACAGTGCCATCTTTTTCAGTGCCGGGTCCCGGGATGTAGAGAGTGTTTCCCTAGGAGACTGGAACCCTCCTTGGAGAGGAAACACACTCACCCAGAGCTTCCCAATCATCCATCACCACCAC
>CM055118.1:410826455-410968955 GCA_029206835.1 Rana muscosa | reverse complement strand
CAGTCAAGTTCCTCCACCCCAAACTCGCTCATCCATGTCTTTATGGACCTTGCTTTGTGCACTGGTGAGTAGTGATGAGCCGAACATCCCCGGGTTCGGTTCGCACCAGAACCCGCGAACGGACCGAAAGTTCGTACGAACATTAGAACCCTATTAAATACAATGGATGCGAACGTTCGAATTCTAAAGTGCTAATTATAACAACTATTATGCATGTTATTGTCCTAAAAAGGGTTTGGGAACCCGGGTTGTGCACCAGGGGACATGTATCAATGCAAAAAGAAGTTTTAAAAACTGTCGTTTTTCGGGAGCAGTCATTTTAATGATGCATAAAGTGAAAAAAAAAAAGTCAAATATTCCTTTAAATATCGTACCTGGGGGGTGTCTAAAGTATGCCTGTGAAGTGCCACATGTTTCCCGTGTTTAGAACTGTCCCTGCACAAAATTACATTTCTAAAGGAAAAAAAAGCCATTTAAAACTGCTTGCGGCTTTAATGTAATGTCTGGTCCCGGTAATATGGATGAAAATCTTTAAGAAAAATGGCATAGCTACCCCATGACCCCCCCCCCCCACCCCAGCCCATTACCAGCCCCTTTGGGTCTTGTATGGATATTAAGGGGAACCCCGCACATAAAATAAAAAAGGCCCTATATACTCTGAACAGCCGTATACAGGCGGTGCATACAAGACAGGGACTGTAGGTTTGTTCTTATGTAGAATCTGTTTGTAATTTTGAACAGGTACATTGTTGAAGTGTAGCTCCAGCCCAAAAATCTATTTTTAAACTTTTTGGAAAACATAGGTAAGGGTTATCACCCCTGTAACATTTGTTTTGCTGTCTGTGCCCCTGTTCAGAACATTTCACCTCACTTTCCGTCCCAATGACAACTGTTTTTGAAATGTGGTGTTTTTCTTGAAACAAGGATTGGTGATAAAGCATCAGTACAGAGGAGACACCTTTCTCCCATATTTATTCTTACAGGAGAGAATTTTCCTTCCTAGTGGTAGATTTCCTCTCACTTCCTGTTGTCTTCTTGCGTTTGCAAGTAGGAGTCGTTTGTAAGTTGGATGTTTGAAAGTAGGGACCTGCCGTATATACTCTGCAGAAATAGGCCCCTTAGTTGTTGGTGTTGGCACAACACTGTAAGCACTCACAGTTACTCTTGGTTGGTGCTGGAACGCCCTGCTGTCAACTATTATATCAGGAATTTTAATTACATATAATTGTTGAACAGTGGTAGTAAAAATTGGGCCTTTGATGGTGGTGCTGGTGCCACAACACTGTAAGCCCTGACAGTTACTCTTGGTGGGTGCAGCAATGGGCCCTGCTGTGAATTATTAGATCAAGAATTGTAATTGCATGCCCCTGTTGAACAGGGGCTGAAAAATTGGGCCTTTCGTGGTGGTGGTGGTGGTGGTGGTGTTGCCACAACACTGTAAGCCCTCAGAGTTACTCTTGCTTGGTGGGTGCAGGAATGGGCCCTGCTGTGAATTATTAGATCAAGAATTGTAATTACATGCCCCTTTTGAACAGGGGCTGAAAAATTGGGCCTTTCGTGGTGGTGGTGGTGGTGGCGTTGCCACAACACTGTAAGCCCTCAGAGTTACTCTTGGTGGGTGCAGCAATGGGCCCTGCTGTGAATTATTAGATCAAGAATTGTAATTGCATGCCCCTGTTGAACAGGGGCTGAATAATTGGGCCTTAGGCACTGGTGGCACAACACTACAACCCCTCACAGATACTGTACTTGGAGCACAGCAATGAGCCCTGTTGCAAAGTATTGCTTCAAAAATTGTAATGACACGCCCCTGTTAAACAGGGGCTGAAAAATTGGGCCTTAGGCACTGGTGCCACAACACTCCAACCCCTCACAGATACTGTACTTGGAGCACAGCAATGAGCCCTATGGCAAATTATTGCTAAAAAAACTGTAATTACACGCCCCTGTAAAACAGGGGCTGAAAAATTGGGCCTTAGCCACTGGTGGCGGCACCCATAAACAAAAATGATCTTCCAAGCTATCATCATCAATCGTATCATTGAGGACTCGGAGGAGGAGGATAGCCAGTCAACATAACAGCACAGGCACTCAGCATCAGCATCAGTCTTGAAGGGATGTGACATGTTAAAATCAATTAGTCTGTTATATCAGCATCAGGTGTGTGGTAGCTGGTGGTGATCCAAGACTGGTTCATCTTGATGAAAGTCAGTCGATCAACCGAGTCGGTGGACAGGCGCACCCTGTGATCCGTGACAAATCCTCCAGCAGCACTGAATGTGCGTTCCGAAAGAACGCTGGATGCAGGACAGGCCAGTAGCTCAATTGCATACTGTGCAAGCTCTGGCCAGTGATCCATCCTCAAGACCCAGTAAGCCAGAGGATTTTCGGTGGGGAAGGTGTCCAAGTCTGACCTTGCCCCTAGATATTCCTGCACCATGTTTATCAGACGCTGGCGATGGTTGCTGGAACCGATCATACTTTGGGGCTGCGGACTAAAGAATTGTCTGAACGCATCGGTCAGACGGCCACCTTCCCCACCGCTCCTTCTTTGACTGGCCGAAGCCTCAGCAACTCGTTGTCCAGGACCAGGAGTTTGTAACCTCCCAGTCTCTGGGAACGCGTTGCACAGACCTTTCTGCAAGGCCTCCCGGAGTTGTCTCATCCTCTGCTCCCTCTGCGACGGTAACATAAGGTCCGCAACCTTACCCTTGTACCGTGGATCAAGGAGAGTGGCCAGCCAGTAATGGTCCCTCTCCTTGATCCGAAGAATACGAGGATCCTTCCGCAGACTTTGCAGGATCAGGGAGGCCATGCAGCGTAGGTTTGCTGAGGCATTCGCTCCGGAGTCCTCTGGGTCACTAAGGACGACATGATCCGCAGCCACCTCCTCCCAGCCACGTACAAGTCCACTGGTTTCTTGGGACTGTAAATCATCCCTAAAAGACTGCTGCTGATGATGCTGAGTGCCAGCCTCCACCTCCATGCTGACACAATCCTCCTCCTCCTCCTCCTCCTCCTCCTCCTCTTCCTGTGCGATGGGTGGGACAGAAGGAACACTGTCTGGGTAAAGGGGGCCTTGAGAGGCAAGGAAGTCCTCCTCTTCCTGCCTCTGTTCTGCCTCAAGTGCCCTGTCTATTATTCCACGCAGCGTGTGCTCCAACAGGTGGACAAGAGGTACAGTGTCACTGATGCATGCACTGTCACTGCTCACCATCCTCGTGGCCTCCTCAAATGGTGCCAGGACAGTGCATGCATCCCTGATCATGCCCCACTGGCGTGGAGAAAAAAAAACAAGCTCCCCTGACCCTGTCCTGGTGCCGTAGTCGCACAGGTACTCATTGATGGCCCTCTGCTGCGTGTGCAGCCGCTGCAGCATGGCCAACGTTGAGTTCCACCTGGTGGGCATGTCACATATAAGGCGGTTCTTGGGCAGGTTCAACTCCTTTTGCAGCTCAGCCAGGCGAGCACTGGCATTATAAGATCTGCGGAAATGCACACAGACTTTCCTGGCCTGCCTCAGGACATCCTGTAAGCCCGGGTACCTGCCCAAGAACCGCTGCACCACCAGGTTAAGGACGTGAGCCACACAGGGCACATGGGTCAGTTGTCCCTGTCGGAGGGCGGAGAGGAGGTTGGTGCCATTGTCGCAAACCACCATTCCTGGCTTAAGCTGGCGTGGCGTCAACCACCTCTCGGCCTGGCCCTGCAGAGCAGACAGGACCTCTGCCCCAGTGTGGCTTCTGTCCCCCACACACTAGCGCAAGCACGGCATGGCATCTTTTTGCCTGCGTACTTGCGTAGCTCCTTGAACGCCTACGGAGCACCGCTGGTTCTGAGGACAAACCACAGGAAGAGGCCATGGAGGAAGAAGAAGAGGAGGGGGTGGAGGAGAGAGGTGTGTCACAACCAGTAGTAGCATTTTGGAGGCGTGGCGGTGGAACAACCTCCAACACTACTGCACCTTGTCCTGCATCCTTCCCAGCTGCCAAAAGAGTGACCCAATGGGCCGTGAAAGAAAGGTAACGTCCCTGTCCATGCCTGCTGGACCATGAGTCAGCGGTAATATGCACCTTACCGCTGACCGCCCTGTCCAGCGAGGCCAAGACATTGCCTTCCACATGCCGGTAGAGAGCCGGAATAGCCTTCCGTGAGAAAAAGTGGCGTTTGGGAACCTGCCACTGAGGAACCGCACATTGCACAAACTCACGGAAGGGGGCCGAGTCTACCAACTGAAAAGGCAGCAGTTGAAGCGCTAGCAATTTAGCCAAGCTAGCATTCAACCGCTGGGCATGTGGATGGCTGGGAGTGAACTTCTTTCGACGGTCCAGCAGCTGGGGCAGGGAAATTTGCCTGCTAGAATCGGACGTCGGTGTACTGCTAGCAGAGTGGCCGCAAGTACTTGGCTGTGACACACCTAATTCTACACCTTCATTCCTCTCAGTGCATGTTTCAGAGAGGACTGAAGTTATAGTGGGGTTGGAGATCCCAGCTGATGCGGTGCAAGGAGAGGTCCGCTTTGTTCTTTGGTGTGGGTCTTTGAGGTAGGCTTGCCAACGAGCTGCATGGCAGGTCAACATATGTCTGGTCAGGCATGTGGTACCCAAGCGGCTGATGTTTTGGCCACGCGATATACGCTTGAGACATATGTTGCAAACAGCAGCTGTGCGATCTGATGCACTAGCCTCAAAAAAGGCCCACACCAAGGAACTTTTTGAATGACGGGCAGAGGCAGCGCCCTGCACAGGCGGAGCTCTGCGGTGTGATTCCGTCGGTGTACTGCCCTTACGCTGGCCACCAAAGGGCATCCTGTCTCGTTGGAGATGTGCCTCCTCCTCCTCATCCTCCTCCTCCTCCTCTCTCCTATTAGGCACCCACGTGGAGTCAGTGACCTCATCATCACCTCCCTCCTCATCACTGGAGCCAATCTGGCAGTATGCTGCAGCTGCTGGAACATGACTGCCAGATTGGTGTCCTTCTTGAGCATCCCCTCTGTCTGCTCTCACGCTACTGCCTTCCTCTAGCTGGGTTTCATCATCAGACCCTTCGAAACGCTGGGCATCCTCCTGGAGCATGTACCCAACACTGTGCTCAAACAGTTCGGGGGACTCCTCAGGAGGAGGACATGGTGGGTCTAGGGAAGGAGTGACTGATGATGAGTCTGACATTGATACCAGGGAAGAGGACGCTTTGGCAGCTGCTTTTCCAGTACCCTGAGCCTGGGTGAGAGAGGATGAGGAGGAGGAGGAGGGCTTGGTCATCCACTCTACCAAGTCTTCGGCATGATGTGGCTCAACATTAGTGATGAGCCGAACACCCCCGGGTTCGGTTCGCACCAGAACCCGCGAACGGACCGAAAGTTCGAACGAACATTAGAACCCTATTAAATACAATGGATGCGAACGTTCGAATTCTAAAGTGCTAATTATAACAACTATTATGCATGTTATTGTCCTAAAAAGGGTTTGGGAACCCGGGTTCTGCACCAGGGGACATGTATCAATGCAAAAAGAAGTTTTAAAAACGGTCGTTTTTCGGGAGCAGTCATTTTAATGATGCATAAAGTGAAAAAAAAAAAGTCAAATATTCCTTTAAATATCGTACCTGGGGGGTGTCTAAAGTATGCCTGTGAAGTGCCACGTGTTTCCCGTGTTTAGAACTGTCCCTGCACAAAATGACACTTCTAAAGGAAAAAAAAGCCATTTAAAACTGCTTGCGGCTTTAATGTAATGTCTGGTCCCGGTAATATGGATGAAATTCTTTAAGAAAAATGGCATAGCTACCCCATGACCCCCCCCCTACCCCAGCCCATTACCAGCCCCTTTGGGTCTTGTATGGATATTAAGGGGAACCCCGCACATAAAATAAAAAAGGCCCTATATACTCTGAACAGCCCTATACAGGCGTTGCATACAAGACAGGGACTGTAGGTTTGTTCTTATGTAGAGTCTGTTTGTAATTTTGAACAGGTACATTGTTGAAGTGTAGCTCCAGACCAAAAATCTATTTTTAAACTTTTTGGAAAACATAGGTAAGGGTTATCACCCCTGTAACATTTGTTTTGCTGTCTGTGCCCCTGTTCAGAACATTTCACCTCACTTTCCGTCCCAATGACAACTGTTTTTGAAATGTGGTGTTTTTCTTGAAACAAGGATTGCTGATAAAGCATCAGTACAGAGGAGACACCTTTCTCCCATATTTATTCTTACAGGAGAGAATTTTCCTTCCTAGTGGTAGATTTCCTCTCACTTCCTGTTGTCTTCTTGCGTTTGCAAGTAGGAGTCGTTTGTAAGTTGGATGTTTGAAAGTAGGGACCTGCCGTATATACTCTGCAGAAATAGGCCCCTTAGTTGTTGGTGTTGGCACAACACTGTAAGCACTCACAGTTACTCTTGGTTGGTGCTGGAACGCCCTGCTGTCAACTATTATATCAGGAATTTTAATTACATATAATTGTTGAACAGTGGTAGTAAAAATTGGGCCTTTGATGGTGGTGCTGGTGCCACAACACTGTAAGCCCTGACAGTTACTCTTGGTGGGTGCAGCAATGGGCCCTGCTGTGAATTATTAGATCAAGAATTGTAATTACATGCCCCTGTTGAACAGGGGCTGAAAAATTGGGCCTTAGGCACTGGTGGCACAACACTGCAACCCCTCACAGCAACTGTACTTGGAGCACAACAATGAGCCCTGTTGCAAAGTATTGTTTCAAAAATTGTAATGACACGCCCCTGTTAAACAGGGGCTGAAAAATTGGGCCTTAGGCACTGGTGGCACAACACTGCAACTCCTCACAGATACTGTACTTGGAGCACACCAATGAGCCCTGTTGCAAAGTATTGCTTCAAAAATTGTAATGACACGCCCCTGTTAAACAGGGGCTGAAAAATTGGGCCTTAGGCACTGGTGGCACAACACTGCAACTCCTCACAGATACTGTACTTGGAGCACAGCAATGAGCCCTGTTGCAAAGTATTGCTTCAAAAATTGTAATTACACGCCCCTGTTAAACAGGGGCTGAAAAATTGGGCCTTAGGCACTGGTGGCACAACACTGCAACTCCTCACAGATACTGTACTTGGAGCACAGCAATGAGCCCTGTTGCAAAGTATTGCTTCAAAAATTGTAATTACACGCCCCTGTTAAACAGGGGCTGAAAAATTGGGCGTTAGGCACTGGTGGCGGCACCCATAAACAAAAATGATCTTACAAGCTATCATCATCAATCGTATCATTGAGGACTCGGAGGAGGAGGATAGCCAGTCAACATAACAGCACAGGCACTCAGCATCAGCATCAGTCTTGAAGGGATGTGACATGTTAAAATCAATTAGTCTGTTATATCAGCATCAGGTGTGTGGTAGCTGGTGGTGATCCAAGACTGGTTCATCTTGATGAAAGTCAGTCGATCAACCGAGTCGGTGGACAGGCGCACCCTGTGATCCGTGACAAATCCTCCAGCAGCACTGAATGTGCGTTCCGAAAGAACGCTGGATGCAGGACAGGCCAGTAGCTCAATTGCATACTGTGCAAGCTCTGGCCAGTGATCCATCCTCAAGACCCAGTAAGCCAGAGGATTTTCGGTGGGGAAGGTGTCCAAGTCTGACCTTGCCCCTAGATATTCCTGCACCATGTTTATCAGACGCTGGCGATGGTTGCTGGAACCGATCATACTTTGGGGCTGCGGACTAAAGAATTGTCTGAACGCATCGGTCAGACGGCCACCTTCCCCACCGCTCCTTCTTTGACTGGCCGAAGCCTCAGCAACTCGTTGTCCAGGACCAGGAGTTTGCAACCTCCCAGTCTCTGGGAACGCGTTGCACAGACCTTTCTGCAAGGCCTCCCGGAGTTGTCTCATCCTCTGCTCCCTCTGCGACGGTAACATAAGGTCCGCAACCTTACCCTTGTACCGTGGATCAAGGAGAGTGGCCAGCCAGTAATGGTCCCTCTCCTTGATCCGAAGAATACGAGGATCCTTCCGCAGACTTTGCAGGATCAGGGAGGCCATGCAGCGTAGGTTTGCTGAGGCATTCGCTCCGGAGTCCTCTGGGTCACTAAGGACGACATGATCCGCAGCCACCTCCTCCCAGCCACGTACAAGTCCACTGGTTTCTTGGGACTGTAAATCATCCCTAAAAGACTGCTGCTGATGATGCTGAGTGCCAGCCTCCACCTCCATGCTGACACAATCCTCCTCCTCCTCCTCCTCCTCCTCCTCCTCCTCCTCTTCCTGTGCGATGGGTGGGACAGAAGGAACACTGTCTGGGTAAAGGGGGCCTTGAGAGGCAAGGAAGTCCTCCTCTTCCTGCCTCTGTTCTGCCTCAAGTGCCCTGTCCATTATTCCACGCAGCGTGTGCTCCAACAGGTGGACAAGAGGTACAGTGTCACTGATGCATGCACTGTCACTGCTCACCATCCTCGTGGCCTCCTCAAATGGTGCCAGGACAGTGCATGCATCCCTGATCATGCCCCACTGGCGTGGAGAAAAAAAACCAAGCTCCCCTGACCCTGTCCTGGTGCCGTAGTCGCACAGGTACTCATTGATGGCCCTCTGCTGCGTGTGCAGCCGCTGCAGCATGGCCAACGTTGAGTTCCACCTGGTGGGCATGTCACATATAAGGCGGTTCTTGGGCAGGTTCAACTCCTTTTGCAGCTCAGCCAGGCGAGCACTGGCATTATAAGATCTGCGGAAATGCACACAGACTTTCCTGGCCTGCCTCAGGACATCCTGTAAGCCCGGGTACCTGCCCAAGAAGCGCTGCACCACCAGGTTAAGGACGTGAGCCACACAGGGCACATGGGTCAGTTGTCCCTGTCGGAGGGCGGAGAGGAGGTTGGTGCCATTGTCGCAAACCACCATTCCTGGCTTAAGCTGGCGTGGCGTCAACCACCTCTCGGCCTGGCCCTGCAGAGCAGACAGGACCTCTGCCCCAGTGTGGCTTCTGTCCCCCAAACACACCAGCGCAAGCACGGCATGGCATCTTTTTGCCTGCGTACTTGCGTAGCCCCGTGAACGGCTACGGAGCACCGCTGGTTCATAGGACAAACCACAGGAAGAGGCCATGGAGGAAGAAGAAGAGGAGGGGGTGGAGGAGAGAGGTGTGTCACAACCAGTAGTAGCATTTTGGAGGCGTGGCGGTGGGACAACCTCCAACACTACTGCACCTTGTCCTGAATCCTTCCCAGCTGCCAAAAGAGTGACCCAATGGGCCGTGAAAGAAAGGTAACGTCCCTGTCCATGCCTGCTGGACCATGAGTCAGCGGTAATATGCACCTTACCGCTGACCGCCCTGTCCAGCGAGGCCAAGACATTGCCTTCCACATGCCGGTAGAGAGCCGGAATAGCCTTCCGTGAGAAAAAGTGGCGTTTGGGAACCTGCCACTGAGGAACTGCACATTGCACAAACTCACGGAAGGGGGCCGAGTCTACCAACTGAAAAGGCAGCAGTTGAAGCGCTAGCAATTTAGCCAAGCTAGCATTCAACCGCTGGGCATGTGGATGGCTGGGAGTGAACTTCTTTCGACGGTCCAGCAGCTGGGGCAGGGAAATTTGCCTGCTAGAATCGGACGTCGGTGTACTGCTAGCAGAGTGGGCGCAAGTACTTGGCTGTGACACACCTAATTCTACACCTTCATTCCTCTCAGTGCATGTTTCAGAGAGGACTGAAGTTATAGTGGGGTTGGAGATCCCAGCTGATGCGGTGCAAGGAGAGGTCCGCTTTGTTCTTTGGTGTGGGTCTTTCAGGTAGGCTTGCCAACGAGCTGCATGGCAGGTCAACATATGTCTGGTCAGGCATGTGGTACCCAAGCGGCTGATGTTTTGGCCACGCGATATACGCTTGAGACATATGTTGCAAACAGCAGCTGTGCGATCTGATGCACTAGCCTCAAAAAAGGCCCACACCAAAGAACTTTTTGAATGACGGGCAGAGGCAGCGCCCTGCACAGGCGGAGCTCTGCGGTGTGATTCCGTCGGTGTACTGCCCTTACGCTGGCCACCAAAGGGCATCCTGCCTCGTTGGAGATGTGCCTCCTCCTCATCCTCCTCCTCCTCCTCTCTCCTATTAGGCACCCACGTGGAGTCAGTGACCTCATCATCCCCTCCCTCCTCATCACTGGAGCCAATCTGGCAGTATGCTGCAGCTGCTGGAACATGACTGCCAGATTGGTGTCCTTCTTGAGCATCCCCTCTGTCTGCTCTCACGCTACTGCCTTCCTCTAGCTGGGTTTCATCATCAGACCCTTCAAAACGCTGGGCATCCTCCTGGAGCATGTACCCAACACTGTGCTGAAACAGTTCGGGGGACTCCTCAGGAGGAGGACATGGTGGGTCTAGGGAAGGAGTGACTGATGATTTGTCTGACATTGATACCAGGGAAGACGACGCTTTGGCAGCTGCTTTTCCAGTACCCTGAGCCTGGGTGAGAGAGGATGAGGAGGAGGAGGAGGGCTTGGTCATCCACTCTACCAAGTCTTCGGCATGATGTGGCTCAACATGTCCAGCTGCCGAAAAGAAGGACAAGCGTGTCCCATGGCCATGTGCTGATGACAATGCACCGCGTCCACGACCAGCACTGTTGCCCCCAGACACAGAGCCTGCTTGCCCTCTTTTATTGCCTCCTGACTGTCTGCCTCTCCTTGTTTGCCTTCCAGACATTCTAATAGATGGCCTGCAGGGAGATGGGAAAAAAGCAATAAGGGCTACCTTCAGGTGTCCTTCTCTGTCCCTTGAAACAAGGACTTGCAGAGTGAAATAAACTGACACTCTCCCTACCTACAGTTTTCTGTCCCTAGAATAAATGTTTTTTTTAATCACAATATAGCACAAGGACAATTCAGTCACTGTCCTTCCAGGTCCCTGGAAACAAGGACTTGCAGAGTGAAATAAACTGACACTCTCCCTACCTACAGTTTTCTGTCCCTAGAATAAATGTTTTTTTTAAGCACAATATAGCACAAGGACAATTCACTCACTGTCCTTACAGGTCCCTGGAAACAAGGACTTGCAGAGTGAAAGAAAAAAAACACTCTCCCTACCTACAGTTTTCTGTCCCTAGAAAAAATGTTTTTTTTAATCACAATATAACACAAGGACAATTCACTCACTGTCCTTCCAGGTCCCTGGAAACAAGGACTTGCAGAGTGAAATAAACTGACACTCTCCCTACCTACAGTTTTCTGTCCCTAGAATAAATGTTTTTTTTAATCACAATATAGCACAAGGACAATTCAGTCACTGTCCTTCCAGGTCCCTGGAAACAAGGACTTGCAGAGTGAAATAAACTGACACTCTCCCTACCTACAGTTTTCTGTCCCTAGAATAAATGTTTTTTTTTATCACAATATAGCACAAGGACAATTCAGTCACTGTCCTTCCAGGTCCCTGGAAACAAGGACTTGCAGAGTGAAATAAACTGACACTCTCCCTACCTACAGTTTTCTGTCCCTAGAATAAATGTTTTTTTTAATCACAATATAGCACAAGGACAATTCAGTCACTGTCCTTCCAGGTCCCTGGAAACAAGGACTTGCAGAGTGAAATAAACTGACACTCTCCCTACCTACAGTTTTCTGTCCCTAGAATAAATGTTTTTTTTAATCACAATATAGCACAAGGACAATTCAGTCACTGTCCTTCCAGGTCCCTGGAAACAAGGACTTGCAGAGTGAAATAAACTGACACTCTCCCTACCTACAGTTTTCTGTCCCTAGAATAAATGTTTTTTTTAATCACAATATAGCACAAGGACAATTCAGTCACTGTCCTTCCAGGTCCCTGGAAACAAGGACTTGCAGAGTGAAATAAACTGACACTCTCCCTACCTACAGTTTTCTGTCCCTAGAATAAATGTTTTTTTTAAGCACAATATAGCACAAGGACAATTCACTCACTGTCCTTACAGGTCCCTGGAAACAAGGACTTGCAGAGTGAAAGAAAAAAAACACTCTCCCTACCTACAGTTTTCTGTCCCTAGAAAAAATGTTTTTTTTAATCACAATATAACACAAGGACAATTCAGTCACTGTCCTTCCAGGTCCCTGGAAACAAGGACTTGCAGAGTGAAATAAACTGACACTCTCCCTACCTACAGTTTTCTGTCCCTAGAATAAATGTTTTTTTTAAGCACAATATAGCACAAGGACAATTCAGTCACTGTCCTTCCAGGTCCCTGGAAACAAGGACTTGCAGAGTGAAATAAACTGACACTCTCCCTACCTACAGTTTTCTGTCCCTAGAATAAATGTTTTTTTTAAGCACAATATAGCACAAGGACAATTCACTCACTGTCCTTACAGGTCCCTGGAAACAAGGACTTGCAGAGTGAAAGAAAAAAAACACTCTCCCTACCTACAGTTTTCTGTCCCTAGAAAAAATGTTTTTTTTAATCACAATATAACACAAGGACAATTCACTCACTGTCCTTCCAGGTCCCTGGAAACAAGGACTTGCAGAGTGAAATAAACTGACACTCTCCCTACCTACAGTTTTCTGTCCCTAGAATAAATGTTTTTTTTAAGCACAATATAGCACAAGGACAATTCACTCACTGTCCTTACAGGTCCCTGGAAACAAGGACTTGCAGAGTGAAAGAAAAAAAACACTCTCCCTACCTACAGTTTTCTGTCCCTAGAAAAAATGTTTTTTTTAATCACAATATAACACAAGGACAATTCACTCACTGTCCTTCCAGGTCCCTGGAAACAAGGACTTGCAGAGTGAAATAAACTGACACTCTCCCTACCTACAGTTTTCTGTCCCTAGAATAAATGTTTTTTTTAATCACAATATAGCACAAGGACAATTCAGTCACTGTCCTTCCAGGTCCCTGGAAACAAGGACTTGCAGAGTGAAATAAACTGACACTCTCCCTACCTACAGTTTTCTGTCCCTAGAATAAATGTTTTTTTTAATCACAATATAGCACAAGGACAATTCAGTCACTGTCCTTCCAGGTCCCTGGAAACAAGGACTTGCAGAGTGAAATAAACTGACACTCTCCCTACCTACAGTTTTCTGTCCCTAGAATAAATGTTTTTTTTAATCACAATATAGCACAAGGACAATTCAGTCACTGTCCTTCCAGGTCCCTGGAAACAAGGACTTGCAGAGTGAAATAAACTGACACTCTCCCTACCTACAGTTTTCTGTCCCTAGAATAAATGTTTTTTTTAAGCACAATATAGCACAAGGACAATTCACTCACTGTCCTTCCAGGTCCCTGGAAACAAGGACTTGCAGAGTGAAAGAAACTGACACTCTCCCTACCTACAGTTTTCTGTCCCTAGAATAAATGTTTTTTTAAGCACAATATAGCACAAGGACAATTCACTCACTGTCCTTCCAGGTCCCTGGAAACAAGGACTTGCAGAGTGAAAGAAACTGACACTGTCCCTACCTACAGTTTTCTGTCCCTAGAATAAATGTTTTTTTTAAGCACACTATAGCACAAGCACAAAACACACTGACACTCTCCCTACCTATCCTTCTCTTTCCCTAAACTAAAGGAATCCAGGTTAAGCAAGAAAGAAATAACAGTCACTGTCCCTGCCTATGCTGCTCTATCCCTGCTCCGGAACACACTACACTAGGCCGCCGTGCTGGCGGCCTTTTATAGTGTGGGGCGTGTACTAAACACCCTCAGCAATAATTGGCCACAGGCATCCTGCCTGTGGCCAATCATTGCTCTCCTCGCTGCCGGCGCTGTGATTGGCCAAGCATGCGGGGTCACAGTGCATGCTTGGCCAATCACAGCGCCTGGATGACACTGCGATGGCGTAGTGCATTGTGGGCCGTTCGCGTCACTCAAATTTGGCGCGAAAGGCCCAAATCGTTCGATCTTCGTCGAACGATCGAACAGCCGATGTTCGAGTCGAACGTATGTTCGACTCGAACACGAAGCTCATCCCTACTCAACATGTCCAGCTGCCGAAAAGAAGGACAAGCGTGTCCCATGGCCATGTGCTGATGACAATGCACCGCGTCCACGACCAGCACTGTTGCCCCCAGACACAGAGCCTGCTTGCCCTCTTTTATTGCCTCCTGACTGTCTGCCTCTCCTTGTTTGCCTTCCAGACATTCTAATAGATGGCCTGCAGGGAGATGGGAAAAAAGCAATAAGGGCTACCTTCAGGTGTCCTTCTCTGTCCCTTTACTTAAGGATTTCTAAATATGGTTCAGGATGATTGCTTTTGCACAGAATAGCACAACGACAATTTCCCTGACTGTCCAAAAAAACAAGGATTTCAAAGATGGTTGATGAGGAATGCTTTAGCACACTATAGCACAAGGAGAATTCCCTCACTGTCCTTCCCTGTCCCTAGAAACAAGGATTCGCACAGTAAAAGACACTGACACTCTCCCTACCTATAGTTTTCTGTCCCTAGAAAAAATGTTTTTTTAAAGCACACTATAGCACAAGGAGAATTCCCTCACTGTCCTTCCCTGTCCCTAGAAACAAGGATTCGCACAGTAAAAGACACTGACACTCTCCCTACCTATAGTTTTCTGTCCCTAGAAAAAATGTTTTTTTAAAGCACACTATAGCACAAGGAGAATTCCCTCACTGTCCTTCCCTGTCCCTAGAAACAAGGATTCGCACAGTAAAAGACACTGACACTCTCCCTACCTATAGTTTTCTGTCCCTAGAAAAAATGTTTTTTTAAAGCACACTATAGCACAAGGAGAATTTCCCTCACTTTCCTTCTTTGTCCCTAGAAACAAGGATTATCACAGTGAAAGAAACTGACACTCTTCCTACCTATAGTTTTCTGTCCCTAGAAAAAATGTTTTTTTAAAGCACACTATAGCACAAGGAGAATTCCCTCACTGTCCTTCCCTGTCCCTAGAAACAAGGATTCGCACAGTAGAAGACACTGACACTCTCCCTACCTATAGTTTTCTGTCCCTAGAAAAAATGTTTTTTTAAAGCACACTATAGCACAAGGAGAATTCCCTCACTGTCCTTCCCTGTCCCTAGAAACAAGGATTCGCACAGTAAAACACACTGACACTCTCCCTACCTATAGTTTTCTGTCCCTAGAAAAAATGTTTTTTTAAAGCACACTATAGCACAAGGAGAATTTCACTCACTTTCCTTCTTTGTCCCTAGAAACAAGGATTATCACAGTGAAAGAAACTGACACTCTTCCTTCCTATAGTTTTCTGTCCCTAGAAAAAATGTTTTTTTAAAGCACACTATAGCACAAGGAGAATTCCCTCACTGTCCTTCCCTGTCCCTAGAAACAAGGATTCGCACAGTAAAAGACACTGACACTCTCCCTACCTATAGTTTTCTGTCCCTAGAAAAAATGTTTTTTTAAAGCACACTATAGCACAAGGAGAATTTCACTCACTATCCTTCTTTGTCCCTAGAAACAAGGATTATCACAGTGAAAGAAACTGACACTCTTCCTTCCTATAGTTTTCTGTCCCTAGAAAAAATGTTTTTTTAAAGCACACTATAGCACAAGGAGAATTCCCTCACTGTCCTTCCCTGTCCCTAGAAACAAGGATTCACACAGTAAAAGACACTGACACTCTCCCTACCTATAGTTTTCTGTCCCTAGAAAAAATGTTTTTTTAAAGCACACTATAGCACAAGGAGAATTTCCCTCACTTTCCTTCTTTGTCCCTAGAAACAAGGATTATCACAGTGAAAGAAACTGACACTCTTCCTTCCTATAGTTTTCTGTCCCTAGAAAAAATGTTTTTTTAAAGCACACTATAGCACAAGGAGAATTCCCTCACTGTCCTTCCCTGTCCCTAGAAACAAGGATTCGCACAGTAAAAGACACTGACACTCTCCCTACCTATAGTTTTCTGTCCCTAGAAAAAATGTTTTTTTAAAGCACACTATAGCACAAGGAGAATTCCCTCACTGTCCTTCCCTGTCCCTAGAAACAAGGATTCGCACAGTAAAAGACACTGACACTCTCCCTACCTATAGTTTTCTGTCCCTAGAAAAAATGTTTTTTTAAAGCACACTATAGCACAAGGAGAATTTCCCTCACTGTCCTTCCCTGTCCCTAGAAACAAGGATTCGCACAGTAAAACACACTGACACTCTCCCTACCTATAGTTTTCTGTCCCTAGAAAAAATGTTTTTTTAAAGCACACTATAGCACAAGGAGAATTTTCCCTCACTGTCCTTCCCTGTCCGTAGAAACAAGGATTCACACAGTAAAACACACTGACACTCTCCCTACCTATAGTTTTCTGTCCCTAGAAAAAATGTTTTTTTAAAGCACACTATAGCACAAGGAGAATTTCCCTCACTGTCCTTCCCTGTCCCTAGAAACAAGGATTCGCACAGTAAAACACACTGACACTCTCCCTACCTATAGTTTTCTGTCCCTAGAAAAAATGTTTTTTTAAAGCACACTATAGCACAAGGAGAATTCCCTCACTGTCCTTCCCTGTCCCTAGAAACAAGGATTCGCACAGTAAAACACACTGACACTCTCCCTACCTATCCTTCTCTTTCCCTAAACTAAAGGAATCCAGGTTAAGCAAGAAAAAATAAATGTCACTGTCCCTGCCTATGCTTCTCTTTCCCTGCTCCGGAACACACTACACTAGGCTGCCGTGCTGGCGGCCTTTTATAGTGTGGGGCGTGTACTAAACACCCTCAGCAATAATTGGCCACAGGCATCCTGCCTGTGGCCAATCATTGCTCTCCTCGCTGCCGGCGCTGTGATTGGCCAAGCATGCGGGGTCACAGTGCATGCTTGGCCAATCACAGCGCCTGGATGACACTGCGATGGCGTAGTGCATTGTGGGCCGTTCGCGTCACTCGAATTTGGCGCGAACGGCCCAAATCGTTCGATCTTCGTCTAACGATCGAACAGCCGATGTTCGAGTCGAACGTATGTTCGACTCGAACACGAAGCTCATCCCTACTGGTGAGCAGTCATGTTGGAACAGGAAGGGGCCGTCCCCAAACTCCTCCCACAAAGTTGGGAATATGAAATTGTTCAAAATGTCTTGGTATGCTGACGCCTTAAAGTGAATGTAGATGGTTAATTTATTTATTTTTTCTAAACAACAAACATGTCATACGTACCTGCTCTGTACAAGGGTTTTGCACAGAGCGGCCCTGATCCTCCTTTTCTGGGGTCCCCCTGGCTCTTCCTCTTCATCTAATGCCCCCTCCGAGAGCCTGCAAACCATGAGACTTTACAACTCTTTTAAGAGTTCCCTTCACTGGAACTAAGGGGCCAAGCCCAACCCCTGAAAAACCCAACCCCTGAAAAACGACCCCCACACCATAATCCCCCCTCCACCAAATGATTTGGACCAGTGCACAAAGAAAGGTCCACAAAGACATTGATGAGTGAGTTTGGGGTGGAAGAACTTGACAGAGTCCTGACCTCAACCCGATAGAACACCTTTGGGAGCGGAGACTGCGAGCCAGGCCTTCTCGTCCAACATCAGTGCCTGACCTCACAAATGCTCTTCTGGAAGAATGGTGAAACATTACCATAGACACACTCCTAAACCTTGTGGACGGCCTTCCCAGAAGAGTTGAAGCTGTTATAGCTGCAAACAGGGCCGCCATCAGGGGGGTACAGGCAGTACACCTGTAAGGGGCCTGGAGGTCCCCAGGGCCCGGATGGCAACCCCCCTTTTTTTATAATTTTTTTTTTATTTCTTTCTATTTCTTCGCAGCGGCAGCACCCCGCCCGCTTCTCAATTCACGGCAGCCCCCCCCACTTCTCAATTTGTGGTGGCAGAACCCCCCCCCGGTTCTGCTCCAGGGGGCCCAAGCTGTGTAAGGGGCCCCAAAATTCCTGATGGCGGCCCTGGCTGCCAACTCAATATTAAACTCTACGGACTAAGACTGGGATGCCATTAAAGTTCATGTGAGTGTGTAAAGGCAGGCGTCCCAATACTTTTGGTAATATAGTGTACTTTTGATGCAGCAACCACTGAAAACACACCATTACCATGTCAATAAACCATTAGAAACTACCAGTAAAGGGTTTGGCGTTCTCATGCAAGGGACCTGTTCTGCAGCAAACATCAAAGGCTCCTGCTGCTTACTTGTTGACCTCTGTCAGTCTTTATCATCACTTAGCAGACCTGGAGCTCGGCTGTCCGTCACACAATCAGTAGATCAGGAGTCACGTCCCCGGAGGTTTGTACTCTCAGGTATGGTCATTAGAAGACCGGCTTTCCCAGCCAAGCCCTTCACTTGTCTGATCATTTTTAAGGACTCCTTCCATTGAAGTCTAATGGTGTCAAAAATGCTCGAAGCATTATAAGAAGAAGCTCATGTAGATGATTAAGCTTCAAGTTTCAATGATACTACGATTAGGCGCAGTGGCGGCTGGCGCTAAAAAATCTTGGGGGTCGCAAAAAAAAAAAACATAAATTGCAGCCACTGTGCCATCAAACGCAGCCACTGTGCCATCAAATGCTGCCACTGTGCCACCAAACGCTCCCACTGTGCCCTCAAATGCTCCCACTGTGCCCTCAAACGCTCCCACTGTGCCCTCAAACGCTCCCACTGTGCCCTCAAACGCTCTCACTGTGCCATCAAACGCTGCCACTGTGCCATCAAACGCTGCCACTGTGCCATCAAACGCTGCGACTGTGCCCATCAAACGCTGCGACTGTGCCCATCAAACGCTGCGACTGTGCCATCAAACGCTGCGACTGTGCCCATCAAACGCTGCGACTGTGCCCATCAAATGCTGCGACTGTGCCCATCAAACTCTGCCACTGTGCCATCAAATGCTGCCACTGTGCCATCAAACGCTGCTACTGTGCCATTAAAAGCTGACACTGTGCCATCAAACGCTGCCACTGTGCCATCAAATGCTGCAACTGTGCCATCAAATGCTGCGACTGTGCCCATCAAACGCTGCCACTGTGCCATCAAACGCTGCCACTGTGCCATCAAACGCTGCCACTGTGCCATCAAACGCTGCGACTGTGCCCATCAAACGCTGTGACTGTGCCCATCAAACGCTGCGACTGTGCCCATCAAATGCTGCGACTGTGCCCATCAAATGCTGCAACTGTGCCAATCAAACTCTGCCACTGTGCCATCAAATGCTGCCACTGTGCCATCAAACGCTGCTACTGTGCCATTAAAAGCTGCCACTGTGCCATCAAACGCTGCCACTGTGCCATCAAACGCTCCCACTGTGCCATCAAATGCTGCAACTGTGCCATCAAATGCTGCGACTGTGCCCATCAAACGCTGCCACTGTGCCATCAAACGCTGCCACTGTGCCATCAATTGCAGCCACTGTGCCATCAAACACTGCCACTGTGCCATCAAACTCTGTCACTGTGCCATCAAACGCTGCCACTGTGCCATCAACCGCAGCCACTTTGCCATCAATTGCAGTCACTGTGCCATCAAACGCTGCCACTGTGCCACCAAACACAGCCACTGTGCCACCAAACACAGCCACTGTGCCATTAAAAGCTGACACTGTGCCATCAAACGCTGCCATTGTGCCATAAAACGCTGCCACTGTGCCATCAAACACTCCCACTGTGCCATCAAATGCTGCCACTGTGCCTTCAAATGCTGCGACTGTGCCCATCAAATGCTGCAACTGTGCCCATCAAACGCTGCCACTGTGCCATCAAATGCTGCCACTGTGCCATCAAACGCAGTGACTGTGCCATCAATTGCAGCCACTGTGCCATCAAACGCTGCCAATGTGCCCAATAAATGCTGCCAGTGTGCCAAATGCTGGCAGTGTGCCAAATTCTGCCAGTGTGCCCCCCGCCCGCTCGCCGCCTGCCCGGCACTTTCCCTGTCTTGTGGGGCAGCGGGTGACGGCGACGAGCGGGGTCCTTCATACGTCTCTCTCCTGCACTTCTTCTCCGTCCTCTCCTCCCGTCAGGCGTCCAATAGCGGCGCCTGTTGTTTCAGCCAATCAGGTGATAGGTAACCAGACCTGAGCAACCTGATTGGCTGAGAGGCAGGTCAGTGTTAGGGAAGCGATGTGTTCGGTTCCCTAACATACCACTGAGTAATCAGCGGACGCACAGCAGTGCGCCGGTACCCTTTTGGAAGCCTATTAGAGCCTATGGCTCTAATCAGGCGCTTCCAAAGAAACCCCGCCGCTGTAATTCATATGCCCGGTGCCCGACAAGGGGCCGGGCACATGAATAGAGGGCGGCAGGGGGCGGCAGCGGCGACCATAGATAGATTCATGCAACACATGAATCTATCTATGGTGAGAGAGAGAGTGACAGGAGAGGCGGCGCTCCTGCGCCCTTTATGGACGCACCGCCACTGATTAGGCGTGAACAGGAGCAATTGAAGACCACAGAATATGGTATGATGAGTGTTTTACCCTCGGATCACACCAATGCGTTTTTTAGTGCCTCTTGCAGTTTGCAGAAATGCGCTACAGTCCATTTAACATGGTCTCCAATTGGACACGTTCACATCAATGCGTTTTGCGGCCGGTGCGTTTTTGAAAAGGGTCGGCGACTTTTTTTCTGTGTTTTGCGCGCAATAGACTTTAATGGAATCGCACCGGAAATGCAAGTGTTGTGTTTGTGATGCGATTTTTTGATGCGTTTTTTATTTTTCTGTTCAAAACACTGCATATGGCTGGTTGCTAAGGAGGGGGCCGGGAAGCCGGCCGCCACGTCCTTAACAACCGATGAGTCATTAGCTGACAGCGGGTTTCCCCGCTGACAGCTTGATTGTAAAACAAAATTGCTGGCAAAAAAAAATTGTGAAAAAAGTTGTGAAAAAAAGACGTGGGGCCCCCCCCCCCCCCACCCACCCAAACTCCATACCAGACCCTTATCCGAGAATGCAGCCCGGCAGGTCAGGAAAGGGAGAAAACAAGCGAGCGCCCCTCTCCTGAACCATACCAGGCTGCATTCCCCCAACACAGGGGGGGGATGGGTGGTTGAAGGGGTTCTGCCCCCTCCCGCAAAGCACCGTGCCCCCATGTTGATGAGGACAAGGGACTCTTCCCGACAACCCTGGCCAGTGGTTGTTGGGATCTGCAGGCAGGGGGGCTTATCAGAATCTGGATCCTGGCCCCCTATGTAAATAGGTATTGGGTATCGGGCTTCCCCACCTACAGCTGAAATGTAAACAAAAGAATGCCGGCAATTAAAAATTCTGAAGAAAACAGTGTGGGGTCTCCCCCACGCCAAAAAAAAAACCTTGTGGGGGTCCCTCCCAAATCAATACCAGACCCTTATCCGAGCATGCAGCCCGGCAGGCCAGGAAAGTCATGAAGCGTACCAGGCCACATGCCCTCAACATGGGGGGGGGTACTTTGCCCCCCCCCCACACCAATGCACCTTGTCCCCATACTGATGGGGACAAGGGCCTCTTTCTCGCAACCCTGGCTGGTGGTTGTGGGGATCTGCGAGCGGGGGTGGGGGGGCTGGTATGGATTTGAGGGGAGGGGGAACCCCATGCTATTTTGTTTCTGAAATTTTCATTGCCAACACTCTTTTCTTTACATTTCAGCTGTCAGTGGGGAAGCCCGCTGACAGCTGATGAGTCATCGGTTGGTAAGAACGCAGCGGCCATCTTCCCGGCCCCGCTCCTTAAAAACCAGCTATTCTCTTCATACAGAATTAGAATCAGTCATGTATTTTTTTGACCGATCCAAATTCGAATCGTTTGGAGAATTTGGAATTGGCTAGAAAACTAATATGCAAAAAACGGATTTTAATGAAATTTGTTACTATTTCATTTGGATACATCTGAATCTCTGAATAATCAAAAATTCATCCGAATTTATATTCAGACCGAAACAAATTGCACATGCCTATCCCTCCTAATGCAGCACATACACATACAGTATATATGTGAAAAGTGTGTGTGTGGGGGGGGGGGGACATTTGTATTCAGCCCCCCTTATTCTGATAACTAAAATCTAGAGGACCCAATTGCCTTCAGAAGTCACCTAATTAGTAAATAGAGTCCACCTGTGTGACATGTAATCTCAGTATAAATACAGCTGTTCTGTGAAGCCCTCAGAGGTTTGTTGGAGAACCTTAGTGAACAAACAGCATCATGAAGGCCAAGGAACACACCAGACAGGTCAGGGATAAAGTTGTGCAGAAGTATAAAGCAGGGTCAGGTTATAAAAAAATATCTCAAACTTTGAACATCTCACGGAGCTCTGTTCAATCCATCATCGGAAAATGGAAAGAGTATGGCACAACTGCAAACCCACCAAGACATGGCCGTCCACCTAAACTGACCAGGCCGGGCAAGGAGAGCATTCATCAGAGAAGCAGCCAAGAGGCCCCATGGTAACTCTGGAGGAGCTGCAGAGATCCACAGCTCAGGGGGGAGAATCTGTCCACAGGACAACTATTAGTCGTGCTTCTCCACAAATCTGCCCTTTATGGAAGAGTGACAAGAAGAAAGACATTGGTGAGAGAAAGTCATAAGAAGTCCTGTTTGCAGTTTGTGAGAAGCCATGTGGGGGACACAGCAAACATGTGGGGGACACAGCAAACATGTGAGAGACACAGCAATCATGTGGAGGACACAGCAATCATAAGGGGGACACAGCAATCATGT
This sequence comes from Rana muscosa, assembly GCA_029206835.1. Lineage (NCBI taxonomy): Eukaryota > Metazoa > Chordata > Amphibia > Anura > Ranidae > Rana > Rana muscosa. Next base: position 410,946,420 of record CM055118.1, on the reverse strand, counting down.
GGGGGACACAGCAATTATGTGGGGGTCACAGCAAACATGTGGGGGACACAGCAATTATGTGGGGGGCACAGCAAACATGTGGGGGACACAGCAAACATGTGGAGGACACAGCAATCATGTGGAGGACACAGCAATCATGTGGGGGACACAGCAATCATGTGGGGGACACAGCAATTATGTGGGGGGCACAGCAAACATGTGGGGGACACAGCAAACATGTGGAAGAAGGTGCTCTGGTCAGATGAGACCAAAATTTAACTTTTTGGCCTAAAAGCAAAACGCTATGTGTGGGGAAAACTAACACTGCACATCACCCTGAACACACCATCCCCACCGTGAAACATGGTGGTGGCCGCATCATGAGGTGGGGATGCTTTTCTTCAGCAGGGACAGGGAAGCTGGTCAGAGTTGATGGGAAGATGGATGGAGACAAATACAGGACAATCTTAGAAGAAAACCTGTTAGAGTCTGCAAAAGACTTGAGACTGGGGGGGAGGGTCACCTTCCAGCAGGACAACGACCCTAAAGTACAACCAGAGCTACAATGGAATGGTTTAGATCAAAGCATATTCATGTGTTAGAACGGCCCAGTCACAGTCCAGACCTAAATCACATTGAGAATCTGTGGCAAGACTTGAAAATTGCTGATCACCGACGCTCTCCATCCAATCTGACAGAACTTAACTACTTGCTTACTGGGCACTTAAACCCCCTTCCTGCCCAGGCCAATTTTCAGCTTTCAGCGCGGTCACGATTTGAATGACAATTGCGCGGTCGTGCGACGTGGCTCCCAAACAAAATTGACGTCCTTTTTTTCCCACAAATAGAGCTTTCTTTTGGTGGTATTTGATCACCTCTGCGGTTTTTATTTTTTGCGCTATAAACAAAAAAAGAGCGACGATTTTGAAAAAAAACACAATATTTTTTATTTTTTTGCTATAATAAATATCCCATTTTTTTTTTTTATATTTTTTTCCTCAGTTTAGTCCGATACGTATTCTTCTACATATTTTTGGTAAAAAAAATCGCAATAAGCGTTTATTGATTGGTTTGCGCAAAAGTTATAGCGTCTACAAAATAGGGGATAGTTTTATTGCATTTTTATTAATAATTTTTTTTTTTACTAGTTATGGAGGCGATCAGCGATTTTTATTGTGACTGCGACATTATGGCGGACACATCGGACACTTTTGACACCATTTTGGGACCATTGTCATTTTTACAGTGACCAGTGCTATAAAAATGCACTGATTACTGTAAAAATGACAATGACAGGGAAGGGGTTAACACTAGGGGGCGAGTAAGGGGTTAAATGTGTGCCCTGGGAGTGATTACTACTGTTTGGGGGGGAGGGGACTGACTGGGGGAGGTGACCGATCTGTGTCCCTATGTACAAGGGACACAGCATCGGTCCCTGCTCTGTGTACACGCCGATCGCGGGTACCTGGCGGACATCGCGGCCGCCAGGCACGCGCATCGGCATCTCAGTGATGCGCCGGGCACGCGCGCGTGCCGCTGAAGGCGCTCGCGCGCCCCCCAGTGGCCGAAATAGCCGAGGACGTCTATTGACATCCTCCCGGATTTATAGATCCACATTGTGGCCGTCATTTGTCAATGGCCCGGATCTGAAGCGATTAAGATATTTTACAAAGAAGAATGGGCAGAAATGTCCCTCTCTAGAGACATCCCCAAAACGACTTGCAGCTGTAATTGTAGAGAAAGGGGGTTCTACAAAGTATTGACTCCGGGGGGCGCTATACAAATGCCCCCCCACACTTTTCACATATTTATTTGTAACATTTATCATTTTCCTTCCACTTCACAATTATGTGACACTTTGTGTTGGTCCATCACAGGGGTCTCCAAACCTTTCAAGCAAAGGGCCAGTTTACAGTGCTTCAGACTTGACTAGGGTAGCTCAAAGTAGGGTGACCACATTTCCAAACTGCCAATCAGGGCCCCCCCCCGCCCCCCAGCGCACGCCCCAAAAAAGATGATTTTTTATACTTTTTTTGCCGGTTTTTGGAAAAACAAATGCAAACAGGGGTCACCAGTTTAGACAGGTGGTATACATTTTTTACATATATATTTTTTATTGCCCCCCACTTGTCAGCCTCATTTTTTATTGCCCCCACTTGTCAGCCTCATTTTTTATTGCCCCCCACTTGTCAGCTTCATTTTTATTGCCCCCCACTTGTCAGCCTCATTTTTTATTGCCCCCCACTTGTCAGCTTTATTTTTATTGCCCCCCACTTGTCAGCCTCATTTTTTATTGCCCCCCACTTGTCAGCTTAATTTTTATTGCCCCCCACTTGTCAGCCTCATTTTTTATTGCCCCCCACTTGTCAGCTTCATTTTTTATTGCCCCCCACTTGTCAGCTTCATTTTTATTGCCCCCCACTTGTCAGCCTCATTTTTTATTGCCCCCCACTTGTCAGCTTCTTTTTTTTGCCCCCCACTTGTCAGCTTCATTTTTATTGCCCCCCACTTGTCAGCCTCATTTTTTATTGCCCCCCACTTGTCAGCTTCATTTTTATTGCCCCCCACTTGTCAGCCTCATTTTTTATTGCCCCCCCCCCACTTGTCAGCTTCATTTTTTATTGCCCCCCCATTTGTCAGCCTCATTTTTATTGCCCCCACTTGTCAGCTTCATTTTTTATTTCCCCCCCACTTGTCAGCTTCATTTTTTATTGCCCCCCATTTGTCAGCCTCATTTTTATTGCCCCCACTTGTCAGCTTCATTTTTTATTTACCCCCCACTTGTCAGCTTCATTTTTATTGCCCCCCAGGGCAGGGTCCCACTTTGTAAGCCTCATTTATTACTGTTCTGTCCCCAGCCCCAGTGCTCCAACGTATCACCTGACCTGCTCCAATCAGGTTCCGTTTTCTCACTTTCTAATCTGGACTGGTCTGGTGTGATGGGCGGTTGAGCGCCAGTCTTTGTTCCCCGGCCTCAGGCAGTCGGGCGGCTCGGGCAATGCGCTGTGGGAGTCGGGAGGGGAGGAGTCAGGAGGTGCTGCTGCCGCGGTCAGTGAAGGAGAGGTGGTGGGTGGACTGGGAGCGCAGGGCAGCACTGGGTAAAAGCCTTGCTCCTCTCGGCCTCGCTCTGAGAGACTCTGCGAATGTGAAGTCACTGGTTGCTAGACGCCAGGCGGGGCGGCCCTAGCAACCAGTTTGGCAATTGTCTATTAGGGTGGCTGTGTGTCCTCATTTCATTCCGGGACAATGTATTGTCCCAGAATGAAGGTGCCCGGGACACGGGACACAAAATGTGAATTGCGGGACAATCCCAGGCAATGCGGGACAATCCCGGGCAATCCGGGACACGTTGGCACCCTAGCTCAGAGGTACCCCTCCTACTGATACTTAGCCCCCTATACCTCCAACCCCCCCATTCCCATTAAACACATGACACTGGTTGGAGTTAAATGGCCTTTTATTAAACAACATAATTAATCAATAACAATTTAAACAGAAACATAAACCAAAGCTAGATGTCCCCAGCCACAACAACACTGACTCGGGGACATTAACACTTGCCCCACAGACCATACAGGTCTACCACTACCTGGTCCCTCTTAGTGGACCACACCCAACCAGAGGACACCATACCAACGATGGTTCCCCACTTGTATCCCACCGACAGATTTTATAACCCCATCCAAGGGGTCCCAACAGCCATCTTCACGCCTACACCCTAAAAACCAACTTGCCCTATCTCAGGAAAGGAGGGCGGGACGTTCCTCTGATGGCTTCCCAACGTCGACTGCTACGAAACCACCCCTTCCCCCAGTCTTTCTCCTACGCTCCTCCCCATCACTCCGTCTACTCACCAATCACGTAAGTAAGAAACTACCACCTATCTCTTTGGCACATTAACCCCTCAACTGTCTGGTTCCCCTTCCACCCTGTCATGCCAGCCCTATGCTTTATTCATTCCTCCTAGCTCCGGGCCTTCCTATAGGGGGGCCAGATTGTGGCCAGTGGGAGTAGAGAAGGCCCCGGGCCCAGCATCAGTGAGAATAAACATGGCCTTAGTGTTGGTGGTCAGTAGGAGGGGAAGTAGTGCCCCATCATTGGTATTAATGGAAGAAATATTGGCCCATTATTGTTATCAGTGGGGGGAATAGGGCCTCATATCATTGGGGGAAATAGTGCCCCAAGGGCTGGATGAAGGCTAGCAAAGGGCCACATCCGGCCCTGGGGCCCACAGTTTGGAGACCCCTGGCATGGCTGGTGCAAGGATTTTTGGCACCCTCTTGGCTCAACCTCTGACTCCACCCCCTTTGCCCTGTCCATGTATGCCCCACCTTTTTTAATAAAGCACCCATTAAATGCAGCCTCACCAGCGCCCATCAAATGCAGCCTCACCAGCACCCATCAATGCAGCCTCACCAGTGCCCATCAAATGCAGCCTCACCAGTGCCCATCAAATGCAGCCTCACCAGCGCCCATCAAATGAAGCCTCACCAGTGCCCATCAAATGCAGCCTCACCAGCACCCATCAAATGCAGCCTCACCAGTGCCCATCAAATGCAGCTTTACCAGCGCCCGTCAAATGCAGCCTCACCAGCGCCCATCAAATGCAGCCTCACCAGTGTCCATCAAATGCAGCCTCACCAGTGTCCATCAAATGCAGCCTCACCAGTGTCCATCAAATGCAGCCTCACTAGCGCCCATCAATGCAGCCTCACCAGCACCCATCAAATGCAGCCTCACCAGCGCCATCAAATGCAGCCTCACCAGCGCCCATCAAATGCAGCCTCACCAGCACCCATCAAATGCAGCTTTACCAGCGCCCATCAAATGCAGCCTCACCAGTGTCCATCAAATGCAGCCTCACCAGTGTCCATCAAATGCAGCCTCACCAGCGCCCATCAAATGCAGCCTCACCAGCGCCCATCAAATGCAGCCTCACCAGTGTCTATCAAATGCAGCCTCACCAGTGTCCATCAAATGCAGCCTCACCAGCGCCCATCCAATGCAGCCTCACCAGTGTCCATCAAATTCAGCCTCGCCAGCACCCATCAAATGCAGCCTCATCAGCGATGAATGTTTGTTTGCTTCCATTCCTTTGGGAGTCGGGACACAGACACAGTCCACCACTCCCACCATTGTTTGTTCCTAAATCTTAAAAATAATTATCCTCGCTTAATACAAAAAAAAACCTCCCAGAACACCCCCCCCCCCCCGTCACAGATCGGCCTTCTCTTTTTTTCTTTTTCAAAATGTCACCAATCGCCATTCCCCAAAAAATGTCACTTTCTGTCAAAACTCCATCTTTCGCGTTCTTCCTTCCAAAGGCGAGGCGTTGGCGCTGGCTGGTTCTTTTTTCGCCTGGCAGTCCGGTTGCCGTGGCCCCCCTATCAGCTTCCTGCCTTCATGGGCGAACAGAGAGCTCCCTCACAGTCTGTTTCCCCACCCCCCCCACCTCTTTCGCCGCGCCGCGTGTGCGCAGAAAAGAATTCGCTTAATCATAAACAGCTTGCCTCCGAAGGCAGCCAAGAGAAATATCATTTCGATTAGATGTTTATAAAAATGCTATTGTACGCGGCGCAGATTAATCATGTTGTTAGGTAAGCAGTGCGACAGTTTTATGGCGGGTTTGAAGCGAGTCTGTCACCAACGCTTTCGGGATTATAATGCTTTTCTTGCCGTTTTTGATTCATTAGCTCAGATCCTTAATAGAATTAGTGCTTTCATTTCCCTTTCTTTTTTTTTGCTTATTTGACATCTTCAATAGAATTCTTTTTTTCTTTTTATCCTTTTTGTTGCCTCAACATGTTACCGTCTCTGTAAAAGCACTTTCAATATTTCATGGGGAGATTTAAAGCGCTGAGCGGGTTCTTTTGTGTGGTCTACAGAAAAGAAGAAAAAAAAAAAGCCACCGTTTTTTTTTTTGGACTAACCTGCGGGCGCCGACAACCGTCGCATGAATTAACCCCTTCTTACAAGCTTGTCATTTTCTAATTTAAAAGAACCATCGTAGAGCGGACGGCGGTAAAAGTAGCGTTGCCGTTTGAGTCTGATGAATAATAGCAATGGGGGGGGGGGGGAGAATATGGGGACCAGATGAGAGCGTCTGAGAGAAAAAAAAACGGCCAAAAAAAAAGAAGTTGCCTCATGCATATTTTGCGATCTCTGTTCTATCTCAAAGTCATCATCTTGTGTATTCCTAATGCCAACGTGGAGCTGGAGATAATGCGGGCCGCGGGTCACGGGAGAATGAGGACCACGTCGCTCACCGTTACCATTCCTTAATGCCTATAGTCTAGTGGGCAGTGGCGGCTGGTGCTCAAAATTTTTTGGGGGGGCGCAAACAAACTGAACAAAAAAAAAACATCAATTGCCGCCACTGTGCCCATTAAACGCAGCCACTGTGCCCAAACGCCACCAGTTTGCCCCCTCAAATGCACCCAGTTTGTCCCCAAATGCAGCCAGTTTGTCCCCAAATACAGCCAGTTTGTCCCCCAAATACAGCCAGTTTCCCCCCCAAATACAGCCAGTTTCCCCCCCAAATGCAGCCAGTTTCCCCCCCAAATACAGCCAATTTTCCCCCAAATGCAGCCAGTTTCCCCCAAATGCAGCCAGTTTCCCCCAAATACAGCCAGTTCCCCCCCAAATACAGCCAGTCCCCCCCCCAAATGCAGCCAGTTTCCCCCCAAATGCAGCCAGTTTCCCCCCAAGTGCAGCCAGTTTTCCCCAAATACAGCCAGTTCCCCCCCAAATACAGCCAGTTCCCCCCCAAATGCAGCCAGTTTCCCCCCAAATACAGCCAGTTTCCCCCCAGCCCTGCACTTACCTTCCTTGGGTCAGCGTCGTCCTCCTCCACGCTCCCTCCGCTCCCTCATGTCTTTTCCCGTCCTCGATGTCACTTCAGCCAATCAGGTTACCAGTAACCAGACCCGGTGAACCTGATTGGCTGAGACGCGTGTCAGTGTTAACCAAGGAACGCACAGCCCGTGCATCCCCTGGTTAACTATTTGGAAGCCAATTACAGCCCACAAGCTGTAATCTGGAAGCCTATCAGAGCCACTGGCTCTGATAGACACTTCCAAAAACCAACCAGCCGCTGTTATTCAGATGGCCGGCGCTCACCAGGGGGCCGGCCATCTGAATAGTGGGCGGCAGCGGCGCCGGCGACAATACATAGGTTCATGCAATGCATGAATGTATGTATTGTTGACTGTGCAGGGGAGAGAGGGGGCGGCGCTCCTGCGCCCACTATGGACACACCGCCACTGGTCCAGTGATGGGGAACCTTGGCACCCCAGGTGTTTTGGAACTACATTTCCCATGATGCTCATGTACTCTGCAGTGTAGTTGAGCATCATGGGAAATGTAGTTCCAAAAGAATTGGGGTGCCAAGGTTCACCATCACTGCTATAGTCCAGTGGTCTCCAAACTGCGGCCCGGGGGGCCGGATGCGGCCCTTTGCTTGCTTTTATCAGGCCCTTGGGGTGCTATTTTATTTACTGACACCAAGGGCACAATTTCTCCTAGTGACACAAACAATGGGGTAAAATTCCCACCAATGACATCAATGATGGGACACCGTTCCTCCCAATGACACCAACCATGGGGCCGAAATGACACCAATGATGGGGCATAATCCTTCCCAAGGACACCACCAATGGGGCCCAATGACACCAATTATGGGGGATTTTATACTCCCACTGACATTGGGACATTTTGTACTCCCAATTGCCACAGTCCGGCCCCCCCTATAGTCTGATGGACAGTAAACTGGCCCTTTGTTTAGAAAGTTTGGAGACCCCTGCGGTATAGTCCATTATACATGGCTGAGGAATGGGGAGGTCTTCGGTCCATTGGACTTCACCATTGTGATTAAACTGGACAAGGCCTGCGGACTCACATGGATTCTGTCTCAAGCATGGGCCATACCGGTAAAACCCTGCACAGGCCTTGGGTTGGACTGCATGCTCTTGTCACATGATTCTGTGCCCTTGTTCCGTTGAGGTGGACAAGGTCTGTGGATTCCGTCTAGCATGGACCATGGCCGAGGAATGTGGAGGTTTTCGGTCCACTGGGCTCCACTATTGCCGGTGTAGGAGAAGGAGGTCTTCATGTCATACTTCCTATGTGATTGTTGGTAAATTTCATTCTTATGTTCCTCCATGGAATACAAAGGAATTCCAAGTATGGAGGTTTTATACATTGTTACCTTGGACCAGCTTGGAGACATAGTTACATAGTTATATAGTTACATAGTTATATAGTTAAATAGTTACATGTCAGAGCAACCCCTTATATCAGGGTCCCCATCAGAGTAGCCCCTTATATCAGGGTTAGGGATGAGCTTTGTGTTCGAGTCGAACATACGTTCGACTCGAACATCGGCTGTTCGATCGTTCGACGAAGATCGAACGATTTGGGCCGTTCGCGCCAAATTCGAGTGACGCGAACGGCCCACAATGCACTACGTCATCGCAGTGTCATCCAGGCGCTGTGATTGGCCAAGCATGCACTGTGACCCCGCATGCTTGGCCAATCACAGCGCCGGCAGCGAGGAGAGCAATGATTGGCCACAGGCAGGATGCCTGTGGCCAATTATTGCTGAGGGTGTTTAGTACACGCCCCACACTATAAAAGGCCGCCAGCACGGCGGCCTAGTGTAGTGTGTTCCGGAGCAGGGAAAGAGAAGCATAGGCAGGGACAGTGACATTTATTTTTTTCTTGCTTAACCTGGATTCCTTTAGTTTAGGGAAAGAGAAGGATAGGTAGGGAGAGTGTCAGTGTGTTTTACTGTGCGAATCCTTGTTTCTAGGGACAGGGAAGGACAGTGAGGGAATTCTCCTTGTGCTATAGTGTGCTTTAAAAAAACATTTTTTCTAGGGACAGAAAACTATAGGTAGGGAGAGTGTCAGTGTGTTTTACTGTGCGAATCCTTGTTTCTAGGGACAGGGAAGGACAGTGAGGGAATTCTCCTTGTGCTATAGTGTGCTTTAAAAAAACATTTTTTCTAGGGACAGAAAACTATAGGTAGGGAGAGTGTCAGTGTGTTTTACTGTGCGAATCCTTGTTTCTAGGGACAGGGAAGGACAGTGAGGGAATTCTCCTTGTGCTATAGTGTGCTTTAAAAAAACATTTTTTCTAGGGACAGAAAACTATAGGTAGGAAGAGTGTCAGTTTCTTTCACTGTGATAATCCTTGTTTCTAGGGACAGGGAAGGACAGTGAGGGAATTCTCCTTGTGCTATAGTGTGCTTTAAAAAAACATTTTTTCTAGGGACAGAAAACTATAGGTAGGGAGAGTGTCAGTGTGTTTTACTGTGCGAATCCTTGTTTCTAGGGACAGGGAAGGACAGTGAGGGAATTCTCCTTGTGCTATAGTGTGCTTTAAAAAAACATTTTTTCTAGGGACAGAAAACTATAGGAAGGAAGAGTGTCAGTTTCTTTCACTGTGATAATCCTTGTTTCTAGGGACAAAGAAGGAAAGTGAGTGAAATTCTCCTTGTGCTATAGTGTGCTTTAAAAAAACATTTTTTCTAGGGACAGAAAACTATAGGTAGGGAGAGTGTCAGTGTCTTTTACTGTGCGAATCCTTGTTTCTAGGGATAGGGAAGGACAGTGAGGGAATTCTCCTTGTGCTATAGTGTGCTTTAAAAAAACATTTTTTCTAGGGACAGAAAACTATAGGTAGGGAGAGTGTCAGTGTGTTTTACTGTGCGAATCCTTGTTTCTAGGGACAGGGAAGGACAGTGAGGGAATTCTCCTTGTGCTATAGTGTGCTTTAAAAAAACATTTTTTCTAGGGACAGAAAACTATAGGAAGGAAGAGTGTCAGTTTCTTTCACTGTGATAATCCTTGTTTCTAGGGACAGGGAAGGACAGTGAGGGAATTCTCCTGGTGCTATAGTGTGCTTTAAAAAAACATTTTTTCTAGGGACAGAAAACTATAGGTAGGGAGAGTGTCAGTGTGTTTTACTGTGCGAATCCTTGTTTCTAGGGACAGGGAAGGACAGTGAGGGAATTCTCCTTGTGCTATAGTGTGCTTTAAAAAAACATTTTTTCTAGGGACAGAAAACTATAGGAAGGAAGAGTGTCAGTTTCTTTCACTGTGATAATCCTTGTTTCTAGGGACAAAGAAGGACAGTGAGGGAATTCTCCTTGTGCTATAGTGTGCTTTAAAAAAACATTTTTTCTAGGGACAGAAAACTATAGGTAGGAAGAGTGTCAGTTTCTTTCACTGTGATAATCCTTGTTTCTAGGGACAGGGAAGGACAGTGAGGGAATTCTCCTTGTGCTATAGTGTGCTTTAAAAAAACATTTTTTCTAGGGACAGAAAACTATAGGTAGGGAGAGTGTCAGTGTGTTTTACTGTGCGAATCCTTGTTTCTAGGGACAGGGAAGGACAGTGAGGGAATTCTCCTTGTGCTATAGTGTGCTTTAAAAAAACATTTTTTCTAGGGACAGAAAACTATAGGAAGGAAGAGTGTCAGTTTCTTTCACTGTGATAATCCTTGTTTCTAGGGACAAAGAAGGAAAGTGAGTGAAATTCTCCTTGTGCTATAGTGTGCTTTAAAAAAACATTTTTTCTAGGGACAGAAAACTATAGGTAGGGAGAGTGTCAGTGTCTTTTACTGTGCGAATCCTTGTTTCTAGGGACAGGGAAGGACAGTGAGGGAATTCTCCTTGTGCTATAGTGTGCTTTAAAAAAACATTTTTTCTAGGGACAGAAAACTATAGGTAGGGAGAGTGTCAGTGTGTTTTACTGTGCGAATCCTTGTTTCTAGGGACAGGGAAGGACAGTGAGGGAATTCTCCTTGTGCTATAGTGTGCTTTAAAAAAACATTTTTTCTAGGGACAGAAAACTATAGGAAGGAAGAGTGTCAGTTTCTTTCACTGTGATAATCCTTGTTTCTAGGGACAGGGAAGGACAGTGAGGGAATTCTCCTTGTGCTATAGTGTGCTTTAAAAAAACATTTTTTCTAGGGACAGAAAACTATAGGTAGGGAGAGTGTCAGTGTGTTTTACTGTGCGAATCCTTGTTTCTAGGGACAGGGAAGGACAGTGAGGGAATTCTCCTTGTGCTATAGTGTGCTTTAAAAAAACATTTTTTCTAGGGACAGAAAACTATAGGAAGGAAGAGTGTCAGTTTCTTTCACTGTGATAATCCTTGTTTCTAGGGACAAAGAAGGAAAGTGAGTGAAATCCTCTTTGTGCTATAGTGTGCTTTAAAAAAACATTTTTTCTAGGGACAGAAAACTATAGGTAGGGAGAGTGTCAGTGTCTTTTACTGTGCGAATCCTTGTTTCTAGGGACAGGGAAGGACAGTGAGGGAATTCTCCTTGTGCTATAGTGTGCTTTAAAAAAACATTTTTTCTAGGGACAGAAAACTATAGGTAGGGAGAGTGTCAGTGTGTTTTACTGTGCGAATCCTTGTTTCTAGGGACAGGGAAGGACAGTGAGGGAATTCTCCTTGTGCTATAGTGTGCTTTAAAAAAACATTTTTTCTAGGGACAGAAAACTATAGGAAGGAAGAGTGTCAGTTTCTTTCACTGTGATAATCCTTGTTTCTAGGGACAAAGAAGGACAGTGAGGGAATTCTCCTTGTGCTATAGTGTGCTTTAAAAAAACATTTTTTCTAGGGACAGAAAACTATAGGAAGGAAGAGTGTCAGTTTCTTTCACTGTGATAATCCTTGTTTCTAGGGACAGGGAAGGACAGTGAGGGAATTCTCCTTGTGCTATAGTGTGCTTTAAAAAAACATTTTTTCTAGGGACAGAAAACTATAGGTAGGGAGAGTGTCAGTGTGTTTTACTGTGCGAATCCTTGTTTCTAGGGACAGGGAAGGACAGTGAGGGAATTCTCCTTGTGCTATAGTGTGCTTTAAAAAAACATTTTTTCTAGGGACAGAAAACTATAGGAAGGAAGAGTGTCAGTTTCTTTCACTGTGATAATCCTTGTTTCTAGGGACAAAGAAGGAAAGTGAGTGAAATTCTCCTTGTGCTATAGTGTGCTTTAAAAAAACATTTTTTCTAGGGACAGAAAACTATAGGTAGGGAGAGTGTCAGTGTCTTTTACTGTGCGAATCCTTGTTTCTAGGGACAGGGAAGGACAGTGAGGGAATTCTCCTTGTGCTATAGTGTGCTTTAAAAAAACATTTTTTCTAGGGACAGAAAACTATAGGTAGGGAGAGTGTCAGTGTGTTTTACTGTGCGAATCCTTGTTTCTAGGGACAGGGAAGGACAGTGAGGGAATTCTCCTTGTGCTATAGTGTGCTTTAAAAAAACATTTTTTCTAGGGACAGAAAACTATAGGAAGGAAGAGTGTCAGTTTCTTTCACTGTGATAATCCTTGTTTCTAGGGACAAAGAAGGAAAGTGAGTGAAATTCTCCTTGTGCTATAGTGTGCTTTAAAAAAAAAAAATTTCTAGGGACAGAAAACTATAGGTAGGGAGAGTGTCAGTGTCTTTTACTGTGCGAATCCTTGTTTCTAGGGACAGGGAAGGACAGTGAGGGAATTCTCCTTGTGCTATAGTGTGCTTTAAAAAAACATTTTTTCTAGGGACAGAAAACTATAGGTAGGGAGAGTGTCAGTGTCTTTTACTGTGCGAATCCTTGTTTCTAGGGACAGGGAAGGACAGTGAGGGAATTCTCCTTGTGCTATAGTGTGCTTTAAAAAAACATTTTTTCTAGGGACAGAAAACTATAGGAAGGAAGAGTGTCAGTTTCTTTCACTGTGATAATCCTTGTTTCTAGGGACAAAGAAGGACAGTGAGGGAATTCTCCTTGTGCTATAGTGTGCTTTAAAAAAACATTTTTTCTAGGGACAGAAAACTATAGGTAGGAAGAGTGTCAGTTTCTTTCACTGTGATAATCCTTGTTTCTAGGGACAGGGAAGGACAGTGAGGGAATTCTCCTTGTGCTATAGTGTGCTTTAAAAAAACATTTTTTCTAGGGACAGAAAACTATAGGTAGGGAGAGTGTCAGTGTGTTTTACTGTGCGAATCCTTGTTTCTAGGGACAGGGAAGGACAGTGAGGGAATTCTCCTTGTGCTATAGTGTGCTTTAAAAAAACATTTTTTCTAGGGACAGAAAACTATAGGAAGGAAGAGTGTCAGTTTCTTTCACTGTGATAATCCTTGTTTCTAGGGACAAAGAAGGAAAGTGAGTGAAATTCTCCTTGTGCTATAGTGTGCTTTAAAAAAACATTTTTTCTAGGGACAGAAAACTATAGGTAGGGAGAGTGTCAGTGTCTTTTACTGTGCGAATCCTTGTTTCTAGGGACAGGGAAGGACAGTGAGGGAATTCTCCTTGTGCTATAGTGTGCTTTAAAAAAACATTTTTTCTAGGGACAGAAAACTATAGGTAGGGAGAGTGTCAGTGTGTTTTACTGTGCGAATCCTTGTTTCTAGGGACAGGGAAGGACAGTGAGGGAATTCTCCTTGTGCTATAGTGTGCTTTAAAAAAACATTTTTTCTAGGGACAGAAAACTATAGGAAGGAAGAGTGTCAGTTTCTTTCACTGTGATAATCCTTGTTTCTAGGGACAGGGAAGGACAGTGAGGGAATTCTCCTTGTGCTATAGTGTGCTTTAAAAAAACATTTTTTCTAGGGACAGAAAACTATAGGTAGGGAGAGTGTCAGTGTGTTTTACTGTGCAAATCCTTGTTTCTAGGGACAGGGAAGGACAGTGAGGGAATTCTCCTTGTGCTATAGTGTGCTTTAAAAAAACATTTTTTCTAGGGACAGAAAACTATAGGAAGGAAGAGTGTCAGTTTCTTTCACTGTGATAATCCTTGTTTCTAGGGACAAAGAAGGAAAGTGAGTGAAATCCTCTTTGTGCTATAGTGTGCTTTAAAAAAACATTTTTTCTAGGGACAGAAAACTATAGGTAGGGAGAGTGTCAGTGTCTTTTACTGTGCGAATCCTTGTTTCTAGGGACAGGGAAGGACAGTGAGGGAATTCTCCTTGTGCTATAGTGTGCTTTAAAAAAACATTTTTTCTAGGGACAGAAAACTATAGGTAGGGAGAGTGTCAGTGTGTTTTACTGTGCGAATCCTTGTTTCTAGGGACAGGGAAGGACAGTGAGGGAATTCTCCTTGTGCTATAGTGTGCTTTAAAAAAACAATTTTTCTAGGGACAGAAAACTATAGGAAGGAAGAGTGTCAGTTTCTTTCACTGTGATAATCCTTGTTTCTAGGGACAAAGAAGGACAGTGAGGGAATTCTCCTTGTGCTATAGTGTGCTTTAAAAAAACATTTTTTCTAGGGACAGAAAACTATAGGAAGGAAGAGTGTCAGTTTCTTTCACTGTGATAATCCTTGTTTCTAGGGACAAAGAAGGAAAGTGAGTGAAATCCTCTTTGTGCTATAGTGTGCTTTAAAAAAACATTTTTTCTAGGGACAGAAAACTATAGGTAGGGAGAGTGTCAGTGTCTTTTACTGTGCAAATCCTTGTTTCTAGGGACAGGGAAGGACAGTGAGGGAATTCTCCTTGTGCTATAGTGTGCTTTAAAAAAACATTTTTTCTAGGGACAGAAAACTATAGGTAGGGAGAGTGTCAGTGTGTTTTACTGTGCGAATCCTTGTTTCTAGGGACAGGGAAGGACAGTGAGGGAATTCTCCTTGTGCTATAGTGTGCTTTAAAAAAACATTTTTTCTAGGGACAGAAAACTATAGGAAGGAAGAGTGTCAGTTTCTTTCACTGTGATAATCCTTGTTTCTAGGGACAAAGAAGGAAAGTGAGTGAAATTCTCCTTGTGCTATAGTGTGCTTTAAAAAAACATTTTTTCTAGGGACAGAAAACTATAGGTAGGGAGAGTGTCAGTGTCTTTTACTGTGCGAATCCTTGTTTCTAGGGACAGGGAAGGACAGTGAGGGAATTCTCCTTGTGCTATAGTGTGCTTTAAAAAAACATTTTTTCTAGGGACAGAAAACTATAGGTAGGGAGAGTGTCAGTGTGTTTTACTGTGCGAATCCTTGTTTCTAGGGACAGGGAAGGACAGTGAGGGAATTCTCCTTGTGCTATAGTGTGCTTTAAAAAAACTTTTTTTCTAGGGACAGAAAACTATAGGAAGGAAGAGTGTCAGTTTCTTTCACTGTGATAATCCTTGTTTCTAGGGACAAAGAAGGAAAGTGAGTGAAATTCTCCTTGTGCTATAGTGTGCTTTAAAAAAAAAAAATTTCTAGGGACAGAAAACTATAGGTAGGGAGAGTGTCAGTGTCTTTTACTGTGCGAATCCTTGTTTCTAGGGACAGGGAAGGACAGTGAGGGAATTCTCCTCGTGCTATAGTGTGCTTTAAAAAAACATTTTTTCTAGGGACAGAAAACTATAGGTAGGGAGAGTGTCAGTGTCTTTTACTGTGCGAATCCTTGTTTCTAGGGACAGGGAAGGACAGTGAGGGAATTCTCCTTGTGCTATAGTGTGCTTTAAAAAAACTTTTTTTCTAGGGACAGAAAACTATAGGAAGGAAGAGTGTCAGTTTCTTTCACTGTGATAATCCTTGTTTCTAGGGACAAAGAAGGAAAGTGAGTGAAATTCTCCTTGTGCTATAGTGTGCTTTAAAAAAACATTTTTTCTAGGGACAGAAAACTATAGGTAGGGAGAGTGTCAGTGTCTTTTACTGTGCGAATCCTTGTTTCTAGGGACAGGGAAGGACAGTGAGGGAATTCTCCTTGTGCTATAGTGTGCTAAAGCATTCCTCATCAACCATCTTTGAAATCCTTGTTTTTTTGGACAGTCAGGGAAATTGTCGTTGTGCTATTCTGTGCAAAAGCAATCATCCTGAACCATATTTAGAAATCCTTAAGTAAAGGGACAGAGAAGGACACCTGAAGGTAGCCCTTATTGCTTTTTTCCCATCTCCCTGCAGGCCATCTATTAGAATGTCTGGAAGGCAAACAAGGAGAGGCAGACAGTCAGGAGGCAATAAAAGAGGGCAAGCAGGCTCTGTGTCTGGGGGCAACAGTGCTGGTCGTGGACGCGGTGCATTGTCATCAGCACATGGCCATGGGACACGCTTGTCCTTCTTTTCGGCAGCTGGACATGTTGAGCCACATCATGCCGAAGACTTGGTAGAGTGGATGACCAAGCCCTCCTCCTCCTCCTCATCCTCTCTCACCCAGGCTCAGGGTACTGGAAAAGCAGCTGCCAAAGCGTCCTCTTCCCTGGTATCAATGTCAGACTCATCATCAGTCACTCCTTCCCTAGACCCACCATGTCCTCCTCCTGAGGAGTCCCCCGAACTGTTTGAGCACAGTGTTGGGTACATGCTCCAGGAGGATGCCCAGCGTTTGGAAGGATCTGATGATGATACCCAGCTAGAGGAAGGCAGTAGCGTGAGAGCAGACAGAGGGGATGCTCAAGAAGGACACCAATCTGGCAGTCATGTTCCAGCAGCTGCAGCATACTGCCAGATTGGCTCCAGTGATGAGGAGGGAGGTGATGATGAGGTCACTGACTCCACGTGGGTGCCTAATAGGAGAGAGGAGGAGGAGGAGGATGAGGAGGAGGCACATCTCCAACGAGGCAGGATGCCCTTTGGTGGCCAGCGTAAGGGCAGTACACCGACGGAATCACACCGCAGAGCTCCGCCTGTGCAGGGCGCTGCCTCTGCCCGTCATTCAAAAAGTTCTTTGGTGTGGGCCTTTTTTGAGGCTAGTGCATCAGATCGCACAGCTGCTGTTTGCAACATATGTCTCAAGCGTATATCGCGTGGCCAAAACATCAGCCGCTTGGGTACCACATGCCTGACCAGACATATGTTGACCTGCCATGCAGCTCGTTGGCAAGCCTACCTCAAAGACCCACACCAAAGAACAAAGCGGACCTCTCCTTGCACCGCATCAGCTGGGATCTCCAACCCCACTATAACTTCAGTCCTCTCTGAAACATGCACTGAGAGGAATGAAGGTGTAGAATTAGGTGTGTCACAGCCAAGTACTTGCGGCCACTCTGCTAGCAGTACACCGACGTCCGATTCTAGCAGGCAAATTTCCCTGCCCCAGCTGCTGGACCGTCGAAAGAAGTTCACTCCCAGCCATCCACATGCCCAGCGGTTGAATGCTAGCTTGGCTAAATTGCTAGCGCTTCAACTGCTGCCTTTTCAGTTGGTAGACTCGGCCCCCTTCCGTGAGTTTGTGCAATGTGCGGTTCCTCAGTGGCAGGTTCCCAAACGCCACTTTTTCTCACGGAAGGCTATTCCGGCTCTCTACCGGCATGTGGAAGGCAATGTCTTGGCCTCGCTGGACAGGGCGGTCAGCGGTAAGGTGCATATTACCGCTGACTCATGGTCCAGCAGGCATGGACAGGGACGTTACCTTTCTTTCACGGCCCATTGGGTCACTCTTTTGGCAGCTGGGAAGGATGCAGGACAAGGTGCAGTAGTGTTGGAGGTTGTTCCACCGCCACGCCTCCAAAATGCTACTACTGGTTGTGACACACCTCTCTCCTCCACCCCCTCCTCTTCTTCTTCCTCCATGGCCTCTTCCTGTGGTTTGTCCTATGAACCAGCGGTGCTCCGTAGCCGTTCAAGGGGCTACGCAAGTACGCAGGCAAAAAGATGCCATGCCGTGCTTGCGCTGGTGTGTTTGGGGGACAGAAGCCACACTGGGGCAGAGGTCCTGTCTGCTCTGCAGGGCCAGGCCGAGAGGTGGTTGACGCCACGCCAGCTTAAGCCAGGAATGGTGGTTTGCGACAATGGCACCAACCTCCTCTCCGCCCTCCGACAGGGACAACTGACCCATGTGCCCTGTGTGGCTCACGTCCTTAACCTGGTGGTGCAGCGGTTCTTGGGCAGGTACCCGGGCTTACAGGATGTCCTGAGGCAGGCCAGGAAAGTCTGTGTGCATTTCCGCAGATCTTATAATGCCAGTGCTCGCCTGGCTGAGCTGCAAAAGGAGTTGAACCTGCCCAAGAACCGCCTTATATGTGACATGCCCACCAGGTGGAACTCAACGTTGGCCATGCTGCAGCGGCTGCACACGCAGCACAGGGCCATCAATGAGTACCTGTGCGACTACGGCACCAGGACAGGGTCAGGGGAGCTTGGTTTTTTTTCTCCACGCCAGTGGGGCATGATCAGGGATGCATGCACTGTCCTGGCACCATTTGAGGAGGCCACGAGGATGGTGAGCAGTGACAGTGCATGCATCAGTGACACTGTACCTCTTGTCCACCTGTTGGAGCACACGCTGCGTGGAATAATGGACAGGGCACTTGAGGCAGAACAGAGGCAGGAAGAGGAGGACTTCCTTGCCTCTCAAGGCCCCCTTTACCCAGACAGTGTTCCTTCTGTCCCACCCATCGCACAGGAAGAGGAGGAGGAGGAGGAGGAGGAGGAGGAGGATTGTGTCAGCATGGAGGTGGAGGCTGGCACTCAGCATCATCAGCAGCAGTCTTTTAGGGATGATTTACAGTCCCAAGAAACCAGTGGACTTGTACGTGGCTGGGAGGAGGTGGCTGCGGATCATGTCGTCCTTAGTGACCCAGAGGACTCCGGAGCGAATGCCTCAGCAAACCTACGCTGCATGGCCTCCCTGATCCTGCAAAGTCTGCGGAAGGATCCTCGTATTCTTCGGATCAAGGAGAGGGACCATTACTGGCTGGCCACTCTCCTTGATCCACGGTACAAGGGTAAGGTTGCGGACCTTATGTTACCTTCGCAGAGGGAGCAGAGGATGAGACAACTCCGGGAGGCCTTGCAGAAAGGTCTGTGCAACGCGTTCCCAGAGACTGGGAGGTTACAAACTCCTGGTCCTGGACAACGAGTTGCTGAGGCTTCGGCCAGTCAAAGAAGGAGCGGTGGGGAAGGTGGCCGTCTGACCGATGCGTTCAGACAATTCTTTAGTTCGCAGCCCCAAAATATGATCGGTTCCAGCAACCATCGCCAGCGTCTGATAAACATGGTGCAGGAATATCTAGGGGCAAGGTCAGACTTGGACACCTTCCCCACCGAAAATCCTCTGGCTTACTGGGTCTTGAGGATGGATCACTGGCCAGAGCTTGCACAGTATGCAATTGAGCTACTGGCCTGTCCTGCATCCAGCGTTCTTTCGGAACGCACATTCAGTGCTGCTGGAGGATTTGTCACGGATCACAGGGTGCGCCTGTCCACCGACTCGGTTGATCGACTGACTTTCATCAAGATGAACCAGTCTTGGATCACCACCAGCTACCACACACCTGATGCTGATATAACAGACTAATTGATTTTAACATGTCACATCCCTTCAAGACTGATGCTGATGCTGAGTGCCTGTGCTGTTATGTTGACTGGCTATCCTCCTCCTCCGAGTCCTCAATGATACGATTGATGATGATAGCTTGGAAGATCATTTTTGTTTATGGGTGCCGCCACCAGTGGCTAAGGCCCAATTTTTCAGCCCCTGTTTTACAGGGGCGTGTAATTACAATTTTTTTAGCAATAATTTGCCATAGGGCTCATTGCTGTGCTCCAAGTACAGTATCTGTGAGGGGTTGGAGTGTTGTGGCACCAGTGCCTAAGGCCCAATTTTTCAAGCCCCTGTTTAACAGGGGCGTGTCATTACAATTTTTGAAGCAATACTTTGCAACAGGGCTCATTGCTGTGCTCCAAGTACAGTATCTGTGAGGGGTTGTAGTGTTGTGCCACCAGTGCCTAAGGCCCAATTTTTCAGCCCCTGTTCAACAGGGGCATGTAATTACAATTCTTGATCTAATAATTCACAGCAGGGCCCATTCCTGCACCCACCAAGAGTAACTCTGAGGGCTTACAGTGTTGTGGCAACGCCACCACCACCACCACCACGAAAGGCCCAATTTTTCAGCCCCTGTTCAAAAGGGGCATGTAATTACAATTATTGATCTAATAATTCACAGCAGGGCCCATTCCTGCACCCACCAAGAGTAACTCTCAGGGCTTACAGTGTTGTGGCAACACCACCACCACCACCACCACCACCAAAGGCCCAATTTTTCAGCCCCTGTTCAACAGGGGCATGCAATTACAATTCTTGATCTAATAATTCACAGCAGGGCCCATTGCTGCACCCACCAAGAGTAACTGTCAGGGCTTACAGTGTTGTGGCACCAGCACCACCATCAAATGCCCAATTTTTACTACCACTGTTCAACAATTATATGTAATTAAAATTCCTGATATAATAGTTGACAGCAGGGCGTTCCAGCACCAACCAAGAGTAACTGTGAGTGCTTACAGTGTTGTGCCAACACCAACAACTAAGGGGCCTATTTCTGCAGAGTATATACGGCAGGTCCCTACTTTCAAACATCCAACTTACAAACGACTCCTACTTGCAAACGCAAGAAGACAACAGGAAGTGAGAGGAAATCTACCCCTTGGAAGGAAAATTCTCTCCTGTAAGAATTAATATGGGAGAAAGGTGTCTCCTCTGTACTGATGCTTTATCAGCAATCCTTGTTTCAAGAAAAACACCACATTTCAAAAACAGTTGTCATTGGGACGGAAAGTGAGGTGAAATGTTCTGAACAGGGGCACAGACAGCAAAACAAATGTTGCAGGGGTGATAACCCTTACCTATGTTTTCCAAAAAGTTTAAAAATAGATTTTTGGGCTGGAGCTACACTTAAACAATGTACCTGTTCAAAATTACAAACAGATTCTACATAAGAACAAACCTACAGTCCCTGTCTTGTATGCACCGCCTGTATACGGCTGTTCAGAGTATATAGGGCCTTTTTTATTTTATGTGCGGTGTTCCCCTTAATATCCATACAAGACCCAAAGGGGCTGGTAATGGGCTGGGGTAGGGGGGGGGGGGTCATGGGGTAGCTATGCCATTTTTCTTAAAGATTTTCATCCATATTACCGGGACCAGACATTACATTAAAGCCGCAAGCAGTTTTAAATGGCTTTTTTTTCCTTTAGAAGTGTAATTTTGTGCAGGGACAGTTCTAAACACGGGAAACACGTGGCACTTCACAGGCATACTTTAGACACCCCCCAGGTACGATATTTAAAGGAATATTTGACTTTTTTTTTTTCACTTCATGCATCATTAAAATGACTGCTCCCGAAAAACGACCGTTTTTAAAACTTCTTTTTGCATTGATACATGTCCCCTGGTGCACAACCCGGGTTCCCAAACCCTTTTTAGGACAATAACATGCATAATAGTTGTTATAATTAGCACTTTAGAATTCGAACGTTCGCATCCATTGTATTTAATAGGGTTCTAATGTTCGTACGAACTTTCGGTCCGTTCGCGGGTTCTGGTGCGAACCGAACCCGGGGGTGTTCGGCTCATCACTAATCAGGGTCCCCATCAGAGCAACCCCTTATATCAGGGTCCCCATCAAAGTGCCCCCTTATATCAGGATCCCCATCAGAGTAGCCCCTTATATCAGGGTCCCCATCAGAGCAACCCCTTATATCAGGGTCCCCATCAGAGTAACCCCTTATATCAGGGTCTCCATCAGAGTGCCCCCTTATATCAGGGTCCCCATCAGAACAACCCTTTATATCAGGGTCCCCATCAGAGTGCCCCCTTATATCAGGATCCCCATCAGAGTAGCCCCTTATATCAGGGTCCCCATCAGAGCAACCCCTTATATCAGGGTCCCCATCAGAGTAACCCCTTATATCAGGGTCTCCATCAGAGTGCCCCCTTATATCAGGGTCCCCATCAGAGCAACCCTTTATATCAGGGTCCCCATCAGAGTGCCCCCTTATATCAGGGTCCCCATCAGAGCAACCCCTTATATCAGGGTCCCCATCAGAGTGCCCCCTTATATCAGGGTCCCCATTAGAGCAACCCCTTATATCAGGGTCCCCATCAGAGCAACCCCTTATATCAGGGTCCCCATCAGAGTAACCCCTTATATCAGGGTCCCCATCAGAGTAACCCCTAATATCAGGGCCCCCATCAGAGTAACCCCTTATATCAGGGTCCCTATCAGAGTAACCCCTTATATCAGGGTCCCCATCAGAGCAACCCCTTATATCAGGGTCCCCATCAGAGTAACCCCTAATATCAGGGTCCCCATCAGAGTAACCCCTTATATCAGGGTCCCCATCAGAGTAACCCCTCATAGCAGATTCTCCATCAGAGTAACCCCTTATATCAGGGTCCCCATCAGAGTAACCCCTCATATCAGAGTCTCCATCAGAGTAACCCATAATATATCAGGGTCCCCATCAGAGTAACCCCTTATATCAGGGTCCCCATCACAGTAATCCCTAATATCAGGGTCCCCATCAGAGTAACCCCTTATATCAGGGTCCCCATTAGAGTAACCCATAATATCAGGGTCCCCATCAGAGTAACCTCTAATATCAGGGTCCCCATCAGAATAACCCCTTATATCATGGTCCCCATCAGAGCAACCCCTTATATCAGGGTCCCCATCAGAGCAACCCTTATATCAGGGCCCCCATCAGAGTAACCCCTTATATCAGGGCCCCCATCAGAGAAACCCCTTATATCAGGGTCCCCATCAGAGCAACCCCTTATATCAGGGTCCCCATCAGAGCAACCCTTATATCAGGGCCCCCATCAGAGTAACCCCTTATATCAGGGCCCCCATCAGAGAAACCCCTTATATCAGGGTCCCCATCAGAGTAACTCCTTATATCAGGGACCCCATCAGAGTGCCCCCTTATATCAGGGTCCCCATCAGAGCAACCCCTTATATCAGGGTCCCCATCAGAGCAACCCTTATATCAGGGCCCCCATCAGAGCAACCCTTATATCAGGGTCCCCATCAGAGTAACTCCTTATATCAGGGTCCCCATCAGAGTGCCCCCTTATATCAGGGTCCCCATCAGAGCAACCCCTTATATCAGGGTCCCCATCAGAGCAACCCTTATATCAGGGCCCCCATCAGAGAAACCCCTTATATCAGGGTCCCCATCAGAGTAACTCCTTATATCAGGGCCCCCATCAGAGCAACCTCTTATATCAGGGCCCCCATCAGAGAAACCCCTTATATCAGGGTCCCCATCAGAGTAACTCCTTATATCAGGGCCCCCATCAGAGCAACCCTTATATCAGGGCCCCCATCAGAGCAACCCTTATATCAGGGCCCCCATCAGAGTAACCCCTTATATCAGGGTCCCCATCAGAGCAACCCCTTATATCAGGGTCCCCATCAGAGCAACCCTTATATCAGGGCCCCCATCAGAGCAACCCTTATATCAGGGTCCCCATCAGAGTAACTCCTTATATCAGGGTCCCCATCAGAGTGCCCCCTTATATCAGGGCCCCCATCAGAGCAACCCCTTATATCAGGGACCCCATCAGAGCAACCCCTTATATCAGGGCCCCCATCAGAGCAACCCCTTACCCCCATCAGAGCAACCCCTTATATCAGGGCCCCCATCAGAGTAACTCCTTATA
The DNA here is from genome assembly GCA_029206835.1 of Rana muscosa. Lineage (NCBI taxonomy): Eukaryota > Metazoa > Chordata > Amphibia > Anura > Ranidae > Rana > Rana muscosa. Next base: position 410,923,096 of record CM055118.1, on the reverse strand, counting down.
TCAGGGCCCCCATCAGAGCAACCCCTTATATCAGGGCCTCCATCAGAGCAACCTCTTATATCAGGGCCTCCATCAGAGCAACCTCTTATATCAGGGCCTCCATCAGAGTAACCCCTTACATCAGGGTCCCCATCAGAGCAACCCCTTATATCAGGGCCTCCATCAGAGCAACCTCTTATATCAGGGCCTCCATCAGAGCAACCTCTTATATCAGGGTCTCCATCAGAGCAACCTCTTATATCAGGGCCTCCATCAGAGCAACCTCTTATATCAGGGCCTCCATCAGAGCAACCTCTTATATCAGGGCCTCCATCAGAGTAACCCCTTATATCAGGGTCCCCATCAGAGCAACCCCTTATATCAGGGTCCCCATCAGAGCAACCCCTTATATCAGGGTCCCCATCAGAGTAACCCCTTATATCAGGGCCCCCATCAGAGTAACCCCTTATATCAGGGCCCCCATCAGAGCAACCCCTTATATCAGGGCCCCCATCAGAGCAACCCCTTATATCAGGGCCTCCATCAGAGCAACCCCTTATATCAGGGCCTCCATCAGAGCAACCTCTTATATCAGGGCCTCCATCAGAGCAACCTCTTATATCAGGGCCTCCATCAGAGTAACCCCTTATATCAGGGCCCCCATCAGAGCAACCCTTACATCAGGGCCCCCATCAGAGAAACCTCTTATATCAGGGCCTCCATCAGAGTAACCCCTTATATCAGGGTCCCTATCAGAGTGCCCCCTTATATCAGGGTCCCCATCAGAGCAACCCTTACATCAGGGCCCCCATCAGAGTAACCCCTTATATCAGGGTCCCTATCAGAGTGCCCCCTTATATCAGGGTCCCCATCAGAGTCGCTCTTACAGCAGAGGGCCAGATAAAATCGCACAGCAGGCTGAATTTGAGCGGAGATCCTGAGTCAGAGGCCTATAAGGCATCTGGGTGGATCCCGACATTATTGTCCAGAGACTGGAGTGTCTCGGTGTCGGCTGGGTCATCGGAGTGTACAGGTAAGTGCTCTCCTGTCACCCACAATAGAAGAATGGCCAAAGGAGCTAGTATAACAAACCCCAGGAAGAAAATACAGAATATTCCAGCTTACTCAGATGTGGTGGCTGCATTCGTTTTCTTTTTTTTTCAGGCTAAGAACAATTAGACAGAAAGTACCTGTTGATCCTGCCAGAAATGCCGCATGATTCTGTGCCCTTTTAGAAAGTGTTTGACCCGTTCCACAGACTCACATGGATTCCATCTCGCCTTGGACCACACAGCCAAACCCTGCACAGTCATACGGTTGGACTGCAAGCTCTTGTCACATGATTCTGTGCCCTTGATCATCTACTGAGGTGAACAAGGCCTGCAGACTCGCATGGATTCCGTCTAGCATGGACCATACTGTTAAACCCCACACAGGCCTATTGGAAAAATTCTGTCTTGGATGGACAATACAGTCAAACACTGGCCTGAACAGTCCTTTGGTTGGACTGCAGGCTCTTGTCACATGATTCTGCGCCCTTGTTCTATTGAGGTGAACAGTCTGCGCATTCCATCTAGCATGTCTAGCATGGACCATACCACCATTAAACCCCACACATGCCTTCTAGGGTGACCACATTTCACAACTGCGATTCAGCGATAATTTTTCAAAGAACCGGGGGGGGGGGGGTATGTGTTGAATGTAGTTTCGGGGTTTCGGGCTATAGACCCCCTTCCCTCAGTACGGACCCCCCTCTACTAACTATAGACCCCCTCCCTCAGTACAGATCCCCCCTCCACTAAGTATATCACCCCTCAGTATAGACCCCCCCACTATATACAGACCCCTTCTCCATCAGTATAGACCCCCCCTAAGTATAGAACCCCTCCCTCAGTATAGACCCCCTTCAGTACTGACTCCCCTCCCTCATTATAGACCACCTACTAAGTACAGGCCCCCCACAGTACAGACCCCCCACAGTACAGACTCCCCACAGTACAGACCCCCCACAGTACAGACCCCCCCACAGTACAGACCCAACACAGTACAGACCCCCCCACAATACAGACCCCCCACAGTAAAGACCCAACACAGTACAGACCCAACACAGTACAGGCCCCCTCACAGTACAGACCCCCCCACAGTACAGACCCAACACAGTACAGACCCAACACAGTACAGACCCCCCCACAGTACAGACCCCCCCACAGTACATACCCCCCACAGTACAGACCGAACACAGTACAGACCCCCCCCCCACAGTACAGACCCAACACAGTACATACCCCCCACAGTACAGACCGAACACAGTACATACCCCCCCACAGTACAGACCAAACACAGTACAGACCCCCCCACAGTACATACCCCCCCACAGTACAGACCGAACACAGTACAGACCCCCCACAGTACAGACCCAACACAGTACAGACCCCCCCCCCACAGTACAGACCCAACACAGTACATACCCCCCACAGTACAGACCCCCCCACAGTACAAACCCGCACAGTACAGACCCCTCCACAGTACAGACCCCGCACAGTACAGACCCCCATAGTACAGACCCCCCCACAGTACAGACCCCCCCCCACAGTACAGACCCAACACAGTACAGACCCAACACAGTACAGACCCCCCTACAGTGCAGACCCCCCACAGTACAGACCCCCCCACAGTACAGACCCCGCACAGTACAGACCCCGCACAGTACAGACCCCTCCACAGTACAGACCCCGCACAGTACAGACCCCCATAGTACAGACCCCCCCACAGTACAGATCCCCCCCACAGTACAGACCCAACACAGTACAGACCCCCCTACAGTACAGACCCCCCACAGTACAGACCCCCCCACAGTACAGACCCAACACAGTACAGCTTAGAACAGACCTCAGATCAGCGCCAGGAATGCACAGCGGTGTCCTTCTGCCATCTCCTGTATACTGCCAAGGAGGGGGAGGCGGCTTCGGTCTGCTCTGCGGTATGAGGCAGGTAGACATCCAGGCAGAGCCGCGGAGATCGTAACCCAGACTGTAGACAGCCTCGTCCGGCTGCTCCGGCATGGTGGACCGTGGAGAGCGTTAGGCGCGGAGGAGGATAAACTTAACAAACTCCTCCTCCACTTTGCATGCTGGGCAGTCGCGGCTGTGAGGTAGGGTGCCCACATGTCCCGGATTGCCCTGGACTGTCCCGCAATTGACATGTCTGTCTTGGGTCCCGGGCACCTTCATTCCGGGACAATACAATGTCCTGGAATGAAATAGAGGACACAGCCACCCCCTACTAACTAATAACTATATTTCCGGAACTGGTTGCTAGTGCCAGCGCTGCCTGGCATTTGCAACCAGTGACAATTTACTCTCAGACAGTGGGGCCGGGAGCAAGGCCTGCGCCTAGTGCAGCACTGTGGTCCCCACCCACCTCGGCACCTCCTCCTTCTCCGACACCCAGCGGCAAGCAGCAGGGACTGGTGTGATCTTCATTCTCCAGATAGTGACGCCACTCCTTTCCTTCTACGCATGTGGCTCATGCAGAGGGAGTGACAGCAGCACTGCATCTGGTGGCAGGCTATGGGTGGCAAGCGGCACTGCATCTGGTGGCAAGTGGCACATTCACCTGACAAATAACCCGCCGCCAAATTACCCATCAACCCCGAGACTACATTTCCCCCGCACCCCCCTCATCTTTTTTTGGGGAAGGTGAGAGAGGGGGTGTGTCCCTGAATGGCAGTTTGTAAATGTGGTCACCCTACTGTGAGGTCACTGGCGAGAGTCTCAGGTGGAGGTGGACTGGAGGCAGAGCTACCGCGGGGATTGCTCGCTCTGTCAATTCCATTCCGGGACATTGTATTGTCCCGGAATGAAGTTGCCCGGGACCCAGGACAGAACTGCCAATTGCGGGAATGTACCGGGCAATCCGGGACACGTGGGCACCCTAATTGCCCTCCATGTCAGGACTTCTCATAAACCGGGCCTAGCTGTGCCGTTCTCGGTGATCTGGGGGCATCTGTTCGGTTTTATAGCCTCTGTAAAAAAAGCCGCGAGCCGGTCCTGGGAATACCACTTCTGGCTTTGGTGCCGTTCAAGCAAAAGAGGAAATCTAGGCCGGAGGAGGGGATGGGGGGGATGGGGGGGGGGGGGGATCTGGAATTCGGAGGCGTTTAGGAGAACTGCAAATATTTTACATAAACCTGTTAACTTGTACAAGGCATGGAAGGGACTTCAAAGTGGTAATAGAAAGCAGCTGTGTCAACGGAATGATGTGTTTGGGCCGCTTTGAGATATTAGCTGCAAGTTTGCCTATTTAAACGGAGCCGTAAATTATATCATAATTCACATCTCACAGGGGGGGGGGAGGTTCTTAAAGGCGCAGTCCTCGGCCCGCATCCCGTGCCGGAACTCCTCGGCAAATGTTATTTCTTCACCAGATTGTTTCAGGTTTTCGCTATTAAAAAAAAAAAACCACAAACACCATAAAATATAAATGACATTCTTTTTGTTGCACATGACGATCTGCGATACCGTTTTACGTACAGCTGCAGAACTTGACGGCATTCCAGCGTTTAATCCCATTTTATGAATCCCTTTAAACAGCGACTTCGCTCTTTGTGTGGAAGGGGCCAGCCGGAGACGGAGACGCTACTATGTTGTGTTTCTTTTTTTCTTTTTTTGACTTTTCAATAACAGTTTAAATATTAAAATGTCCTGTTACATCGGGGAGCCAATCAGAAGTCAGTTTTCACATTAGTGTCTCCTTTATTGCCTGTTATTCGTTTCTGGTTTGTTGGCTGTTATTATGTTAATTTTGACTGATGTATTTATTAGAATTGTATAATTGCATGAGATTAACCCCTTCAATACCGGGAACTTTCACCCCCTTCCTGCCCAGGACAATTCTCACCTTTCAGCGCTGTCGCACTTTGAATGACAATTGCGCGGTCATGCAACGCTGTACACATAGGACATTTTTATCATTTTTTTCATATAAATAGAACTTTCTTTTGGTGGTATTTAATCACCACTGGGGGGTTTATTTTTTGCTAAACAAATGGAAAAAAAGCCAGAAAATTTTGAAAAAACAAAAAAAACAAAACATTTTTAAGATTTTGTTATAGAATTTTGCAAACAAGTAATTTTTCTCCTTCACTGATGTGCGCTGATGAGGCTGCACTGATAGGTGGCAATGATGGGCACTGATAGGTGGTACTGATGGGCACTGATAGGTGGCACTGATGGGCACTGATAGGTGACACTGATAGGTGACACTGATAGGTAGCAATGATTGGCACTGATAGATGGTACTGATGGGCACTGATGAGGCAGCACTGGTGTGCACTGATGAGGCTGCACTGATAGGTGGCACTTATGGGAACTCATAAGCAGCACTGAAGGTGACTAATAGGTGGCACTGATAGGTGGCAATGATAGGCACGGATAGGTGGCACTGATGGGCATTGATAGGTGGCACTGATAGGTGACACTGATAGGGGGCAATGATGGGCACTGATAGGTGGCACTGATGGGCACTGATGAGGCTGCACTGATAGGTGGCACTTATGGGAACTCATAAGCAGCACTGAAAGTGACTTATAGGTGGCACTGATGGGCACTGATAGGTGGCACTGATGGGCACTGATGAGGCAGCAGTGGTGTGCACTGATGAGGCTGCAATGATAGGAGGCACTTATGGGCACTGATAGGCGGCACTGATAGGTGGCACTGATATCCTGCACTGGTGGGCAATGATTGGTGGCACTGATCAGGCAGCACTGGTGTGCACTGATGAGGCGACATTGATGAGACAGCACTGATGAGGCTGCACTGATAGGCACCACTTATAGGGGGCACTGATAGTCATCACTAATAGGGGGCACTGATAGTTGGCACTGATGGGCACTGATAGGCAGCATTGGCAGACACTGCTGGGACTGCCCTGATTATCAGTCCCTTTAACACAAGCCGGTTATCGTCTCTCTTCTTCTCTCCTCATGCTGTCAGTGTGAGGAGAGGAATGCCGATAACCGGCTTGTGTTGCCATCATGATCAGCTGTCATTGGACACAACTGATCACATGGTAAAGGGCCACTGTGATTGGCCCTTTAGCCCAATCTGTGTTCAGCTGAGTCTGAAGGACTTCCTCCTGGCAATAAAATCCTGTACTGTAACCGTCTTTCAGGTTTTGGCGTGGGTGGGAAGGGATTAAAGTAGCCATTTTCATCCCTAGGGTTCCTCCAAAGGTGGCAAAGGATTCCTCGAGCTGTGGCTAACTGACCTTCCATCTGATGGTGCCTCCATACAGGGCCACTGATAAGGGGATAGAACCTGCCCTCCTGTACGGGGCCCAGGCCCCAAAGGTTCAACAGGGGGGGCCCAGAGCAGCAGGAGTGGGTGCAATTACTGGAACCAATCCCTTTGTGGCCCTCCCTGTGTTTACAGTGCTTCAGTGTGTGAATGAACAGGGAGCCTCTGCACAAAGCGCTTCCTGTTCATTCAGTCTGCAGCTGAGGTGAGATCTCAATAGGTGAGTTTGACAAGTGGCACTGGTACTGGTTGTGGCATGGCCACATAGAACTCAATATGTGAATTTGACAAACGATGATGGTACTAGTTGTGGCGTGGCCCTAGGGTGCCCACGTGTCCCGGATTGCCCGGGACTGTCCCACAATTGACATGTCTGTCCTGGGTCCCGAGCACCTTCATTCTGGGACAATACAATGTCCCGGAATGAAATAGAGGACACAGCCACCCCCTACTAACTATTAACTACATTTCTGGAACTGGTTGCTAGGGCCAACGCTGCCTGACATCTTGCAACCAGTGACAATTTACTCTCAGACAGTGAGACCGGGAGCGAGGCCTGCGCCTAGTGCAGCACTGCTGTCCCCACCCACCTCGGCACCTCTTCCTTCTCCGGCACCGAGCGGCAAGCAGCAGGGACTGGTGTGATCTTCACTCTCCAGATAGTGACGCCACTCCTTTCCTTCTACGCACGTGGCTCACGCAGAGGGAGTGGCAGACTATGGGTCGCAAGCGGCACTGTATCTGGTGTCAAGTGGCACATTCACCTGACAAATAACCCGCCACCAAATTCCCCATCAACCCCGAGACTACATTTCCCCCGCCCCCCCCCCATCTTTTTTGGGGGGAAGGTGAGAGAGGGGGTGTGTCCCTGAATCGTAGTTTGGAAATGTGGTCACCCTACGTGGCCCCATTAGACTCAATAGGTGAGTTTGACAAGCGGCACTGATATTAGTTGTGGCATGGCCCCATGGAACTCAAAAGGCAAGTTTGAAAAGTGATGCTGGCACTGTTTGTGGCGTGGCCCTATTGAACCCAATGGGCAAGTTTGACAAGCGGTTCTGGTGCCGGTCGTGGCTTGGCCCCATTTAACTTAATGGGCGAGCTTGACAAGCAGCACTCTGCATCCCGAGTTAAAATGCTGCAGCCTCAAAGCAAAGTATCATGGCTTCAGCATGTACAAAGCCTTGTCTGGTTGTATTGTGACAGTTTGTGTGTGTAGCGCACCCACCTCTCCCCAACCTGCATTAAATTAGGCTCCTCGCAGGCAGAGAGAGGCTCACCGCACCACAAGCCCGTACCCTCCTGAGTAAAGAGGTTGAGCGGTGTTAGTTTTGGGCCTTGTCTGCGGCCCGAGTCAAAGTCCTCCCAAGAATGATCTCACCTCTACCTTAGATAGATGCAAGTCCTCGTTTTCCCCAGGAATGTGAATGTCCACACCAGCTGAAAGTCCAACTCAACATTTATTTCACACAGGATAATAAACAGCCTCTTTGAGAGCAGACAGGTTGGAGCGAAGACACAGGACAGCTTAGGTGTGGATGAGGTCCAGGCACAAACGTAGCTTAACACTTTAGACTGTTTAGGTTTCTCAAACAGCTTTGGCGCACAATCTCTGCCACAGACCGTGAGGTTGGTCTCTGCCACAGACCGGGTGAATAAAGTCACTGCCACTGACTTGGAGTGTAGGGTCACTGCCACTGACCGGGTGAATAGGGCCTTGCCCTATGAAGTCACTGCCACTGACCTGATGAGTAGGGTCACTGACCTGATGAACTTCCTTCTCCCAGTATTTGGCCCATGTCAAGGAGAAAACATCCCTCCGGAGAGTTACCAGAGGCCCCCTCTATCACCACGACTCTGTGCTGGGTCTTCGGAAAGGGTCACCTCCCTGGCCTCCTCATCCCAGATACGTGTCCCCTCGCAAGGCGGCACCCTGGGAGCTCTCGATCCTTAGCGGACCCCAGCCGAAGGTTGCTGGGCCCCCGGGCCTTCAAAATAGTACCTCACCCCAGACTGAAGGTGTCTGGGATGGAACAGGAACTCCACCTCCGGGCCTAAGGCATCCGGAGACGACCCTCCTCACGCCCACGTCGAAGGCGCCTGGGCGCGGACAACACACACCCAGGCTAAAGGTGCGTGGACAAAGACGAACCTCGGACGGAAGATGTCCGCCCCTTTTATACCCTGTCCCGACAGGCACAGCAGGTTCCCCGCCCCGCCGTACTACTGCCGAGAGGGGACACAAAAGGTGCAGCCCTGGATTGGTGGTTCAACCCTGGCCCATGGCGACAGCGCCACCCGTAGGCCACAGGGAACTGTACACCAACACTATCTCCCATGAACAGAAATGGTCCGTTAACCCTAACAATCAGTGTGTCTGAGCCTAATTACCACTCAGACACTACCCTTAAATTGAACACCCCGCTACATGTGGTTGGCTGGGTTTTTTAACTACATGTGGTTGGCTGGGGGGGGGGGGGAAGGCAGTAAAACCATGGCTCGGCCACCCGTTTTTACCAGCCCCGGCCGCCTGTCTGAAACATCCCGCCCGGTGTTGTGTCCATACACTTCACCTGTGGTGACCTCATTTGGCCTCTTATGTGTTCTTTGTTCTCAGTCTAATCCTGACTCGTCCTTCTGATGGGGCGAACAGCTGAGGGGCAGCTGCACGGAACTCCGTCCCCCCGAACTTCATCTCACCCTACAATATGGCCGCCTCCGCCACGCTCGGCCAGCGCTCAGAGCGGCGAGCCGCGCCAGGATCTCCTCCGAGCGCTCAACATCCAAAAAGGAGTTAACCAGGCCCAGACGTACGTCCACAGAAAAGACACAACATTTCCTTCTTGTTCCCGGGGAGGGTTAAAGGTTCGCCTAATGCGTGTGCAATAAAGTGTGTTTTCAGGTTGACAGTATCTTGGCAGTGATGTGGGGCTCCTTCCCTCCCCCCCCCACCCCTTTCTTCTCACCCCTCCAATAGCCTTTACTGTACCGAGTCCCCGGCCAGAATTAATAACATTCCTTTCAAAGATTTCCAGAAAGAGACTTTTCTTTTCAGCAGGAAAAAAAAATAAAAAATAAAGGGTCGTTTTTCGGGCAGAGTTTTGAAGGACGGGGGGGGGGGGCTGCTTTTGGAAACGAAGGGTTAGGGAAAGGCCCAAACTTTTTTTTTTTGGCCAATTTGAACACAAATCAGCTCAGTGATTGAAGCCTTGCTGATTACAATCAATCAAAGGGCAGCAGACAGCTGAATCATTTGTAATTTACCTCCAGAGCTTAACCTGACCACGTGCACTCCGGGTGACCCTGTCTCTCCACAGTGACTCCCTGTTCCCCTCCCTCCCAGGACACTTGACTGATGGAGGCTTCTTCTCCCACCATTGGCCCTTTCATTGGCCCTTTCATTGGCCATCACAGGTAAGCAAAGTTCAGAAGCAAAAAATAAAGGGAGGCCGCTGACTTTGATTTATACGCCGCCAACAGAAAAAGAAGGATGGGGTGAAGAGTGGGAGGCTGGAAAAAAGAAGAAGAAGAAGGGAATATTTCAGTCTGCATCAACCATCTGCACAATCCATCCCTCCTTCCTCGCCCTCCCTTGGGTCTGACTTTATTGAGAACAGCAGAACACAACCTTTTAAAGGGAATCTGTCTATTCCGAGCCGTGTCTTGGAAGAAAATGTTTTATTGCCTTTTAATAGAGTGTGAAAATGTTCAGATCCGATGAGTCAGCCTTGGCGAGTAAAAGTGACAGCGGTAATTTTTATTAAACGGGTGCAGCATGCCGGTATTCGGCGCTGACTGCGGGCCCGGCCCTCCATTAATAGGCTCGACCTTTTTTATTTTTTTATTTAAAGTTTACAGAACTTTCTTTATTACTGTTTTTTTCTTTTTGTAACTAGGTTTTGGCGACCTTGTAAGTTTTGGATACAAAGTATTTCCTGTCCTTTCATGTGATAATAAAATGAACAAATGAACTAGATGGGCTTGTGTCTTTATTCAACCAGACTAAGTATGTACCGTATATACTCGAGTATAAGCCGACCAGAATATAAGCCGAGGCACCTAATTTTACCACAAAAAAATGGGAAAATTTATTGACTCGAGGATAAGCCTAGGGTGTCCATGTGCATGCCTCACTGTGCCTCACTGTGGCCATGCCTCACTGTGCCTTACTGTGCCCATGCCTCACTGTGCCTTACTGTGCCAATGCCTCACTGTGCCTCACTGTGTCCATGCCTCACTGTGCCTCACTGAGTCCATGCCTCACTGTGCCTCACTGAGTCCATGCCTCACTGTGCCTCACTGAGTCCATGCCTCACTGTGCCTCACTGTGCCTCACTGTGTCCATGCCTCACTGTGCCTCACTGTGTCCATGCCTCACTGTGCCTCACTGTGTCCATGCCTCACTGTGCCTCACTGTGTCCATGCCTCACTGTGCCTCACTGTGTCCATCCATGCCTCACTGTGTCCATGCCTCACTGTGCCTTACTGTGTCCATGCCTCACTGTGCCTCACTGTGTCCATGCCTCACTGTGCCCATTTTTTTTTTTTTTTTTTAATATCTCTTTTATTAATTTTTCAACAACATATCACACACTTTACAATACATAAAACACATATACAGTCTCAATATTTCCCCTAAGAGGAAAAAAAAAAAAGGGGGGGGGAAACAGAGAACAATAATCTACATTCCTATATAAAAAGCTGAGCCATGTAGCCCCACATTCCACCCTGGCTCTGGACAGAGAGAAGGGAGAGGTGCTCAGGAAAAGGAAGAAATGGAGAGGAGAGAGGAAGAGAAGGAAAAAAAAAAAAAAGGGGGAGAATGAAAAAAAAAGGGAGGAGAGGGGGAAAGAGGGAATATAGTCTCTCATTCCCCCCCCCCCCCCCCAAGTATTTTAAGGTTTAATTATGTGCTAGATCTCTAATATTAGTGCCCTTTTAAGTGAAAATACATAATGTGGGGTGACAAAAAGTGATTCCAAAAATTTCTTCAAAACTAAATAAAAAAGGAAAAACCCCCAACCAATATTAAAATCCACCTATGGGCTATATAAATGACTGTAAAATAAATTTACCAGTAACTGTGTTAATGAAGTGACAAAACATGTATATAGAGGTAAAATGTGACAAGGACAAGTGACCCCGCCAATATATGAGAAGGAAAAAAAAAAAAAAAGGGGGAGGGGGAAGGGGGCGGGAGAAAAAGTGGAAGATTGTGTAAGGGGGGGGGGGGGGTAGGGGAATTCGGTTCCCTTTTTCTCCCCCCGGTATCTTATGTGATGTAGTTCTGGTATTGATTAGGGATGAGCTTCGTGTTCGAGTCGAACATACGTTCGACTCGAACATCGGCTGTTCGATCGTTCGACGAAGATCGAACGATTTGGGCCGTTCGCGCCAAATTCGAGTGACGCGAACGGCCCACAATGCACTACGCCATCGCAGTGTCATCCAGGCGCTGTGATTGGCCAAGCATGCACTGTGACCCCGCATGCTTGGCCAATCACAGCGCCGGCAGCGAGGAGAGCAATGATTGGCCACAGGCAGGATGCCTGTGGCCAATTATTGCTGAGGGTGTTTAGTACACGCCCCACACTATAAAAGGCCGCCAACACGGCGGCCTAGTGTAGTGTGTTCCGGAGCAGGGAAAGACAAGCATAGGCAGGGACAGTGACATTTATTTCTTTCTTGCTTAACCTGGATTCCTTTAGTTTAGGGAAAGAGAAGGATAGGTAGGGAGAGTGTCAGTGTGTTTCACTGTGCGAATCCTTGTTTCTAGGGACAAAGAAGGAAAGTGAGGGGAATTCTCCTTGTGCTATAATGTGCTTTAAAAAAACATTTTTTCTAGGGACAGAAAACTCTAGGTAGGGAGAGTGTCAGTTTCTTTCACTGTGCGAATCCTTGTTTCTAGGGACAAAGAAGGAAAGTGAGGGGAATTCTCCTTGTGCTATAGTGTGCTTTAAAAAAACATTTTTTCTAGGGACAGAAAACTCTAGGTAGGGAGAGTGTCAGTTTCTTTCACTGTGCGAATCCTTGTTTCTAGGGACAGGGAAGGACAGTGAGTGAATTCTCCTTGTGCTATAGTGTGCTTTAAAAAAACATTTTTTCTAGGGACAGAAAACTCTAGGTAGGGAGAGTGTCAGTTTCTTTCACTGTGCGAATCCTTGTTTCTAGGGACAGGGAAGGACAGTGAGTGAATTCTCCTTGTGCTATAGTGTGCTTTAAAAAAACATTTTTTCTAGGGACAGAAAAGTCTAGGTAGGGAGAGTGTCAGTGTCTTTTACTGTGCGAATCCTTGTTTCTAGGGACAAAGAAGGAAAGTGAGGGGAATTCTCCTTGTGCTATAGTGTGCTTTAAAAAAACATTTTTTCTAGGGACAGAAAACTCTAGGTAGGGAGAGTGTCAGTTTCTTTCACTGTGCGAATCCTTGTTTCTAGGGACAGGGAAGGACAGTGAGTGAATTCTCCTTGTGCTATAGTGTGCTTTAAAAAAACATTTTTTCTAGGGACAGAAAACTCTAGGTAGGGAGGAGTGTCAGTTTCTTTCACTGTGCGAATCCTTGTTTCTAGGGACAGGGAAGGACAGTGAGTGAATTCTCCTTGTGCTATAGTGTGCTTTAAAAAAACATTTTTTTTAGGGACAGAAAACTCTAGGTAGGGAGAGTGTCAGTGTCTTTTACTGTGCGAATCCTTGTTTCTAGAGACAAAGAAGGAAAGTGAGGGGAATTCTCCTTGTGCTATAGTGTGCTTTAAAAAACCATTTTTTCTAGGGACAGAAAACTCTAGGTAGGGAGAGTGTCAGTTTCTTTCACTGTGCGAATCCTTGTTTCTAGGGACAGGGAAGGACAGTGAGGGAAATTCTCCTTGTGCTATAGTGTGCTAAAGCATTCCTCATCAACCATCTTTGAAATCCTTGTTTTTTTGACAGTCAGGGAAATTGTCGTTGTGCTATTCTGTGCAAAAGCAATCATCCTCAACCATATTTAGAAATCCTTAAGTAAAGGGACAGAGAAGGACACCTGAAGGTAGCCCTTATTGCTTTTTTCCCATCTCCCTGCAGGCCATCTATTAGAATGTCTGGAAGGCAAACAAGGAGAGGCAGACAGTCAGGAGGCAATAAAAGAGGGCAAGCAGGCTCTGTGTCTGGGGGCAACAGTGCTGGTCGTGGACGCGGTGCATTGTCATCAGCACATGGCCATCGGACACGCTTGTCCTTCTTTTCGGCAGCTGGACATGTTGAGCCACATCATGCCGAAGACTTGGTAGAGTGGATGACCAAGCCCTCCTCCTCCTCCTCATCCTCTCTCACCCAGGCTCAGGGTACTGGCAAAGCAGCTGCCAAAGCGTCCTCTTCCCTGGTATCAATGTCAGACTCATCATCAGTCACTCCTTCCCTAGACCCACCATGTCCTCCTCCTGAGGAGTCCCCCGAACTGTTTGAGCACAGTGTTGGGTACATGCTCCAGGAGGATGCCCAGCGTTTCGAAGGGTCTGATGATGAAACCCAGCTACAGGAAGGCAGTAGCGTGAGAGCAGACAGAGGGGATGCTCAAGAAGGACACCAATCTGGCAGTCATGTTCCAGCAGCTGCAGCATACTGCCAGATTGGCTCCAGTGATGAGGAGGGAGGGGATGATGAGGTCACTGACTCCACGTGGGTGCCTAATAGTAGAGAGGAGGAGGAGGAGGATGAGGAGGAGGCACATCTCCAACGAGGCAGGATGCCCTTTGGTGGCCAGCGTAAGGGCAGTACACCGACGGAATCACACCGCAGAGCTCCGCCTGTGCAGGGCGCTGCCTCTGCCTGTCATTCAAAAAGTTCCTTGGTGTGGGCCTTTTTTGAGGCTAGTGCATCAGATCGCACAGCTGCTGTTTGCAACATATGTCTCAAGCGTATATCGCGTGGCCAAAACATCACCCGCTTGGGCACCACATGCTTGACCAGACATATGTTGACCTGCCATGCAGCTCGTTGGCAAGCCTACCTCAAAGACCCACACCAAAGAACAAAGCGGACATCTCCTTGCACCGCATCAGCTGGGATCTCCAACCCCACTATAACTTCAGTCCTCTCTGAAACATGCACTGAGAGGAATGAAGGTGTAGAATTAGGTGTGTCACAGCCAAGTACTTGCGGCCACTCTGCTAGCAGTACACCGACGTCCGATTCTAGCAGGCAAATTTCCCTGCCCCAGCTGCTGGACCGTCAAAAGAAGTTCACTCCCAGCCATCCACATGCCCAGCGGTTGAATGCTAGCTTGGCTAAATTGCTAGCGCTTCAACTGCTGCCTTTTCAGTTGGTAGACTCGGCCCCCTTCCGTGAGTTTGTGCAATGTGCGGTTCCTCAGTGGCAGGTTCCCAAACGCCACTTTTTCTCACGGAAGGCTATTCCGGCTCTCTACCGGCATGTGGAAGGCAATGTCTTGGCCTCGCTGGACAGGGCGGTCAGCGGTAAGGTGCATATTACCGCTGACTCATGGTCCAGCAGGCATGGACAGGGACGTTACCTTTCTTTCACGGCCCATTGGGTCACTCTTTTGGCAGCTGGGAAGGATGCAGGACAAGGTGCAGTAGTGTTGGAGGTTGTTCCACCGCCACGCCTCCAAAATGCTACTACTGGTTGTGACACACCTCTCTCCTCCACCCCCTCCTCTTCTTCTTCCTCCATGGCCTCTTCCTGTGGTTTGTCCTATGAACCAGCGGTGCTCCGTAGCCGTTCACGGGGCTACGCAAGTATGCAGGCAATAAGATGCCATGCCGTGCTTGCGCTGGTGTGTTTGGGGGACAGAAGCCACACTGGGGCAGAGGTCCTGTCTGCTCTGCAGGGCCAGGCCGAGAGGTGGTTGACGCCACGCCAGCTTAAGCCAGGAATGGTGGTTTGCGACAATGGCACCAACCTCCTCTCCGCCCTCCGACAGGGACAACTGACCCATGTGCCCTGTGTGGCTAACGTCCTTAACCTGGTGGTGCAGCGGTTCTTGGGCAGGTACCCGGGCTTACAGGATGTCCTGAGGCAGGCCAGGAAAGTCTGTGTGCATTTCCGCAGATCTTATAATGCCAGTGCTCGCCTGGCTGAGCTGCAAAAGGAGTTGAACCTGCCCAAGAACCGCCTTATATGTGACATGCCCACCAGGTGGAACTCAACGTTGGCCATGCTGCAGCGGCTGCACACGCAGCAGAGGGCCATCAATGAGTACCTGTGTGACTACGGCACCAGGACAGGGTCAGGGGACCTTGGTTTTTTTTCTCCACGCCAGTGGGGCATGATCAGGGATGCATGCACTGTCCTGGCACCATTTGAGGAGGCCACGAGGATGGTGAGCAGTGACAGTGCATGCATCAGTGACACTGTACCTCTTGTCCACCTGTTGGAGCACACGCTGCGTGGAATAATGGACAGGGCACTTGAGGCAGAACAGAGGCAGGAAGAGGAGGACTTCCTTGCCTCTCAAGGCCCCCTTTACCCAGACAGTGTTCCTTCTGTCCCACCCATCGCACAGGAAGAGGAGGAGGAGGAGGAGGAGGAGGAGGAGGAGGATTGTGTCAGCATGGAGGTGGAGGCTGGCACTCAGCATCATCAGCAGCAGTCTTTTAGGGATGATTTACAGTCCCAAGAAACCAGTGGACTTGTACGTGGCTGGGAGGAGGTGGCTGCGGATCATGTCGTCCTTAGTGACCCAGAGGACTCCGGAGCGAATGCCTCAGCAAACCTACGCTGCATGGCCTCCCTGATCCTGCAAAGTCTGCGGAAGGATCCTCGTATTCTTCGGATCAAGGAGAGGGACCATTACTGGCTGGCCACTCTCCTTGATCCACGGTACAAGGGTAAGGTTGCGGACCTTATGTTACCATCGCAGAGGGAGCAGAGGATGAGACAACTCCGGGAGGCCTTGCAGAAAGGTCTGTGCAACGCGTTCCCAGAGACTGGGAGGTTACAAACTCCTGGTCCTGGACAACGAGTTGCTGAGGCTTCGGCCAGTCAAAGAAGGAGCGGTGGGGAAGGTGGCCGTCTGACCGATGCGTTCAGACAATTCTTTAGTCCGCAGCCCCAAAGTATGATCGGTTCCAGCAACCATCGCCAGCGTCTGATAAACATGGTGCAGGAATATCTAGGGGCAAGGTCAGACTTGGACACCTTCCCCACCGAAAATCCTCTGGCTTACTGGGTCTTGAGGATGGATCACTGGCCAGAGCTTGCACAGTATGCAATTGAGCTACTGGCCTGTCCTGCATCCAGCGTTCTTTCGGAACGCACATTCAGTGCTGCTGGAGGATTTGTCACGGATCACAGGGTGCGCCTGTCCACCGACTCGGTTGATCGACTGACTTTCATCAAGATGAACCAGTCTTGGATCACCACCAGCTACCACACACCTGATGCTGATATAACAGACTAATTGATTTTAACATGTCACATCCCTTCAAGACTGATGCTGATGCTGAGTGCCTGTGCTGTTATGTTGACTGGCTATCCTCCTCCTCCGAGTCCTCAATGATACGATTGATGATGATAGCTTGGAAGATCATTTTTGTTTATGGGTGCCGCCACCAGTGGCTAAGGCCCAATTTTTCAGCCCCTGTTTTACAGGGGCGTGTAATTACAATTTTTTTAGCAATAATTTGCCATAGGGCTCATTGCTGTGCTCCAAGTACAGTATCTGTGAGGGGTTGGAGTGTTGTGGCACCAGTGCCTAAGGCCCAATTTTTCAGCCCCTGTTTAACAGGGGCGTGTCATTACAATTTTTGAAGCAATACTTTGCAACAGGGCTCATTGCTGTGCTCCAAGTACAGTATCTGTGAGGGGTTGTAGTGTTGTGCCACCAGTGCCTAAGGCCCAATTTTTCAGCCCCTGTTCAACAGGGGCATGCAATTACAATTCTTGATCTAATAATTCACAGCAGGGCCCATTGCTGCACCCACCAAGAGTAACTCTGAGGGCTTACAGTGTTGTGGCAACGCCACCACCACCACCACCACGAAAGGCCCAATTTTTCAGCCCCTGTTCAAAAGGGGCATGTAATTACAATTCTTGATCTAATAATTCACAGCAGGGCCCATTGCTGCACCCACCAAGAGTAACTCTGAGGGCTTACAGTGTTGTGGCAACGCCACCACCACCACCACCACGAAAGGCCCAATTTTTCAGCCCCTGTTCAAAAGGGGCATGTAATTACAATTCTTGATCTAATAATTCACAGCCCCTGGTATAGGCACTGTCAACTTTATTACCAATCCCACTCTTCCACTTAGCAAAGGATCTGGTTCTCTTATTTGCTTCCAGATTTAGCGCCACACTCCTCTTTGGTGGAGGGTCATTTCTCATGACCCTCCCCAAAAAGAGGGCTTCACACATATTGTCCATAGGTACAATGATCCTCCAAAAATGAGTAGGTTGGGCTCAGGGCCACCATCAGGAATTTTGGGGCCCCTTACACAGCTTCAGGCCAGGGCCCCCTGGAGCAGAGGAGAACCGGGGGGGGGGGCAGCCGCAAATTGAGAAGCGGGGGTGCCACGAATTGAGAAGCAAGGGGGTGCTGCCACCGCAAATTGTTGAAGTCGGGGGGGGCTTTGGGTGCTGACGAACAAAGAAATAACAAAAAAAGGGGGGTTGCCATCCGGGGCCCTGGGGACCTCCAGGCCTCTGGGGACCTCTGGGACCCTTACAAATATATTTTTTTTTTTATAAATAAAAAAAATATTATTTTTATTTTTTTTAAAAAGGGGGGGGGGGTTGCCATCCAGGGCCCTGGGGACCTCCGGGCCTCTGGGGACCTCTGGGCCTCTTACAAAAAATTATTTTTTATAAAAAAAAAAATAAAAAAAATATATTTTTATAAAAAAAAAAAAAAGGGGGGGGGGGTTGCCATCCGGGGCCCTGGAGACCTCCGGGCCTCTAGGCCGCTTACAAAAAATAAATAAAAAATAAATATAAATAAATAAATAAAAAATATATATATATATTTTTAATAAAAGATAAATAAAAAGGGGGGTTACCATCCGGGGCAATGGGGATCTCCGGGCCCCTGGGGACCTCTGGGCCCCTTACAAAAAAAAGGGGGGTGCCATCTGGGCCCCTGGGGACCTCCGGGCCCCTTACAGGTGTACTGCCTGTACCCCCCTGATGGCGGCCCTGGTTGGGCTATGGGGTAGTAGTCACCTGACCTATTGAACAGAACTTGTGCAGTATAGGTGAGAAAGATGTCTGAACTTTCAGAATGGTTTCATCGGAAACATTTCTACATGACCAGACCAAAGACAAGTCATTATCTTTGAAGCTTTTGTCCACTTTCTAGGTTTCCTGAGCCAAGTGCAGGGACAGGTAATGTCACCCCAGGGCATCCTGTGCCCCATAGTCATGCTAATCAGACTAGGGCTGTGTTATGGACAAGCATCTGGTTTGCATATACAGCAGGAAAATATTGAGGGGGGGAAATCATTTATAAAAACATCAATTCACAAAGTTCTACTAAGTGAAATAAATGGTTCCAGAACCACGCTGACATACCGCATGGTTTTCAGCTTCATCATTTCGTTAACAGGGTGGTAACGCCTTCTTAATAAGAAAGGAATACTGCGATGTGGGAACATCTGGGCCTCCAAAATTTGAGGTTTTCTTTCCAATCAAATTCACTATTAATTGTTCATAAAACCTCCAGCTTTCTGTATAAAAAATTAAACTCTGCAGGGACTTTGCGTTGGCTTGCTGAGGTCATATTGGCCTTTAAATAATATTGGGCCTTGACTGTGTAGGTTCTTATAGTACATTTTATATGAGGAGAGCATGGAAGATGGTGCAACTACGTACGCAGAAAGTGCAGTGGTCTGGCAGTACTTTGGTTAGGTTAGCTGAACTGCTTAACAGCATTGGGGCCCTTACCAGAAGGGATACTATCTGTATGGAGTTTGTGAGTTCTCTCCGCACTTTCATGGGTTTTCTGAGGTGCCGTGGTTCCAAAGACCTGCTTATGACCAGTCTGAATGGGTACACAAGGGCACAACTGTAATGGGGAACATTGGGTCCACGAAGGAACAACTGTGAAGGGGACATTGGTTTTACAAGGGCACAGCTGTGAGGGAGACATTGAGTCCACAAGGGCACAACTGTGATGGGGACATTGGGTCCACAAGGGCACAAGTGTGATGGGAAAATTAGGTCTACAAGGGCACAACTATGATGGGGACATTAGGTCTACAAGGGCACAACTGTGATGGGGACATTGTGTCCACAAGGGCATAACTGTGATGGGAACATTGGGTCCACGAGGGAACAACTGTGAAGGGGCATTGGTTTTACAAGGGCAAAGCTGTGATGGAGACATTGGGTCCACAAGGGCACAACTGTTATGGGGACTTTGAGTCTATAAGGCACAACTGTGATGGGGACATTGGGTCCAAAGGGCACAACTGTGATGGGAAAATTAGGTATACAAGGGCACAACTGTGATGGGGACATTGGGTCCACAAGGGCATAACTGTGATGGGGACATTGGGTCCACAAGGGCATAACTGTGATGGGGACATTGGGTCTACAAGGGCACAACTGTGATGCGGACAATGGGTCCACAAGGTCACAACTGTGATTGCGACATTAGGTCCACAAGGGCACAACTGTGATGGGGACAATGGGTCCACAAGGGCATAACTGTGATGGAGATATTAGGTCCACAAGGGCACAACTGTGATTGGGACATTATGTCCACAAGGGCACAACTGTGATGGGGACATTAGGTCCACAAGGGCACAACTGTGATGGGGACATTAGGTCCACAAGGGCACAGCTGTGATGGGGACATTAGGTCCACAAGGGCACAACTGTGATGAGGACATTGGGTCTACAAGGGCACAACTGTGATGGGGACATTGGGTCTACAAGGGCATAACTGTGATGGGGACATTGGGTCCACAAGGGCACAACTGTGATGGGGACATTGGGTCTACAAGGGCACAACTGTGATGGGGACATTGGGTCTACAAGGGCACAACTGTGATGGGGACATTGGGTCTACAAGGGCACAACTGTGATGGGGACATTGGGTCTACAAGGGCACAACTGTGATGGGGACATTAGGTCCACAAGGGCACAACTGTGATGGGGACATTAGGTCTACAAGGCACAACTGTGATGGGGACATTAGGTCTACAAGGCACAACTGTGATGGGGACATTAGGTCTAAGCTTATTTCAGGGCATGGATGGATGTAAAGCTGTCAGGGCTTCTTTACACTTGCGTTGTTTATGAAAATAGATTTGTGGTGGATTGCTTTTCAAACAGCAGCAAGGGGAGGTGGTGATACTGTCGCCTCGTAAATGCCTTTTTTTTGACAGCCAAATAAGCTATTTCAATGAGAATACCGTGAGCCTAGAGTTGTGGTGCAACCCTAGTCACAACCACTGCAGAAAGAGACAGCAGCATGTGTACACCACCGTATGGCTGCCTTTGCATCCTAAGTGGAGGGGCAGTAAAACTGAAGCTTAGCTGCCAATTTTTACCACCCCATCCCCATGGGGAAGTCCCCAGCTCACTGCTGAAACACAGGGCAGTATACTGTATGTAGATGAAGAAGTTTATACTGTGCTCCTGGTAAGTACACCTGTTAGTTCAGCAAATAGTTTGCTTGGGCCAGCTTGGCCCAAATTATCTATTTAAAGGGACATTAAACATGGAGTAAAATCTACATTCACATATATGCAGGCTGCCACATTATGTGGTCTTCACATGCGTTTTTGACACTGTGATGGGGACATTGAGTCTACAAGAGCACAACTGTGATGGGAATATAAGGTCCACAAGGGCACAACTGTGATGGGAACATGAGGTCCACAAGGGCACAACTGTGATGGGAACATTGGGTCTACAAGGGCACAACTGTGATGGGAACATTGGGTCTACAAGGGCACAACTGTTATGGGAACATGAGGTCTACAAGAGCACAAATGTGATAGGGGCATTGGGTCCACAAGGGTACAACTGTGATGGGAACATGAGGTCTATAAGAGCACAACTGTGATGGGGACATTGGGTCTACAAGAGCACAACTGTGATGGGGACATTGGCTCTACAAGAGCACAACTGTGATGGGGACATTGGGTCTACAAGGGCACACCTGTTATGGGAACATGAGGTCTACAAGAGCACAACTGTGAAAGGGGCATTGGGTCCACAAGGGCACAACTGTGATGGGAACATGAGGTCTACAAGAGCACAACTGTGATGGGGACATAGGGTCTACAAGGGCACACCTGTTATGGGAACATGATGTCTACAAGAGCACAACTGTGATGGGGACATTGGGTCTACAAGGGCACAACTCTGATGGAAACATGAGGTCTACAAGAGCACAACTGTGATAGGGGCATTGGGTCCACAAGGGCACAACTGTTATGGGAACATGAGGTCTACAAGGGCATAACTGTGATAGGGGCATTGGGTCCACAAGGGTACAACTGTGATGGGAACATGAGGTCTATAAGAGCACAACTGTGATGGGGACATTGGGTCTACAAGAGCACAACTGTGATGGGGACATTGGCTCTACAAGAGCACAACTGTGATGGGGACATTGGGTCTACAAGGGCACACCTGTTATGGGAACATGAGGTCTACAAGAGCACAACTGTGAAAGGGGCATTGGGTCCACAAGGGCACAACTGTGATGGGAACATGAGGTCTACAAGAGCACAACTGTGATGGGGACATGACGTCTACAAGAGCACAACTGTGATGGGGACATTGGGTCTACAAGGGCACAACTGTGATGGAAACATGAGGTCTACAAGAGCACAACTGTGATGGGGACATTGGGTCTACAAGAGCACAACTGTGATGGGGACATTGGCTCTACAAGGGCACAACGGTTATGGGAACATGAGGTCTACAAGAGCACAACTGTGAAAGGGGCATTGGGTCCACAAGGGCACAACTGTGATGGGAACATGAGGTCTACAAGAGCACAACTGTGATGGGGACATTGGGTCTACAAGGGCACAACTGTGATGGAAACATGAGGTCTACAAGAGCACAATTGTGATGGGAACATGAGGTCCACAAGGGTACAACTGTGATGGGAACATGAGGTCTACAAGGGCACAACTGTGATGGGAACATGAGGTCCACAAGGGCACAACTGTGATGGGAACATGAGGTCTACAAGAGCACAACTGTGATTGGGACATTGGGTCTTCCAGGGCACAACTGTTATGGGAACATGAGGTCTACAAGAGCACAACTGTGATTGGGACATTGGGTCTACAAGGGCACAACTGTTATGGGAACATGAGGTCTACAAGAGCACAGCTGTGGTGGGGGCATTGGGTCCACAAGGGTACAACTGTGATGGCAACATGAGGTCTACAATGGCACAACTGTGATGGGAACATGAGGTTTACAATGGCACAACTGTGATGGGAACATGGGGTCTACAAGGGCACAAATGTAATGGGAACATTTAATGCATCTTGCGTTTTTGGGATGTGTTTATGAGGGGGTGTCTGCTGTCATGCAGCAAAACTCACCAAAAATGCATTTAGATGCGTTTTTTTGCAAGTTGATGCATTTTTATTGAGTCTACAAGGGCACTACTGTGATAGGGACATTGGGTTCACAAGGGCTCCATGCTGCCTGCAAAAAAGTCCCTGCACCTTTCCAAAAACCCCACTGGTAGAAACTGCACAGATGTGAACATGACTCAAAGGAACGATTGATAAATGAACTGTAGTGCGTTTCTGCAAATCCGCGAATGCACTGCAAAATGCATAGATGGGAACCTAGCCTAATGCCGCGTACACACGCCCGTTTTTCTCGTCGAAAAAAACAACATTTTTCCCATTCGACGAGAAAAACGATAGTCTGTGGGCTTTCTGTCGTTTTTTTCGACGAGAAAAACGGCATTAAAAACGACGAGAAAAATTAGAACATGTTCTAATTTTTCTCGTCATTTTTTTCGACATGTTTTCCGCGGCAGTGTTTCCCATAGGGAAACACTGCCGCGGAGCCCACAGACGGTCGTTTTTCTCGTCAAGAGAAAAAATTACGTGAAAAACGACCGTGTGTGGGGAACAAGCTATTCCCCCGTTTTAAATGACATTATTCACGGCGGTTTTTTAACCGCCGTGAATAATGATCGTGTGTACGCGGCATAAGGCTTTCAAATTTCATCCAGACCTTCCACTTGAATGGAATCCCAGATGTATTATGGATATTTTTGATACAATATGTACAATTTTTCCCCCAATAGAAACCACAACCACTGTTAGAACTCCATTCCTTCAAGACATTTTTTCCATCCTGCTCCTTTGAAAACAAGCGTCAATTTGACCCCCAATAATCAATCCCGGGTTCACACTCCCCCCGACTTCAAAGTCGGACTCCAGTGCAACTTCGGCACGACTTGCATGTGACTTCTTTAACAGGAGTCAATGCAAGCCGTACCAAAGTCAGACCAAAAGCAGCGCAGGAACCCTTTTCTAAGTCGGAGCGACTCAAGTTGCACCGATTAGAACGGTTCCATTGCACAGAATGGGGTCCAACTGGGGTCTGACTTCTGATGCGACAAATGCTTCAGAGCGATTGTTGCATCAGTGTCAACCGGTTTAAAATCCAACAAATTTTCGAATGAAATACTAATCATTAGAAAATCCAAAAACAAACATTTTCAAATGAAATCCTCCTGGTGTTAGGCTGGCTTTAGCAAGGGCGACGGGTTACACAAGTTTTCATTAATGATGGGTTTTGTAGAACAAAAAGTTTGATTACAGTTTGGGGGGGCGCTCCCAGGCCAAACGATTTGCTCCATACTGAAATCAAACTCTTGATATCCCCGGCCTTCCCATACACCGCAGCTGTTTGAGTGGATGATGAATAAGTGGGGGGCATGTGGGGTCAGGCCAGGCTCATAATGTCAGTGTTCTGTCTGCAGGTTCTCTGCGGCCTCCATGCACCTATTGTATTTCCATGGATCCCTGTGTGTGTGATGTGTAAAGCACCGTCCACCAACACTGCTAATAATAAACAGGATTTGGGAGCTGAGCATGAGCCGGCGGGGGTCTGCTGTGATCTGTCTGTGTCATTAATCACAGGCTGGCTGTGGAGGATGGACACCTGCCTGTCTAAGCCTCAGTCTCCTGCTGAGAGCTTTGATGTTCTCTGTGAGAGAGTGAGGCCTGCTCTCATGTGTCTCTTGCCTTGTCCTTTGTGAAGGCGGAGAGGAGGGAAAACAGTCCTCCTTCTCTCCAATAAATTGTTTCTTGGAGTTCACTCTGAGGCCAGAGGTCAGGCTGTTGCTTCTGGAAAGAGACAATCAGGATTTATCGGGAAGCAATGGTCTATACAACCTGTAAATGGAACTGGTATAAAGAAACTTGAATTATATGTATGGTCATCAGGGGTGAGCACCGGAGTGTTCAGATCCTAGTCCGAATCCTCTGAGCTATTCCATCAGAAAGCTGTCACTGCTCCATGATAAGTCCATAAGTGTCCACACATGGCCATCAGGGGTGAGCACAGGAGTGTTCAGATCCTAGTCCGAACCCGTCTGAGCTATCCCACCAGAGCCATCAATGCTCCCTGATACGTCCATGATAAGTGTGTACACATGGCCATCAGGAGTGAGCACAGGAGTGTTCAGATCCTAGTCCGAATCCTCTGAGCTATTCCATCAGAAAGCTGTCACTGCTCCATGATAAGTCCATAAGTGTCCACACATGGCCATCAGGGGTGAGCACAGGAGTGTTCAGATCCTAGTCCGAACCCGTCTGAGCTATCCCACCAGAGCCATCAATGCTCCCTGATACGTCCATGATAAGTGTGTACACATGGCCATCAGGAGTGAGCACAGGAGTGTTCAGATCCTAGTCCAAACCCACCTGAGCTATCCCATCAGAAAGCCATCACTGCTTCATGATACGTCCATGATAAGTGTCCACACATGGCAATCAGGGGTGAGCACAGGAGTGTTCAGATCCTAGTCCGAACCCATCTGAGCTATCCCACCAGAGCCATCAATGCTCCCTGATACGTCCATGATAAGTGTGTACACATGGCCATCAGGGGTAAGCACTGGAGTGTTCAGATCCTAGTCCAAACCCACCTGAGCTATCCCATCAGAAAGCCATCACTGCTATATGATACGTCCATGATAAGTGTCCACACATGGCAATCAGGGGTGAGCACAGGAGTGTTCAGATCCTAGTCCGAACCCACCTGAGCTATCCCACCAGAGCCATCAATGCTCCCTGATACGTCCATAATAAGTGTGTACACATGGCCATCAGGGGTGAGCACAAGCATGTTCAGATCCTAGTCCAAACCCACCTGAGCTATCCCATCAGAAAGCCATCACTGCTTCATGATACATCCATGATAAGTGTCCACACATGGCCATCAGGGGTGAGCTCAAGCATGTTCAGATCCTAGTCCAAACCCACCTGAGCTATCCCACCAGAGCCATCAATGCTCCAAGATAAGTCCATGATAAGTGTCCACACATGGCCATCAGGGGTGAGCTCGAACATGTTCAGATCCTAGTTCGAACCCACCTGAGCTATCCCATCAGAAAGCTGTCACTGCTCCCTGATAAGTCCATGATAAGTGTCCACACATGGCCATTAGGGGTGAGCTCGAACATGTTCAGATCCTCATCCGAACCCACCTGAGCTATCCCACCAGAAAGCTGTCACTGCTCCATGATATGTCTATGATAGGTTTCCACACACATGGCCATCAGGGGTGAGCACAGGAGTGTTCAGATCCTAGTCCGAACCCATCTGAGCTATTCCATCAGAAAGCTGTCACTGCTCCATGATAAGTCCATAAGTGTCCACACATGGCCATCAGGGGTGAGCACAGGAGTGTTCCGATCCAAGTCTTAACCCACCTGAGCTATCCCACCAGACAGCCGTCGGTGTTCCATGATATGTCCATAATAGGTGTCCACACATGGCCATCAGGGGTGCGCTCAAGCATGTTCAGATCCAAGTCGGAACCCACCTGAGCTATCCCACCAGAGCCATCAATGCTCCAAGATGAGTCCATGATACGTGTCCACACATGGCCATCAGGGGTGAGCACAAGCATGTTCAGATCCTAGTTTGAACCCACCTGAGCTATCCTACCAGAAAGCTGTCACTGCTTAATGATACGTCCATGATAAATGTCCACACATGGCCATTAGGGTTAAGCTCGAACATGTTCAGATCCTCATCCGAACCCACCTGAGCTATCCTACCAGAAAGCTGTCACTGCTCCATGATATGTCTATGATAGGTTTCCACACACATGGCCATCAGGGGTAAGCACAGGAGTGTTCAGATTCTAGTCCAAACCTACCTGAGCTATTCCATCAGAAAGCTGTCACTGCTCCATGATAAGTCCATAAGTGTCCACACATGGCCATCAGGGGTGAGCACAGGAGTGTTCAGATCCAAGTCTTAACCCACCTGAGCTATCCCACCAGACAGCCGTCGGTGTTCCATGATACGTCCATAATAGGTGTCCACACATGGCCATCAGGGGTGAGCACAAGCATGTTCAGATCCGAGTCTTAACCCACCTGAGCTATCCTACCTGACCAGAAAGCTGTCGCTGCTCCCTGATACGTCCATGATAAATGTCCACACATGGCCATTAGGGTTAAGCTTGAACATGTTTAGATCCTCGTCTGAACCCACCTGAGCTATCCCACCAGACAGCCATCACTGTTACATGATACGTCCATGATAGGTTTCCACACACAGCCATCAGGGGTAAGCACAGGAGTGTTCAGATTCTAGTCCAAACCTACCTGAGCTATCTTATCAGAAAGCTATCACTGCTCCATGATAAGTCCATGACAAGTGTCCACACATGGCCATTAGGGGTTAGCTCAGGTGGTTTCGGATCCTAGTCCAAACCTACCCGAGCAATCCCATTGGGACCGTAAAAGGTATTAAGCCCTTTAGCTCTTCTTTAAATCTTAACTTAAAATCAGTACTTCATCCACTACTTCATCCACATTTGATTCCATTTGACTCCACCCACATTTCAGTTTTGGTAACCCAAACGTAATTATTTGTACCATCGGATTGTATGTGGCTGATTTAACACATACAGCCCTAATGGAACTTTTTAATTCAATTTTAACTTTCAAAGTTTTCTATGAACACAAAATTAAATTTGTATTCTGGGTGTACAATGACTAAATGCAAGTAAGAACGGGGGAGGGGAGGGGTTTTTCGGCATCCATCCATACCTGGCAGTACAGGAGTCGTTCCCATGCTCTATGTGCGTTCTGAAATAGGCCTGTCAGGAGCTGCTCGTTTCGCATGTATCCCCGGCTACACAAAGTTCTCTTCTTGCCAAAGGGAAACAATAAGGAATGTTAAATAGTTTAACTTGTCAGCAGCATAATGCATTACAGTCATTAATACAAATACTTCACTTACAAATGCAGAAAGTACAGCATGGCGGGCGGCTTTGATGTCCACATTCTCATCATAGTTTCCAGCAGGAATCTGAATTGACAGTTTTCACATGACTGACATGTAAGAACTGTAAACCGCAGGACAGGATTTCATGTTATAGAACTACTCAGCACTTCATAATATACTGGGATAGGGTTGGCGATTCGCTGGTCCATCCTGGGCCGTCATTTGTCTGCCATTGGGCCAGACTTTGGGTCAAACCATTGAGAAATGAGCTCAGGAAATGCTGGTTAGCAAAGGAAGAGAGAAAGTTCAACTGTTTTCTCTAGAAAGCCCCCCCCCCCCCTCCCGGCACTACAATTCTACATCCAAGTGAGACAGGCTTTGCCTGCGCCATCTGCTGGTGAATCCTGGTATCACAGCACAACTATGCCCAATGGTCACTGTTATCAATGGTTGGTCGGACCAGAAGCATAATAAAAAGTAGACTCTTGTAACATGCACAGAATAAAAATGTGTACTGTGTTAGCCATTGATTAATGTGGAAAGTTTGGAGTTTAGGTGATAGTTGGCCAACTTAAAGAGGAACTTCACTCTCCTCCATCCCCTCATCTCTATCCCCCCATGACCTATTTCACTAATTAGACCACAAAACACACTCACGCGTCCAGTGATCCAGCGGTGTTCTGTGAATATTTGCTATGCCGTTGCTGTGTAC
This sequence comes from Rana muscosa, assembly GCA_029206835.1. Taxonomy (NCBI): domain Eukaryota; kingdom Metazoa; phylum Chordata; class Amphibia; order Anura; family Ranidae; genus Rana; species Rana muscosa. The sequence continues at coordinate 410,894,708 of CM055118.1, read as the reverse complement.
TGGGTCCCACCGTCTTATTCCACAGCCCTGATATTAACAGGAGGATTATTGTGACACACCTTGGTTAAAGGCCAAATTGACAAGAATACCATTTCTTGCGGCTCTGGACCGAGTACCCCCGAGTATGGGATCAGGAGCACAGGGCATGAGGAAGCACATTATTCCGGGAATCAGGTAGAGGTAGTCTCTGGACTGTAGTCAGCAGAAGTGCAAGCACACCGGAGAAGGACCAAAGATGGTGGCCCACAGGAAGGCCCCCAGGAACTAGACCTTGGAAGCTTGGTACAGAGACTACGAGGACGCACAGTAGAGGTAGATGCAGGTACCAGTTGAGATCAAAGACATGGTCAGATGGCAAGCCAGGGTCAGCAAGGATGGACAGCAAGGACGTAGTCAGTAGCCAAGTCATACACGAGGAGCAGGCGTAAGTGTAGTCAAGAAGCAGGCCGAAGTCAATACTAGTGTAGCACTACCCCCGTAGGAGCTGCTGGTTTAGATTTGGGCCTGCCGTTACCTCACTGTTCCGTATGCTTGTCTCAGGGGTTCTCCTGGGAGAGTTGTCCAGAAGAAGTTTGCACCAACACAAAGTCTCTTTCAAGGGTTTATTTGAAATCAAGTTTCCAACAGAGGGGGTTAAAGGGATGGGGAGGACTCAGGTACCTTACTTGCGGATCACAGGAGGAATTTTCCTAGGTCCAGAGGAACAACTGTCTCCACGCTGGACTCAGCAACCACCGTATAGGCCCAATATCACCGGCGTAGCTCGATCACGTATAGTCTCTGCCACAGACTTGGTGTAACCCTTCCCTGGGTTACCTTCTGAATAAAGAGCACAGCTCTCAGTTCCAGGATCTTCCAGCCATTCCGGCAGCACTGTGAGTTAAATTATGATCCGGGTACATCCTCCAATTGAGTCCTCAATTGCTTGGTCTCTTCCAGCAGGCAAGGTGACACAGGATCATCCCTGGACCAGTAGGCCCCCAGTAACTCCTGGCCCTACATCTCAGTAACGGAGCTTCAGGCCAACGTGGCCCTGAGGCGGAAACTACCAGCACCGCCCTGAGGCCATGAGGGCCCTCAGGTTGGAATCGGGCGGGTGGTGCCCACAAGCAACGAACGACGACCCCACAAAATGGTGTTTGTCCCTTTAGTACCCTCTCCCAGAATGCACAGCGGGTTGACCACGCCCCCTGAGCCGCTTCTGAGAAAGAGATACCCAATGCATTCAGTCTGTTGCCTTTCCTATCCTGACCAGTGGTAACAGCGACACCCACTGTCAGGAGGAAAATCATGCAACCAGCTGAACTGAAACAGAGTATAATTTGTAACACAATCCTTCTGAGCCACACTATTGCTCAGACAACTATAATTTTAACACATAGCGCCCACTCATTGGGAGCAGGGCGCTACACTAGGAAGACAGCAGAGCGTGGTCAGAGGCAACTTCAGAGTCCAGAATCCACAAAGCAAGGTCAGGAGCAGGCTGGGTCAGCAACAGGTGATCAGACAACAGGGGCAGGAATGCAGGAACACAGGTCACGGATACCTGTAGAACATCCCGCAATTGGAACACATAAGGGCCTCCTTTTAAATGGGCAGCTTGGAGCCATTCTTGAGGTTGGATGTGCACTGTGTCAGTGCACGCCGGTTATTGGCCAAAGTCTGTGGCCTGGCATATGTGCACACGTATGACTATGATCATGAGCATGAACTGTACAAATATTGGTCTCCTGACATTCTTCCAGGTTCTTGCAGCCGGCCACCTGATGACATGCATGTGTTGTCAAGGTGCATCATCAGAGAACAAGCTGCAGAACCAGTAAGTAACAGCCAGCCCCCTGATGAAGCACCCCAATGCATGTGCAGTAGAACCCCCCCCCACCCAGGACTCCTGGGATGCATGACGTGGGCATGGGCGTCCGCGGAACTTTTTTTCGGGGGGGGGGGGGCATCATTTTAAGGTCATCCATGCTCGGTCCCTTTTTGACAATGTCATGAAGGGGAGGGGCTTAGTCATTATCACATAAAGCGCAGGCATGCAAAGGTTTGAGAAACCTGATGCAACTATCAAGCAACTAGCAACTTTGAATAACAATATCATAAAAAATGGAGTTCCCCCCCAAAGGAAATAACAACCCCCAGGATCAGTGCCAGTTTCTGCAATAACAATCCCCAGCTTTGCTGTCAGTTTCCGCAATAAAAATCCCCAGCATTGGTGTCAGTAGCAACAATAATAACCCCCCACAGCGGTGCAGATTTCTAGAATAAAAACTTCAGCAGTGTACATAATAATGACCCTCAGCACTGGTGTCAGTTTCCGCACTAAAAACTTCCAGCATTTGGTGTCATTTTCTGCAATAATTGCCCCCAGCATAGATGGGAGGAAATCAGGTTACACACTTCCTAATGGCTCACTCCCTAGGAACAGTAATGGATAATGGCCAACAGGCCCTCTTACAAGACCTGGTGAAACCGCAACAGGGGTGACTCTAGTCAGTAGTGTAGCATGCCTGTACCCTGGCAGTGGCTCGGTCTTTCTCCCTCTCTGGTGGTGCGGGTACAGCGTGGCTCCCTCTCTGGTGGTGCGGGTACAACGTGGCTCCCTCTCTGGTGGTGCGGGTACAGCGTGGCTCCCTCTCTGGTGGTGCAGGTACAGCGTGGCTCCCTCTCTGGTGGTGCGGGTACAGCGTGGCTCCCTCTCTGGTGGTACGGGTACAGCGTGGCTCCCTCTCTGGTGGTGCGGGTACAGCGTGGCTCCCTCTCTGGTGGTGCGGGTACAGCGTGGCTCCCTCTCTGGTGGTGCGGGTACAGCATTGCTCCCTCTCTGGTGGTGCGGGTACAGCGTGGCTCCCTCTCTGGTGGTGCGGGTACAGCGTTGCTCCCTCTCTGGTGGTGCGGGTACAGCGTGGCTCCCTCTCTGGTGGTGCGGGTACAGCGTGGCTCCCTCTCTGGTGGTGCGGGTACAGCGTGGCTCCATCTCTGGTGGTGCGGGTACAGCGTGGCTCCCTCTCTGGTGGTGCGGGTACAGCATTGCTCCCTCTCTGGTGGTACGGGTACAGCGTTGCTCCCTCTCTGGTGGTGCGGGTACAGCGTTGCTCCCTCTCTGGTGGTGCGGGTACAGCATTGCTCCCTCTCTGGTGGTACGGGTACAGCGTTGCTCCCTCTCTGGTGGTGCGGGTACAGCGTGGCTCCCTCTCTGGTGGTGCGGGTACAGCGTGGCTCCCTCTCTGGTGGTGCGGGTACAGCATTGCTCCCTCTCTGGTGGTACGGGTACAGCGTTGCTCCCTCTCTGGTGGTGCGGGTACAGCGTTGCTCCCTCTCTGGTGGTGTGGGTACAGCGTGGCTCCCTCTCTGGCTTCCCCCAGCACAGTATTCCCTTTTCTCCTCTTGTAATACCCCCCCCAGCAGAGTGCTTGCATGCTGAGGGCTGTAGCATGGTGTCTGTGGACACGCTGGGGCCGCCACTCTTCAGGGACTACATTTCCCATTATGCCCCCAGTCCCCAGAGTCTTCTGATTGGCCCTCTGCTGTGGCCAATCATGGGGAGGAAAACAGCGGGCAGGAAGCGTGGCAGCGGCACGGCGAATCCAATTAGAGACGCTCTCTCTCTCTCTTCTAGCTTCAGCTGACAGAAAGGGGGAGGGGGCAATCGGGGGAGATATACAGACAGCCCGCAGCTCTCCTCTCCATGTCACAGCGCCGCTGCTCCATTTACCAGAGAACTCGACGGTGGCGCCGTGACAGGGAGAGGAGAGCTGCGGGCTGTCTGTATATCTCCCCCGCTCGCCGCCTGCCGCCTTGCTTCCTGCCCGCTGTTTTTCTCCCCATAAAATCACGCCACTGGATTTCGGGGGGGGGGCAAATGCCCTCCCTTGCCCTATGGAGAGGACACCCATGGATGTGGGTACCCCAGGAGGCTGTGGGCAATAGAAACATCATTCTTACCTAGACGAGTAACTAGAAAGTGGGGAGCTAATTCCCCAAAAAAGGTAATGAATAAAAGAATTAAAAAGACTGTTTGCTACAATTGGAGTGGAGGGGGAAGGGGCGAGGAGGTGGAAAATGGCCTGGGAGGGGCAAAGGTCCGCTTTAAAGTGTCATTAAACCCCCCCAAATGAAAAAATGATCTAGTGCTGCAGACCTCTGTTTTATTCTGTTTATTCTCCAAAACTCCCCTTCCCTGGTTCTTGTCTTCAAGTGTCTCCATCTCTTCACGGGGTCCCATGGACCCCCCTTATGTGTGCGGTCAGGCCTGGTGCAAGGATTTTTGACACCCTAGGTGAAACCTCATACCCCCCCCACCCTTGCCTCCACCCGACTCCACCCCTATTTGCCCTGCCCATGTATACGGTGGAGGTAGCGGGTGGAAACTTTTTGTAATCCCCCCCAAATGTAACCGCCTGTGTAATACCCCCTGTGTAATTCCCCCAATGTACAGTATACAGGTGGGGGTGTACAATATACAGGCGGGGGTGTACAGTATACAGGTGGGGGTATACAATATACAGGTGGGGGTGTACAATATACAGGCGGGGGTGTACAGTATACAGGTGGGGGTGTACAATATACAGGTGGGGGTGTACAGTATACAGGTGGGGGTATACAATATACAGGTGGGGTGTACAATATACAGGCGGGGGTGTACAGTATACAGGTGGGGGTGTACAATATACAGGCGGGGGTGTACAGTATAAAAAAAAAAAAAAAAAAAAAACAGAAAAACAAACAAGGCGCCTCTAAGTGCAGAAGTATAAAACTTTTAATATCCCCTAAAAGGGTTAAAAACACTTACAAGATAGTGGATGAAACAGGCATGTAGTAGGTAAGTGCGTCCAGGAGATGTGCGTCCAGGAGATGTTCCAGTGGCAGGGCAGTCCCAGTCTCTGATGTTAAAGCTTCCAGGAAAGTCCACGATAACAGCTGATTGTGCTGTGAATGTTCAGAGGACACAGTAACGCTGGAGCCTGGGGATGATGTCAGAGGAAGCGAGACAGAAACCAGCATGGAACACGAACAGGAAGTGGACAGGAAGTGTGTCATGGAGGCGGGACGCGTTTCGGAACAGCTCATTGGTTGGGGGTGTACAGTATACAGGTGGGGGTGTACAATATACAGGTGGGGGTGTACAGTATACAGGTGGGGGTGTACAATATACAGGTGGGGGTGTACAATATACAGGCGGGGGTGTACAGTATACAGGTTGGGTGTATAGTAGAGTGACCAGACATCCTCGGTTTCCGGGGACAGTCCCCGGATTGAGGACACTGTCCCCAGACCAAGTCTGTCGCCGGTTTTGTCCCCGGATTGGATTTGAACAGGGGCTGGGGCAATTTCAAAGACAGTCAGTGCAGAATTAAAAAAACAGAATCTGAATTACACCCCCCCCCCCCGCTCCGCCGCTCCTACTAGCTTAGGGGGTGTATTTTTTCCATTATCTGTGCCCCTTTCTGATGATCATGTGCTGGTCGGAGCGGAGGGAATATTTCTTCAGTTTCGGGTGCCCATTCAGCTCCGCTCGCATGTTCTTCTGCCTTGGCTCAAGTCCCGGCCAGCCGCCTGCCTGCTTATCTCCTTGCCTTCCCTGGCGGAGTGACCTTCCTCCGCTCCCCACCCAGTAGTAGCCGGGGCCCGGAGGGTAAGACTTGACAGGCTGTGAGGCAGGCGGCGGCGATGGGCAGAGAGTCACTGATTGCCGCCATTACTAGTATATGTCCCCGGATTTCATTTTAAAAATCTGGTCACCTTAGTGTATAGTATACAGCGGGGGTGTATAGTATACAGCAGGGGTGTATAGTATATAGCGGGGGTGTATAGTATACAGCGGGGGTGTACAGTATACAGGTTGGGTGTATAGTATACAGCGGGGGTGTATAGTATACAGCGGGGGGTGTACAGTATACAGGTCGGGGTTGAGGGTGTACAGTATACAGGTGGGGTGTATAGTATACAGGTCGGGGTTATACAGTATACAGCGGGGGTGTACAGTATACAGGTCGGGGTGGGGGTGTACAGTATACAGGTGGGGTGTATAGTATACAGGTGGGGTGTATAGTATACAGCGGGGGTGTATAGTATACAGCGGGGGTGTACAGTATACAGGTCGGGGTGGGGGTGTACAGTATACAGGTGGGGTGTATAGTATACAGGTGGGGTGTATAGTATACAGGTCGGGGTTATACAGTATACAGCAGGGGTGTACAGTATACAGGTGGGGTGTATAGTATACAGGTGGGGTGTATAGTATACAGGTCGGGGTGTACAGTATACAGCGGGGGTGTACAGTATACAGGTCGGGGTGGGGGTGTACAGTATACAGGTGGGGTGTATAGTATACAGGTGGGGTGTATAGTATAAAGGTGGGGTGTATAGTATACAGGTCGGGGGTGTACAGTATACAGGTCGGGGTAAGGGTGTACAGTATACAGGTGGGGGTGTACAGTATGCAGGTGGGGGTGCCTCTGACTGAAGGAGGGGGACAGGAAGATGCCAGTAGGGGCAGGGCATGATATTGCGATTCAGCTGCTCTGCCGATTATTTCAATACCCCTAGCGGCTGTGGCTGCGCCCTAGGCGGCTGCCTAGTTTGCCTAGTAGTAGTGCCGGCCCTGTGTGCAGTTCCTACTGCCACTTTGAATGAGTCTCCTTATGGCCATAGATGCGAATAGGCCCAGTGGCAAGCCATCTCCCTTACCCCCCCCCCCCATCCTTCTTCCCGCAAGTTATTGAAGTTGGAGCCTGCGCTGTCTTTAGTACACTGTGCATGTGCAGCACTCCAGGTGCGGCGCTCCACCAGCAGGTCGTTTGGTAAAGTGGCGCTGTGGACCTGGAGCCGGCGCTCGTGCGTTGCTTATAATGTAAATGTACTATGGCCTAATTTTAATGAAATTATGGACTGGGCAACAAATAAAATGTTGCTAAGAATGTATTTATGTGAAAACACTGGAGGGTTTGACAATACCTTAAGTAATTAAAAAATGCAATCTTTCAGGACTTTCCGTAGGTCCCACCTCAGGCAACTCAATTGAATAATTCCTTAGTCAGGGGTGTCAGAAAGGTCCCGTCCTCCTGTATCATAGGAAAGTCGTCAAGAAATGCACAATCTGTTGGCTTCCTTCTTAATAAGATGGAAACATGCTGGAGGTGAAGCTGGGCATTTTCCTGGTCACTAAAGGGTTAACTGATATTTCTTACTGGAGACCCAAAACCAGCCGCCATGTTCTGTGATGTGATGGACTATTTGTAGAGTTTGCAGGGTTACAATGAAACCAATGGAGAAACTTGCTACAATATTCTCACTTATTACCGGGGGGGGGGCAACCTATCCTTGTGGACCTGGTCAGATCACCTTTGCAAGTAATGCATGGTGGAGGGTGGGGGGCTCAAACACACCCAATGCCCTTATTAATGTCTCTAACATATTGAACGGCGGGTTATATAAAAAAAAAAAGCAGCATAGCATTAAGAAATGTATCGCCGCAACCATTCAAACTTTGAATGTGCCCCATGAATAGTCTACTCTAAACCTTACTCTGGAGCCTTGTATATATAATCACAAGTGGGTGGTTGGCTGAACCTCGAGTAGCACTGGGACAGGTTCATTCAGCACCCAGGGCAAGGATGCAGAACTGGCTAATGTGTGCCATAGAATGGGTGTACCACCCTGCGCCCCCTTCTCTGCTCCTTGCTCCAGCTGCCTATGGTTGGCATCAGTGGCATCGCTAGGGGGTGGCTTTTGGGGCTATAGCCCCGAATCTGGCGCCCATAGCCCCGACTCCCAGGGGTCCCTAACCACAGGCCTGCGGCCCACTGCAGGCAGCATGGGAGAGCCAGGCAGGCGAAAGAACAGAGAGATGACATCATCTGTCACCGCCCGCCCTGCATCACCACTGTCCCGCCCTTATCATCTCTCACTGCCTTCCCTCTCTCTGGGGACCCTGATGTAAGGAGCGGCTCTCTGGTGACTCTGAGGTAAGGAGGCGCTCTCTGGGGACCCTAATGTAAGTGGGGGGCTCTCTGGGGACCCTGATGTAATGATAAAATATATATTATATACATGTGTATGCCCGCCCAAGCGTATGGCTTTCTTTACTTCGCGGCTATGGGCTCTAGCCCCAGATCTTTTGTAGCCCTAGCAACGCCCCTGGTTGGCATGTACACTGGCCAACTGTTAGCTTTCTAGCAATTAGAAAGTGTTTACTAATATGGTGTGTTTTTCGTGTCAGTCGTGGTTGGATGGGGTGGAGAGTTGGCTTGATGGAGCTCGGTCAGCATTAGCAGACATGAAGCCACAGCCCACTGGTTGCTACCTACTGATCTAGACTGTGTGGTGAGGAGCCCTAATGCCACCTCTACACCCAGGATGGCTGCCCCTCCTGCACACCCCTTGTCCAGGCCCTGCCCCTGAGGATGGGAGATTCCCCCTATAACCCCCCACCACACCCCCACATCTCTCTTCCTGCCTCCTTTCTCATTTGCTATACTGCTCCCTCTTCTCTCTTTTTCTCACACAAATTTTTTTCATTGTTATTCCCTTGGAGTAGTATAGATATTGGAATAATAACGTCCTTCTATGATCCATCCTTTACTAAGTCTTAATAGATGCATGTGAAAATCTGAACTGTCTATGATAAAGCTCCCATAGTTGGGACGGTGAAAGAATATGGGATCGTCCATATTCTATTTGTTTATATGGCCAATAGTCCAGAGTGTGCCTTAAGCCTTGTTCATACGGGTGTACTATTGGCACGCCTTGTGCAGGGCCATGTGTACCCACATAGGGGTGCAAAGGGGTTCATGAATCCCCATGCAGGTAGGTCCTATTGATGTCAATTGGGAGCAGCGGCTGTACAGATATGGCCACTACTCCCAATATGACATCTGTGTGGGTTCGGCAGCAGTACCCAAAGGCAGTGGCGAATGTGAGATGCTGTTTAATTTGTGATGCAGCAATTATGGCGGAACCCCATTAAGTCATGAACCTTGGTTGGAAGCTGAAATGACAAGAGGGCTCCCCTTGCTGCTCTGGTCCAATCACCCCTGAGGAGACAGAGGCACAAGGCACAAAGTAGCATGGGTGGTGATAATTGGGTAGCCAGCAGTGGTAGAACCTCACCAGGAGTGGGTCATGGTTGGTAATCTGCAGAATGGCACCCAGAAGAGGAACCTTTGCAGCCTGGTGTAGATACGGTGAAGGAGTCCACCTGGAAGCAAGGTGAGGTGAGCGCCAGGATCTGGGACATGATCAGGAGGCAAGACAAGGTCAGCACAGAAGTATAGCAGGGACGTGGTCAGTAGCCAAGCCAGAGTCATACATGAGGAACAGGAGAAAACGTAGTCACGCAGCAAAGGGCAATACATGGAAGAGCGTAAGCCAAGGCCAGAGTTCAGAATCAGGTTATTGCATAGACTTTAAGATCCTCTTGCTCACCTACAAGGCTTCATTATCTCTCTGAACTTTTTTCAACTTACTCCCCCCCTCAAAACCTCCGCTCCTTAAGTTCTGGTTTACTGTGTGTGTCCCCCCCCCCCCCCACTCACCTACACTCAATGGAAGACAGAGCCTTCTCATGCTATGCTCCAAAACTCTGGAATTCACTTCCTAAGAACGTCAGAGAGTCATCTTCTCTAAACTCGTTTAAAATCAAATCTAAAAACGTTTTTCTTAATACAATCTTTCACTTAATTGTCCGTTTTTTTTCCTTATGTTATCCTGTGTATTTCTTGTGTCTTCCTTGTGAAAAGCTTTCAGAAGCCACCTTTAAAGGCGCTATATAAAATAACGTTTATTATTATTATTATAGAATCCACAAAGCAAGGTCAGAAGTAGGCCGTGGGTCAGGAACGGAATATCAGACAACAGGAGCAGGAACACAGCTCACAGGAGGGAGCTAGACACGTGCGATTAGTTTCGTACGAATGGAAAATTCGTACGAATTTTTCGAAATTCGTACATTTGTACGATATGATACAAATATCGATATGATACGATATTTTGTACGACATACGAAATTTCGTTTACGAATTTCGGATCCAAATTATCCAAATCCAAACTACCAAATAACGATTTTCAACTAATACGAAAGAAACAAACAAAAAAAAAAAGTTACGAAAGTAGGAGTTGTGTCCAGAATCAACGAAAACTATGTACTCTACCCCGTCCGAAAGTACAAATTATGGTATTGAGCTTCCCTTTAATAGTGCCGTTGTACGTCTTATACGTCACCGTGTTCTTGGCGTTCGGAATTTCCGACAACATTTGTGCGACTGTGTGTATGGAAGACAAGTTTGAGCCAACATCCTTCGGAAAAAAAATACACGGTTTTGTTGTCGGAATTTTCGATCGTCTGTACGCGGCATGAGTCCGTAGAGTTTAATATTAACGATTCGTACGAATTTGGGACCATTTTTATTCGTGGAGGACTCCAGTGGTGTGCAGTTCACTGCGGCCTGTGGGTGGCGCTGTCGCCCTGGGCCGGGGTTGAACCATCACTGCAGTGCTGTTCCCTTTTTGTCCTGTTTCGGCAGCCGTACTGAGGGGCGGGGAACCCGCTGTGCCTGTCGGGGGGAGGAGATAAAGGGGAGAGACGCCCTCAACACGAGGTTCAGTCGTCGGAGGTGAGAGCCGCGCCCGGGCACCTTCAGCCTGGGTGCTGGCGTTCCGGAGTTCCAGGCCTAGGTGCCCTTAGCCTGGCCGGAGCGGGAGATGGAGTCCATCCCAGGCACCTTCAGCCTGGGGTGAGGTACTACTGAGGAGGCCTGGGGCCCAGTACCTTCGACTGGGTTCCGCAGGGGTGGAAGAGTCCGAGGGGCCCTAAGGTGTTGGGTGCCTGAATCTGAGACGAGGAGGCCAGGGAGCGTAACCCCTCCGAACAGTCCGGTGCAGCATTGCTGGTGACGGCAGGGCCTCTGGTAACTCTCTTGGAAGGATGTCTTCCCTCTGACAGGGGCTGCACTTAGCGAAGGTAAATTCTACACGGTCGGTGGCAGCGGCTGTGCGCCATAACCATTGGTGACACCACAATGGTTAGTTCTATTTGAGGATTGTGCCTTGACCTACTCCCCACCTATACTGAACTGTTCTTTGGGTCACAACCTGTCTGCTGTTGAAGGATTTATTGCTGTCAGAGAATAAATAAGAGTTGGACCTTTTCAGTGGTGTGGAACTTCAGTTACTGGGAGCAAAGGGGGTCATCTACAGAACGAACTTGGCTCCGGGTTATGCACACCACCCGAAGGTAAACAGGTGTTGGCTTTCACCTCTACAGATAAGAGGACATAGGCCATAGTGTACCGCATCCCTCCCCCCAGATCCCCCCTAGACGAGACAACAAGCCGAGAAGAAGAAGGGGTGAGAGGGGTGAGGCCGCTACATTAAAAAATGCATTCGTCCGAAAATCCAAATTAATTAAAGTCAAATCTGTCATTGAAGGCTTATGGTATCTGAAGAAGATTCGACGAAGCAGCTAAACTGTACGACGCTGCAATCGTACATTTCCGGTTTGAATGCTCCGCCCACAAGCTATAGTAGAATTCTAATGTTGTATGTGTAGCGATACCCCCAGTTAAGAGGGCTGCCTGTATGATTTTGGGCCCTGTAGTGCACCGCTGTCAACCCCTGGCAATCGGCTCCAACCTCCCTTGGCACAGTTAGTAGGGGATGATAGGATTGTGAGGCCTGTAACTCAGAGCGGCACAATCCTATGACAAGAACACACAGTGATATTCTAAAACTTCCTTTACCTGTCTCTTCTGTAAAGTAAAGAACACAGACACCAATATACTTAACCCTTGTATGTTTACTTAGATTAACATGTCATGTGCAGAGCCCTGCAATAAACAATGTTTAAACGAGCAGACAAGTATACAATGCTATGCAACTCTAATAGTCCCCTTTGCAGCTATTTCCCCTCGAATGGACAATATGGCGCCCAGGAATGTCTACGCTACACAGTCAGGCCTGACTGAACTAAGTGGAAGTTCTGTAGGGAAATCTTCGCTAGCAACGGTGGTGCACTTGCAGAATAGAATTTGTAATCCAACAATGTAACAGGGATACTGTGTCTGTCTATGAGCAGGTGCTCTCTCACCCAACCGGACCAGTCCGCGTTGGTGTCTTCCGCTGCGGTGTCTAAGTACACCGATCCCTCGACATCCGGGTCTTCAGTCCTCCTGGCAAAGGTGCAGTATCAAAGGAGAGACGTCCCTCAGGTTCCTCGGTGCAAGCGGAAGGCTCTTTGGAGAAAAGGCCCAGGCTTCTGGCTTAAAGTCACAGGAGCTCAAGCAGCAGTTCAACTTGCTGGGCGGGCGGTGTCCAAAGAGAGAGAGCTGGGCTCCGCCTCCCCCTTATAAAGTCCACCCCAGCAGTCCTTGCGCGGGGCAATGCACCCTGGGTGCCTTAAAGTGTACTGGGTAATGTAGTCTCTGATGGATTAAAGGGCAATACCCCGCTACATATGACTAGTAATAATTATATTTAATAGAATTCTTCTATAGCCTATGGGCCGAGCATTTCACCATAAATGTCCGTTTGTGGCGATCGTATGGCTTTAGCTGCTTCGTCAAATCTTCATGTCTCTATAATGTCGGATCTTTTCTCTCTATAATGTCGGATCTTTTCTCTCTATAATGTCGACTCTTTTCTCTCCATGTCAAATCTTTTCTCTCTATAATGTTGAATCTTTTCTCTCTATAATGTCGGATCTTTTCTCTCTATAATGTCGTATCTTTTCTCTCTATAATGTCGAATCTTTTCCCTCTATAATGTCGAATCTTTTCTCTCTATAATGTCAAATCTTTTCTCTCTATAATGTCGAATCTTTTCTCTCTATAATGTCGGATCTTTTCTCTCTATAATGTCGAATCTTTTCTATCTATAATGTTGAATCTTTTCTCTCTATAATGTCGAATCTTTTCTCTCTATAATGTCGGATCTTTTCTCTCTATAATGTTGAATCTTTTCTCTCTATAATGTCGAATCTTTTCTCTCTATAATGTCAAATCTTTTCTCTCTATAATGTCGAATCTTTTCTCTCTATAATGTCGGATCTTTTCTCTCTATAATGTCGAATCTTTTCTATCTATAATGTTGAATCTTTTCTCTCTATAATGTCGAATCTTTTCTCTCTATAATGTCGGATCTTTTCTCTCTATAATGTCGAATCTTTTCTCTCTATAATGTCGAATCTTTTCTCTCTATAATGTCAAATCTTTTCTCTCTATAATGTCGAATCTTTTCTCTCTATAATGTCGAATCTTTTCTCTCTATAATGTTGAATCTTTTCTCTCTATAATGTCGTATCTTTTCTCTCTATAATGTTGAATCTTTTCTCTCTATAATGTTGAATCTTTTCTCTCTATAATGTTGAATCTTTTCTCTCTATAATGTTGAATCTTTTCTCTCTATAATGTTGAATCTTTTCTCTCTATAATGTCGTATCTTTTCTCTCTATAATGTCGAATCTTTTCTCTCTATAATGTCGAATCTTTTCTCTCTATAATGTCGAATCTTTTCTCTCTATAATGTCGAATCTTTTCTCTCTATAATGTCGAATCTTTTCTCTCTATAATGTCAAATCTTTTCTCTCTATAATGTAGAATCTTTTCTCTCTATAATGTCGAATCTTTTCTCTCTATAATGTAGAATCTTTTCTCTCTATAATGTCGGATCTTTTCTCTCTATAATGTCGAATCTTTTCTCTCCATGTCAAATCTTTTCTCTCTATAATGTCGAATCTTTTCTCTCTATAATGTCGAATCTTTTCTCTCTATAATGTCGAATCTTTTCTCTCCATGTCAAATCTTTTCTCTCTATAATGTTGAATCTTTTCTCTCTATAATGTTGAATCTTTTCTCTCTATAATGTCGTATCTTTTCTCTCTATAATGTCGAATCTTTTCTCTCTATAATGTCGAATCTTTTCTCTCTATAATGTCGAATCTTTTCTCTCTATAATGTTGAATCTTTTCTCTCTATAATGTCGTATCTTTTCTCTCTATAATGTCCAATCTTTTCTCTCTATAATGTCGAATCTTTTCTCTCTATAATGTCGAATCTTTTCTCTCTATAATGTCGAATCTTTTCTCTCTATAATGTCCAATCTTTTCTCTCTATAATGTCGAATCTTTTCTCTCTATAATGTAGAATCTTTTCTCTCTATAATGTCGGATCTTTTCTCTCTATAATGTCGAATCTTTTCTCTCTATAATGTCGAATCTTTTCTCTCTATAATGTCGAATCTTTTCTCTCTATAATGTTGAATCTTTTCTCTCTATAATGTTGAATCTTTTCTCTCTATAATGTCGTATCTTTTCTCTCTATAATGTTGAATCTTTTCTCTCTATAATGTCGAATCTTTTCTCTCTATAATGTCGAATCTTTTCTCTCTATAATGTTGAATCTTTTCTCTCTATAATGTCGTATCTTTTCTCTCTATAATGTCCAATCTTTTCTCTCTATAATGTCGAATCTTTTCTCTCTATAATGTCGAATCTTTTCTCTCTATAATGTCGAATCTTTTCTCTCTATAATGTCCAATCTTTTCTCTCTATAATGTCGAATCTTTTCTCTCTATAATGTCGAATCTTTTCTCTCTATAATGTCGGATCTTTTCTCTCTATAATGTAGAATCTTTTCTCTCTATAATGTTGAATCTTTTCTCTCTATAATGTCGTATCTTTTCTCTCTATAATGTGGAATCTTTTCTCTCTATGTCGAATCTTTTCTCTCTATAATGTCGAATCTTTTCTCTCTATAATGTCGGATCTTTTCTCTCTATAATGTCGAATCTTTTCTCTCTATAATGTTGAATCTTTTCTCTCTATAATGTCGAATCTTTTCTCTCTATAATGTCGAATCTTTTCTCTCTATAATGTTGAATCTTTTCTCTCTATAATGTGAAATCTTTTCTCTCTATAATGTCGGATCTTTTCTCTCTATAATGTCGAATCTTTTCTCTCTATAATGTCGGATCTTTTCTCTCTATAATGTGAAATCTTTTCTCTCTATAATGTCGAATCTTTTCTCTCTATAATGTCGAATCTTTTCTCTCTATAATGTTGAATCTTTTCTCTCTATAATGTCGAATCTTTTCTCTCTATAATGTCGAATCTTTTCTCTCTATAATGTCGAATCTTTTCTCTCTATAATGTCGAATCTTTTCTCTCTATAATGTGAAATCTTTTCTCTCTATAATGTGGAATCTTTTCTCTCTATAATGTGAAATCTTTTCTCTCTATAATGTCGAATCTTTTCTCTCTATAATGTCGAATCTTTTCTCTCTATAATGTCGAATCTTTTCTCTCTATAATGTCGAATCTTTTCTCTCTATAATGTTGTATCTTTTCTCTCTATAATGTCGAATCTTTTCTCTCTATAATGTCGAATCTTTTCTCTCTATAATGTCCAATCTTTTCTCTCTATAATGTCGAATCTTTTCTCTCTATAACGTGAAATCTTTTCTCTCTATAATGTGAAATCTTTTCTCTCTATAATGTCGAATCTTTTCTCTCTATAATGTCGAATCTTTTCTCTCTATAATGTGAAATCTTTTCTCTCTATAATGTCGAATCTTTTCTCTCTATAATGTTGAATCTTTTCTCTCTATAATGTCAAATCTTTTCTCTCTATAATGTCGAATCTTTTCTCTCTATAATGTTGAATCTTTTCTCTCTATAATGTCGAATCTTTTCTCTCTATAATGTCGAATCTTTTCTCTCTATAATGTGAAATCTTTTCTCTCTATAATGTCGAATCTTTTCTCTCTATAATGTCGAATCTTTTCTCTCTATAATGTCGAATCTTTTCTCTCTATAATGTCAAATCTTTTCTCTCTATAATGTTGAATCTTTTCTCTCTATAATGTCGTATCTTTTCTCTCTATAATGTCGAATCTTTTCTCTCTATAATGTGAAATCTTTTCTCTCTATAATGTCGAATCTTTTCTCTCTATAATGTCGAATCTTTTCTCTCTATAATGTCAAATCTTTTCTCTCTATAATGTTGAATCTTTTCTCTCTATAATGTTGAATCTTTTCTCTCTATAATGTCGAATCTTTTCTCTCTATAATGTTGAATCTTTTCTCTCTATAATGTGAAATCTTTTCTCTCTATAATGTCGAATCTTTTCTCTCTATAATGTCGAATCTTTTCTCTCTATAATGTCAAATCTTTTCTCTCTATAATGTCAAATCTTTTCTCTCTATAATGTTGAATCTTTTCTCTCTATAATGTCAAATCTTTTCTCTCTATAATGTCGAATCTTTTCTCTCTATAATGTCGAATCTTTTCTCTCTATAATGTTGAATCTTTTCTCTCTATAATGTCGTATCTTTTCTCTCTATAATGTCGAATCTTTTCTCTCTATAATGTCGAATCTTTTCTCTCTATAATGTCGACTCTTTTCTCTCTATAATGTCCAATCTTTTCTCTCTATAATGTCGAATCTTTTCTCTCTATAATGTCGAATCTTTTCTCTCTATAATGTCGAATCTTTTCTCTCTATAATGTCGAATCTTTTCTCTCTATAATGTGAAATCTTTTCTCTCTATAATGTCGAATCTTTTCTCTCTATAATGTCGAATCTTTTCTCTCTGTAATGTCGACTCTTTTCTCTCTATAATGTCGAATCTTTTCTCTCTATAATGTCAAATCTTTTCTCTCTATAATGTCGAATCTTTTCTCTCTATAATGTCGAATCTTTTCTCTCTATAATGTCGAATCTTTTCTCTCTATAATGTCGAATCTTTTCTCTCTATAATGTCGAATCTTTTCTCTCTATAATGTTGAATCTTTTCTCTCTATAATGTGAAATCTTTTTTCTCTATAATGTCGACTCTTTTCTCTCTATAATGTTGAATCTTTTCTCTCTATAATGTGAAATCTTTTCTCTCTATAATGTCGACTCTTTTCTCTCTATAATGTCGAAACTTTTCTCTCTATAATGTCAAATCTTTTCTCTCTATAATGTCAAATCTTTTCTCTCTATAATGTCGACTCTTTTCTCTCTATAATGTCGAAACTTTTCTCTCTATAATGTCAAATCTTTTCTCTCTATAATGTCAAATCTTTTCTCTCTATAATGTCAAATCTTTTCTCTCTATAATGTCGACTCTTTTCTCTCTATAATGTCGAATCTTTTCTCTCTATAATGTCGACTCTTTTCTCTCTATAATGTCGAATCTTTTCTCTCTATGTCAAATCTTTTCTCTCTATAATGTTGAATCTTTTCTCTCTATAATGTCGAATCTTTTCTCTCTATAATGTCGTATCTTTTCTCTCTATGTCGAATCTTTTCTCTCTATCTCGTATCTTTTCTCTCTATAATGTCGAATCTTTTCTCTCTATAATGTCGAATCTTTTCTCTCTATGTCGAATCTTTTCTCTATAATGTCGAATCTTTTCTCACTATAATGTCGAATCTTTTCTCTCTATGTCGAATCTTTTCTCTCTATCTCGTATCTTTTCTCTCTATGTCGAATCTTTTCTCTCTATAATGTCGAATCTTTTCTCTCTATGTTGAATCTTTTCTCACTATAATGTCGAATCTTTTCTCTCTATCTCGTATCTTTTCTCTCTATGTCGAATCTTTTCTCTCTATAATGTCGAATCTTTTCTCTCTATAATGTCGAATCTTTTCTCTCTATGTCGAATCTTTTCTCACTATAATGTCGAATCTTTTCTCTCTATGTCGAATCTTTTCTCTCTGTAATGTCGAATCTTTTCTCTCTATAATGTCGAATCTTTTCTCTCTATGTCAAATCTTTTCTCTCTATAATGTCGAATCTTTTCTCTCTATGTCGAATCTTTTCTCTCTATAATGTCGTATCTTTTCTCTCTATGTCAAATCTTTTCTCTCTATCTTGTATCTTTTCTCTCTATGTCGAATCTTTTCTCTCTATAATGTCAAATCTTTTCTCTCTATAATGTCGAATCTTTTCTCTCTATGTCGAATCTTTTCTCTCTATGTCAAATCTTTTCTCTCTATAATGTCGAATCTTTTCTCTCTATGTCGAATCTTTTCTCTCTATAATGTCAAATCTTTTCTCTCTATAATGTCGAATCTTTTCTCTCTCTGTCGAATCTTTTCTCTCCATGTCGAATCTTTTCTCTCTATAATGTCGACTCTTTTCTCTCTCTGTCAAATCTTTTCTCACTATAATGTCGAATCTTTTCTCTCTATGTCGAATCTTTTCTCTCTATAATGTCGTATCTTTTCTCTCTATAATGTCAAATCTTTTCTCTCTCTGTCAAATCTTTTCTCTCCATGTCGAATCTTTTCTCTCTATGTCGAATCTTTTCTCTCTATGTCGAATCTTTTCTCTCTATAATGTCAAATCTTTTCTCTCTATAATGTCAAATCTTTTCTCTCTATGTCGAATCTTTTCTCTCTATGTCAAATCTTTTCTCTCTATGTCAAATCTTTTCTCTCCATGTCGAATCTTTTCTCTCTATGTCGAATCTTTTCTCTCTATGTCGAATCTTTTCTCTCTATAATGTTGAATCTTTTCTCTCTATAATGTCGAATCTTTTCTCTCTATAATGTCGAATCTTTTCTCTCTATAATGTCGAATCTTTTCTCTCTATAATGTTGAATCTTTTCTCTCTATAATGTTGAATCTTTTCTCTCTATAATGTCGAATCTTTTCTCTCTATAATGTCGAATCTTTTCTCTCTATAATGTCGAATCTTTTCTCTCTATAATGTGAAATCTTTTCTCTCTATAATGTAGAATCTTTTCTCTCTATAATGTCGAATCTTTTCTCTCCTATAATGTCCAATCTTTTCTCTCTATAATGTCGAATCTTTTCTCTCTATAATGTCGAATCTTTTCTCTCTATAATGTTGAATCTTTTCTCTCTATAATGTCGAATCTTTTCTCTCTATGTCGAATCTTTTCTCTCTATAATGTTGAATCTTTTCTCTCTATAATGTCGAATCTTTTCTCTCTATAATGTCGACTCTTTTCTCTCTATAATGTCGTATCTTTTCTCTCTATAATGTCAAATCTTTTCTCTCTATAATGTTGAATCTTTTCTCTCTATAATGTCGAATCTTTTCTCTCTATAATGTCAAATCTTTTCTCTCTATAATGTCAAATCTTTTCTCTCTATAATGTCGTATCTTTTCTCTCTATAATGTCAAATCTTTTCTCTCTATAATGTCGTATCTTTTCTCTCTATAATGTCAAATCTTTTCTCTCTATAATGTCGAATCTTTTCTCTCCTATAATGTCGAATCTTTTCTCTCTATAATGTCGAATCTTTTCTCTCCTATAATGTCGAATCTTTTCTCTCTATAATGTCGAATCTTTTCTCTCTATGTCGAATCTTTTCTCTCTATCTCGTATCTTTTCTCTCTATAATGTCGAATCTTTTCTCTCTATAATGTCAAATCTTTTCTCTCTATAATGTCGAATCTTTTCTCTCTATCTCGTATCTTTTCTCTCTATGTCGAATCTTTTCTCTCTATAATGTCAAATCTTTTCTCTCTATAATGTCGAATCTTTTCTCTCTATGTCGAATCTTTTCTCTCTATGTCGAATCTTTTCTCTCTATGTCGAATCTTTTCTCTCTATCTCGTATCTTTTCTCTCTATGTCGAATCTTTTCTCTCTATAATGTCAAATCTTTTCTCTCTATAATGTCAAATCTTTTCTCTCTATGTCGAATCTTTTCTCTCCATGTCGAATCTTTTCTCTCTATGTCGAATCTTTTCTCTCTATGTCGAATCTTTTCTCTCTATAATGTCGAATCTTTTCTCTCTATGTCGAATCTTTTCTCTCCATGTCAAATCTTTTCTCTCTATAATGTCAAATCTTTTCTCTCTCTGTCGAATCTTTTCTCTCTATGTCAAATCTTTTCTCTCTATGTCGAATCTTTTCTCTCTATAATGTCGAATCTTTTCTCTCTCTGTCGACTCTTTTCTCTCTCTGTCGAATCTTTTCTCACTATAATGTCAAATCTTTTCTCTCTATAATGTCAAATCTTTTCTCTCTATGTCAAATCTTTTCTCTCTATAATGTCGAATCTTTTCTCTCTATCTCGTATCTTTTCTCTCTATAATGTCAAATCTTTTCTCTCTATAATGTCAAATCTTTTCTCTCTATAATGTCAAATCTTTTCTCTCTCTGTCAAATCTTTTCTCTCCATGTCGAATCTTTTCTCTCTATGTCGAATCTTTTCTCTCTATGTCGAATCTTTTCTCTCTATAATGTCAAATCTTTTCTCTCTATAATGTCGAATCTTTTCTCTCTATGTCGAATCTTTTCTCTCTATGTCGATCTTTTCTCTCTATGTCGATCTTTTCTCTCTATGTCAAATCTTTTCTCACTATGTCGAATGATCTCGGACTAATAGAGTTAAGGTTAGGCACATTCAACCGCAGATTCTATAGACACAGATCGCTATTGTCACCGTCATGTCGATTCTTCTATCTGTATCGAACTGTTGTCGCAACGAAACCAAAATAAAGCATTTTTTATGTCGGATCTTTTAGATTTCGGACTCTGCACATTCGTTATCATTTTTTACAGTAAAACTAAAGTGAAAAGCCCCGAAATTCAGACCAAAATGCATCCGGACGAAAACGAATGCACATGTCTAGTGCACGCTGGTTACTGGCCAAAGTCTGTCTATGCGCTGGCCGGAATGTGAGACGGTGTTTAATTTTTTTCAGCGGTTGCGAAGCAAAGCATTGCATCTGTGACATGGCGACAGCCCTAAGTGGCTGCATTTCTGTATTTCGGTGAGTGGTTGGGAGGTGGTAAATCCATGACTCAATGGCCCATCCATACGAACAAGCCCTAACAGAGTCCAAATGAGTTGATTTATTAGTTCAAAAACTTTCTGTTCACCTAAATACGTGCCTACAGATCTGCATAATCCACAGAAAGTCATGCAATGGGAATCCACGCAACAGTAATTCATGACCCGCGAATCAATCCGAGTTCTTCCTTAAAGATCCATATGGAGGACACTAATGCCGCGTACACACAGCCGTTTTTAATGTCATTGAAAAAAAACTACATTTTTCTCGATGTGATTCTTCTCAAGCCTGCCTTGCCTACACACTATCGTGGAAGAAAATGCTCGAGTAAAGCGTGGTGACGTCCAACACGTAGGACGGCACTATAAAGGGGAAGTTCCAATTGGTTGGCGCCACCCTTTGGGCTGCTTTTGCTGATCCTCGTGTTAGTAAAGTTTGGTGAGAGCCGATTCGCGCTTTTCAGCCTCGTGCTCTTCAGTCCGTTACAGCGTCACATTACGACACATTACTGGGAAGTTACCGTATATACTCGAGTATAAGCCGAGTTTTTCAGCACATTTTTTTGTGCTGAAAATGCTCCCCTCGGCTTATATTGAGTCACCTTTTTGCGCCTGATCTCCCGGACTTTGGGGATCCGGTACTTGGAACACATGTAGCCCCACTCTTCCTCTAGAAGTGTGTAAAGTTTGTTGTCTGGGGGACCTACAGCCGGGGAGCAGTGATTTTTCAAAGCTGGGCACCCCTTCCATAGACTCCCATGTTAAACGTCAGTCTAGTCATGGGCACAGTGAGGCATGGGCACAGAGAGGCATGGGCACAGTAAGGCAAAGTGAGGCATGCAGATGGACACCCTAGGCTTATACTCGAGTCAATAAGTTTTCACATTTTTTTGTGGTAAAATTAGGTGCCTTGGCTTATATTCGAGTATATACGGTAGTACATTTTTGATGGCGGTCTATATGAAGCAGGGCTTTAAATCTAAGGGAATGTTTGAGTGGTAGTTGTACTCAAACACACTATTTGATAGGGTTCTGTAAAACCATTCTTTTACTACAGGTGGGATGCTGGTGTATAGTTCCCTGTGGCCTGTTGATGGCGCTGTCATCGGAGGCTAGGGTTGAACCGCTGGTACAGTGCTGTGCCTTGGATGTCCCCTCTCGGTGGTGGTATGGTGGGCGTGTCAGCCTGCTGTGCATGCCAGGAGAGGATATAAAAGGGACAGACCCTGTCTGTAGGGGGTGAGTTCCCGGGGGTCCGACCCCGGGAGTGTGTTGTCCTGTTCGTGGCCACCCCAGGCACCTTTTGCCCTGGGGTGGAGTTCCTGGTCCGGTACCCTGGTGGATCAGTCCCAGGCACCTTTAGCCCTGGGGCTGCAACTGAAGGCCTTGGGTCCAGCGCCTTCGGCTGGAGCCCACGGAGGGAGGAGGAATCCCAGGGTGCTGCCTTGCGAGGAGACCCATATCTGGAAGAGGAGGCCTGGTGAGAGATCACAGTGAAGGAAGGGGCCCGGTAACTCTCTGGAGGGATGTCATCTTCCTGTTAGAGGCCTTATGCCGCGTACACACGACCGTTTTTCACGACGTGAAAAATGCCATTTTTTAAATTGGGCATTGAAAACGATTGTGTGTGGGCTCCAGAGCATTTTTAACGACGTGAAAAATGGCCTAAAAAATATGAGAACCTGCTCTATTTTTTCACGTAGTTTTTTTTACGACGTGAAAAGCGGTAGTGTGTATGCTTTTACGAGGGGAAAGAAAACGTGCATGCTCAGAATCAAGTATGAGAAGGGAGCGCTCGTTCTGGTAAAACTAACGTTCATAATAGAGATAGCACATTCGTCACGCTGTAACGGACTGAAAAGCACGAGGCTGAAAAGCGCGAATCGTCGCTCAACAAACTTTACTAACATGAAGGGTGGCGCCATCCAAACGGAACTTCCCCTTTATAGTGCCGTCGTACGTGTTGTACGTCACCGCGCTTTGCTCAAGCGTTTTTTTTTTAATGAACGTGTGTATGCAAGACAGGCTTGAGAGGAAACAAGAAAAATCACGTCGAGAAAAGACGTCGTTTTTGAAAATGACATTAAAAACGATCGTGTGTACGTGGCATAACACCAGAACCATCGTTCACCAGGTCTGTGGCAGAGACCAAACGTTCACCAGGTCTGTGGCAGAGACCAAACGTTCACCAGGTCTGTGGCAGAGACCAAACGTTCACCAGGTCTGTGGCAGAGACCTAAAGCTCACCAGGTCTGTGGCAGAGACCTAAAGCTCACCAGATCTGTGGCAGAGTTTGCGCAGAGACTGTGTGTAATCTAATTCGAGCATCACTCCGGCTGCTAGGATCCACTCTAATGGGAGACTATCCGGATGAGCTGAGACTACCTGAAGATATGGGTAGTGAATAAGTATTCGTTTGTGCCTGGACCTACTCCAACACCTCTTGCTGTCCTGATCTTCCTCCAACCTTTCCTATTTAAATGACTATGCATAAGAGAAAAATAAACTCTACGTTGGAGTTGCAATTGGTGTGGACCTTGGAGTTATTGGGGAATAGAGACTTGTCATTATTGCAGTGAAGGCGGGAACCATTCTCTGGAGAACCTCACCATAGAGACCCAGGTACATTACACCGCTCAACCTCTTCACACAGGAGGGTACGGGCATGTGGCATGGAGTGCCCCTTTTCCTACAAGTGAGCCAAAGGTGAGGAATAAGGGGTCTGTGTGCTACATAGGGTGACCACGTGTCCCGGATTGCCCGGGACAGTCCCGCATTTTGCAGGTCTGTCCCGGGCACATTCATTCCAGGACAATACAGTGTCCCGGAATGAAACTGACACAGCCAACCCACCCCCCCGGGCCAATCTGATGACCCCAAAAAAGGCTGCCACATCACCGCTTTACTCACTGACAGTACTTGTCCTGGCCGGGAATGCCTGGAGCAGTGGCGGCTGGTGCTCAAATTTTTTGGGGGGGGCGCAAACAAACTGAAAAAAAAAAAACATCAATCGCCGCCACTGTGCCCATTAAACGCAGCCACTGTGCCCAAACGCCACTAGTTTGTCCCCAAATGCAGCCAGTTTCCCCCCCATATACAGCCAGTTTCCCCCCCATATATAGCCAGTTTCCCCCCAAAATACAGCCAGTTTCTCCCCCATATGCAGCCAGTTTCTCCCCCAATATACAGCCAGTTTGTCCCCAATAATACAGCCAGTTTGTCCCCCAAATGCAGCCAGTTTGTCCCCCAATATACAGCCAGTTTGTCCCCCAATATACAGCCAGTTTGTCCCCAATATACAGCCAGTTTGTCCCCCAAATGCAGCCAGTTTGTCCCCCAATATACAGCCAGTTTGTCCCCAATATACAGCCAGTTTGTCCCCCATAATACAGCCAGTTTGTCCCCAATATACAGCCAGTTTGTCCCCCAATATACAGCCAGTTTCTCCCCCAAATGCAGCCAGTTTGTCCTCAATATACAGCCAGTTTGTCCCCCAAATGCAGCCAGTTTGTCCCCCATAATACAGCCAGTTTTTCCCCAATATACAGCCAGTTTGTCCCCCAAATGCAGCCAGTTTGTCCCCCAATATACAGCCAGTTTGTCCCCCAATATACAGCCAGTTTGTCCCCTAATATACAGCCAGTTTGTCCCCCAATATACAGCCAGTTTGTCCCCTAATATACAGCCAGTTTGTCCTCAATATACAGCCAGTTTGTCCCCCAATATACAGCCAGTTTGTCCCCCAATATACAGCCAGTTTGTCCCCAAATATACAGCCAGTTTGTCCCCCAATATACAGCCAGTTTGTCCCCCAAATGCAGCCAGTTTGTCCCCCAATATACAGCCAGTTTGTCCCCCAATATACAGCCAGTTTGTCCCCAATATACAGCCAGTTTGTCCCCCAATATACAGCCAGTTTTTCCCCCAATATACAGCCAGTTTGTCCCCAATATACAGCCAGTTTGTCCCCCAAATGCAGCCAGTTTGTCCCCAATTTACAGCACGTTTGTCCCCCATAATACAGCCAGTTTCTCCCCCCCCCAGCCCTGCACTTACCTTCCTCGAGTCAGCGCCGTCCTTCTTCCGTCCTCGATGTCTTCTCCCGCCCTCGATGTCACTTCAGCCAATCAGGTTACCGGTAACCAGACCCGGTGAATCTGATTGGCCAGGGAACGCACCCCCCGTGTGTCCTCTCATTAGGTATTTAGAAGCCGATTACAGCCCTCAGGCTGTAGTCGGGAAGCCTATCAGAGCCACTGGCTCTGATAGGCACTTCTAAAGACCAACCAGAGGCTGTTATTCAGATGGCCGGCGCTCAAGGGGCCGGCCATCTGAATAGTGGGCGGCAGCAATACATAGGTTCATGCAATGCATGAACCTATGTATTGTTGTGGTGAGTGACGGCCGGGCGCAGAAGCGAGCGGTAGCGGCGCTTCTGCGCCCACTATGGTCGCGCCGCCATGTGTGAAAAAAAGACATTTAAAAAAAACTCTTAAAGGGCCCGTTTTTTTTTTGGTGACCACAGGAGGGGGGGGGGGGGGGCGGCGCCCGGGCGCCCCCTATGGACGGGCCGCCACTGGCCTGGAGGAGCACAATCCCGCCCCCTGCTTGTGATTGGAGAAATCATAAATCCCGCCTCTTGTGTCCAATCACTGTGCTGTGATTCGTTACAGCACAAGCTGATTTTTGGGAAGGGACGGTGTCCCTGAATGGTAGTTTGGAAATGTGGTCACCCTAGTGCTACATGTACATCAGGCCAAAAAAAGAGGGAAAACGAAGGAGGAACGAGGGACAGAGGGACATAGTTCCAAAGTAGGGAGCAATGCTGGTACAATTACACATGGGCAGTTCAAGCTAGACTTGTGCACAACGGACAAAATTTGTTTAGTTTAGTTTCTTTTCGGTCCTGTTGATTCGTAATCATTCGTAATTTGGCACACATGTAGCCCCATTTTGCCTCTATAAGGCCTCATGCCCACGGACGTTTTTACAGCCGCGTTTTTGAGCGTTTTTTACAGCTTAAAAATGCCTGTCCATGTTAGTCTATAGCTTCATGCCCACCTAGACGTTTTTGAGCTGCAAATAGCATAGACGTTTTTAAGCTGTAAAAAAAAACCCAGGACCAGTGCGTTCCTCAGCGTCGGCATTAGTCATAAAAAAACGCGAAGCGTTAAAAAACGCTCAAAAACGCTGCAATTGCGTTTTTGAGCTCCGACGTTTTTTTTCGAAAAAAAATACGGTCAAAAAATGTATACAATAACATGGACAGGCGTTTTTAAGCTGTAAAAAACGCGGCTGTTAAAACGTCCGTGGGCATGAGGCCTAAGTGTGCAGAGTTTGTTGTCTGGGAGACCTACGGCGAGGGAGCACCGATTTTTCAAAGTTGGGCAGCCCTTCCATAGACTCCCATGTTAAACGTCAGTCTAATCATGGACACAGTGAGGCATGGACACAGTGAGGCATGGACACAGTGAGGCATGGACACAGTGAGGCATGGACACAGTGAGGCATGGGCACAGGGAGGCATGAACACAGTGAGGTATGGACACAGTGAGGCATGGACACAGTGAGGCATGGACACAGTGAGGTATGGACACAGTGAGGTATGGACACAGTGAGGTATGGACACAGTGAGGCATGGGCACGGTAAGGCATGGACACAGTGAGGTATGGACACAGTGAGGTATGGACACAGTGAGGTATGGACACAGTGAGGCATGGACACAGTGAGGTATGGACACAGTGAGGCATGGACACAGTGAGGTATGGACACAGTGAGGCATGGACACAGTGAGGTATGGACACAGTGAGGCATGGACACAGTGAGGCATGGACACAGTGAGGCATGGACACAGTGAGGTATGGACACAGTGAGGCATGGACACAGTGATGCATGGACACAGTGAGGTATGGACACAGTGAGGCATGGACACAGTGAGGCATGGACACAGTGAGGCATGGACACAGTGAGGCATGGGCACAGTGAGGCTTGGGCACAGTGTGGCATGGGCACAGTGAGGCATGGGCACAGTGAGGCTTGGGCACAGTGTGGCATGGGCACAGTGAGGCATGGACACAGTGAGGCATGGACTCAGTGAGGCATGGACACAGTGAGGCATGGGCACAGTGAGGCATGGGCACAGTGAGGCTTGGGCACAGTGAGGCATGCACATGGACACAGTGAGGCATGGACACAGTGAGGCATGCACATGGACATAGTGAGGCACAGTGAGGCATGCACATGGACACAGTGAGGCATGGACACAGTGAGGCATGCACATGGACACAGTGAGGCATGAACACAGTGAGGCATGGGCACAGTGAGGCACAGTGAGGCATGCACATGGACACAGTGAGGCACAGTGAGGCATGCAGATGGACACCCTAGGCTTATACTCGAGTCAATATGTTTTCCCATTTTTTTGTGGTAAAATTTGGTGCCTCGGCTTATATTCGGGTCGGCTTATACTCGAGTATATACGGTAGATTGTAATTCCCTCAAGAAACTGATATCCGGAGAGCCCAACGAAGAAAAAAAAAAAGAAAAAATGACCTACCAAGACTAATGGTCAGGCAATATAGGGTGGAAAAGAGGAGAGGAATTTCCCAGATGGGACTCCGCTCTCAGCAAATTGCTCTGTCCATACTGCTCCGCTCCCCGGGTGAGGCTGGAAAAGAAAGCTATTGATCCAAGGTGATGGATGGTGTCAGTTACTGCCCATAGAACAATGCTAAGCAATATATTATTTGATGGAGTAGTGTCATTCCAGCATCAAGCCTTGGCAGACAGTCATGGAGTAAGAAGGATGGCCAGAAGTAATCAATGCTCCATCATAAAGCTCGTGATAAAGCTCCATTTATTTCCAGCTCAAAATGTTCCTGTGACAGGGGGAGAGTGAAGGATGGTGCCACAGGAGCTCGGCAATTCCCTGCAAGCTCATAAAAGCCGCCAATCCCTCTTGCTGTGTCCAAAAAAAAAAAAAAAAAGCGATCCGTGCGGCTTTATTTTTTCAAATTAAGTACTCCATTATCATTGTAATTTATTAATGAGGCCAACATTAACGGGATCGGCGCGGAATGGAGTCACGGGCGGCGGGGACGATTGTCGCTCATATCCATGCCAAAAAAAAAAGAAAACACGGAATGGGCCGAATCCTTGTGATAAATAGCGATGGCGGAATGTTCCGAATAAAGCTACATAATATCAGAGCTCATCCCTCCATGATTTCTAATTCTTTACCATTATTATTTTAGATTGGTACGTAAATGTCATTAACCCCTCGCCACCCCCGGCCAATTCTGACATTTCTCTCCTACGTGTATATATTTTTTCTTTGCTAGAAAATTACACAGGACCCCCAAAAATTATCCACTTAAGGACCGCCGCCTGTACATATACGTCGGCAGAATGGCACGGCCGGGCACAAGGGCGTACCGGTACGTCCTCTTTAACCACTTTGCATCCGGGCCAATTCTGACACTTCGCTCCTACATGTAAAAATCCTCATTTTTTTGCTAGAAAATTACATAGAACCCCCAAACACTATATATGTTTTTTTTAGCAAAGACCCTAGAGAATACAATGGCGGTCATTGCAACTTTTTATCTCGCACAGTATTTGCGCAATAATTTTTCAAACGCATTTTTTTGGGAAAAAAAAAAAACGGTTTCATGAATTAAAAAATATTAAAACTTTAAAGTTAGCCCAATTTTTTTGCATAATGTGAAAGATGAAGTTACGGCGAGTAAATAGATACCTAACATGTCACGCTTCAAAATTGCACACGCTCGTGGAATGGCGCCAAACTTCGGTACTTAAACATCCTCATGGGCGACGCTTTAAACGAGTTACAGAGCAGGTCTGGGGCTAGAATTATTGTTCTCGCTCTAACGTTCGCTGCGATACCTCGCATGTGTGTTCTGAACACCGTTTTCATATGTGGGCGGGACTTACGCATGCGTTCGCTTCTGCGTACGAGCTACCGGGGACAGGGGCATTTTACTTTTTTTATTTTTTTTATTTATTGTTAATTTTATTTTAAAAATGTTACTTTCACACTTTAAAAAAATAAAATTAAAAAATGATCACTTTTATTCCTATTACAAGGAATGTAAACATCCCTTGTAATAGGAATATGACATGACAGGTCCTCTTTACAGTGAGATATGGGGGGTCAATAAGACCCCACATCTCACCTCTAGGCTGGGAAGCCTGAGATAATAAAAATAAATAAACGATCACCGCTTCCTAGCCGAAGCGGCGCCGTTTTTTTGAATACAGAGGCCGGGCGTGACGTCATAACATCGCGCCCGGCCTCCAAACGATCATAGAGACTCCGGCGAGCATCTGGCCAGCCGGAAATCTCTATGGTAAGAAGCCGGAGCCAGCGGATCCTGTCACCGACTCACCGATTGCACAGGTGAGTCGGTAGAAGCGCCGGAGGGCGGCGGGATTGAATTTTTTTCAAAATTGTCGCTCTATTTTTGTTTATAGCGCAAAAAATAAAAACCGCAGAGGGGATCGAATACCACCAAAAAGAAATCTCTATTTGTGGGGAAAAAAGGACGCCAATTTTGTTTGGGAGCCACGTTGCACGACCGCGCAATTGTCAGTTAAAGCGACGCAGTGCCGAATCGCAAAAACGGGCCCGGTCCTTTAGCTACAAAATGGTCCCGGGGCTGAAGTGGTTATATATGTTTTTTTTAGCAGAGACCCTAGAGAATACAGTGGCGGTCATTGAAACTTTTTATGTCGCGCGGTATTTGCGCAGCAATTTTTCAAATTTTTTGGGGAAAAAAAAACAGTTTCATGCTTTAATAAAAATGTAAAAACCGCCGTTCTTTTGAATGGCAAGAACGCGATGACGTCATTGACTACGATGAGCCTGCGCTTGTCACATTCGATGCCGTCGCCGCCATCTTGTTTCACCCTACACTACCCTTGTATGCTACCGGCGCATGCGTCAAAGTCTCATCGAGCATGCGCGGGTTTACCATGGACAGGTAAGCGTACTCACAAACGTTTTTTCTCGTCGGGAAACAGGCCGACGAGAATCCCGACGAGAAACCACACACACACAGGACCGGTTTTCTCAGCAAAAAGCTCTCCCAGCAGTTTTCTTGCCGAGAAAACCGGCCGTGTGTACGAGGCTTCAGTCCGTAGGGTTCAATATTGAGTTGGCCCCGCCCTGTGCAGCTATAACAGCTTCAACTCTTCTGGGAAGGCCGTCCACAAGGTTTAGGAGGGTGTCCATGGGAATGTTTGACCGTTCTTCCAGAAGAGCATTTGTGAGGTCAGGCCCTGATGTTGGACGAGAAGGCCTGACTTGCAGTCTCCGCTCTAATTCATCACCAAAGGTGTTCTATCGGGTTGAGGTCAGGACTCTGTGCAGGCCAGTCAAGTTCCTCCACCCCAAACTCGCTCATCCATGTCTCTATGGACCTTGCTTTGTGCACTGGTGCGCAGTCATGTTAGAACAGGAAAGGGGGCCGTCCCCAAACTCCTCCCACAAAATTGGAAGCATGAAATTGTCTAACTTTGTGGGAACAGTTTGGGGACGGCCCCCTTCCTGTTCCAACATGACTGCGCACCAGTGCACAAAGCAAGGTCCATAAAGACATGGATGAGCGAGTTTGGGGTGGAGGAACTTGACTGGCCTGCACAGAGTCCTGTCTTGGTATGCTGACACTTTAAGAGGTCCCTTCACTGGAACTAAGGGGCCAAGCCCAACCCCTGAAAAACAACCCCCCACATCATAATCCCCCCTCCCCCCACACCATAATCCCCCCTCCACCAAATGATTTGGACCAGTGAACAAAGCAAGGGCCATAAAGACATGGATGAGCTGGTTTGGGGTGGAGGAACTTGATTGGCCTGCACAGAGTCCTGACCTCAACCCAATAGAACACCTTTGGGATGAATTAGAGCAGAGACTGCGAGTCAGGCCTTCTTATCCAACAGCAGTGCCTGACCTCACAAATGCGCTTTTGGAAGAATGATCAAACATTCCCATAGACACCCTCCTAAACCTTGTGGACCGGCCTTCCCAGAAGAGGTGAAGCTGTTATAGCTGCAAAGGGCGGGGCCAACTCAATATTGAACCCTACGGACTAAGACTGGGATGCCATTAAAGTTCATGTGCGTGTAAAGGCCGGTGTCCCAATACTTTTGGTAATATAGTGTTTGTTTTATGTGCGGGTTTTACTTCCTCCTTATTGTGTGTTTTGTGCTTCACTGCGACCATAAGGCCCCTTTCACACTGGGGCGTTTTTCATGCGGTTTAGCGCTAATAATAGCGCTGTTATACCGCATGAAAAAAATCCTGCCCTGTGCCTTCAATGTGAAAGCCCGAAGGCTTTCACACTGAAGCGGTGCGCTTGCAGGACCGCTCCAAAAGTCCTGCTAGCCGCTCCTTTACCGCGGTCTCCCATTGAAATCAATGGGACAGCGCGGTAATACCGCCCGCAAACCGCGGCAATAGCCGCGGTTTGCGGGCGGTATTAACCCTTTTTCGGCCGCTAGCGGGGGTTAAATTAACCCCCCTAGCGACCGCATACCGCGTTAAGAACGACAGTATAGCAGCGCTGAAAATCGCGCTGCTATACCGCCACCGCACCTGCCCGCCCCAGTGTGAAAGGGGGCCTTAATCTCTGCTGTGTTTTTAAGATATGTATATAAATGTCAATATGTTGATCATCTCAGCAGTTCATGTGAAACTTTTTGTTTTTTTGTGTAAATTGTAACTTTGTTTCTGTTTGTAAACACGAGTTCCGCCCTATTTGTTCATTAGAGATGCTGCAGGTTCGGCTTCCTCTTTATTGCATGAATGTGAGTCTTTGCCTTTCACTGCAACTAGGGTGACCACATTTCCAAACTACCATTCAGGGACACCCCCCTTCCCAAAAATCAGCTTGTGATGTAACGAATCACAGCACAGTGATTGGACACAAGAGGCAGGATTTATGATTTCTCCAATCACAAGCAGGGGGGGCGGGGATTGTGCTCCTCCAGACATTCCTGGCCAGGACAAGTACTGTCAGTGAGTAAAGCGGTGATGTGGCGGCTATTTTTGGGGGCATCAGATTGGCCCGGGGGGGGGGGGGGGGTGGCTGTGTCAGTTTCATTCCGGGACACTGTATTGTCCTGGAATGAAGGTGCCCGGGACAGACCTGCAAAATGCGGGACTGTCCCGGGCAATCCAGGACACGTGCTCACCCTACGTGACAGGTCCTCTTTACAGTGAGATATGGGGGGGGGGGGGTCAATAAGACCCCACATCTCACCTCTAGGCTGGGAAGCCTGAAATAAAAAAATAAAAAAACAATCACGGCTTCCCAGCCGAGGCGGCGCCGTTTGTGTGAATGCAGAGAGAGGCGGGGCGTGACGTCATAACATCGCGTCCGGCCTCCGATGATCATAGAGACTCCGGCGACCATCTGGTCCGCCGGAAATCTCTATGGTGAACATCCGGCGGCCGGCGGATCCGTTCTCCGACTCACTGACTGCATTGGTGAGTCAGTAGAAGCACCGGAGGGCGGCGGGAGGGGGGGGGGCGTCCCGTCTCGCCGCCTGTAAGAACGATCAAGCGGCTGACCAGCCGCTATGATCATTCTTATGGTGTAAGAAAACCGCCGGCTGAAGAAGCCGATATCTGAATGATGCCTGTAGCTGCACCCATCATTCAGATATCACCGCACAAACCGAGGACATCATATGACGGGCAGCCATCGGCAAAAACTTTCTTTATCAAAATTGTTACTTTGTTTCTAAACTCTCTCAATCCACATGAACTCTGTGTAATCCTTACGCTGCTAGCAGTAGTAGTAACTAGATGGTTTATACTATATTTTATATATTTCTTTAGTTACTTCCTGGTTTCTGGCCTAGACAAAAATGATGTCATATATCCCAGGCAGGGCCGCCATCAGGAATTTTGGGGCCCCTTACACAGCTTCAGGCATGGGCCCCCTGGAGCAGAGGAGAAGCGGGGGGGTGCTGGTGCTACCCCGCCACAAATTGAGAGCCGGGGGGGGGGCTGCCGCGAATTGAGAAGCGGGGGGCGGGGATAATTGAAAACCGGGGGGGGGTGCTGAGAAGCGGGGGGGGGGGTGCCGCAAATTGAGGAGCGGGGGGTTCTGCCGTATGTCACCCCCCCCCCGAGTATTAAGGTCGGGGGGGGCTTTGGGTGCTGACGATCAAAAAAAAAATTCTACATTTGAGACCAAAAAAAAAAAGGTGGGGTTGCCATCCGGGCCCCTGGGAACCTCCGGGCCCCTTACAAGGAAAAAAATAAAAATAAAATAAAAATATATAAAAAAATTACAAGAAAAAAAGAGGGGGGGGGGGGGGTGTTGCCATGTGGGTGCCTGGGAACCTCCGGGCCCCTTACAAGGAAAACAATTATTAAAAAAATAATAATATATAAAAAAATTACAAGAAAAAAAGAGGGGGGGGGGGTTGCCATGTGGGCCCTTTACCACAAAAAAAATGGGGAGATGCCATCCGAGCCCCTGGGGACCTCCAGGCCCCTTACACGTGTACTGCCTGTACCCCCCTGATGGCGGCCCTGACTGTTTGTAAATAAGTTAATAAAAATAGGTGCAGCCAAATATGTTATATATGCGGGTTCTGCTTCCTCCTTATTCCGTGTTTGTGCTTCACTGCAACTATAATTCTTTACTGTGTTTTAGGATACACTATATTACCAAAAGTATTGGGACACCTGCCTTTACACACACATTATTATTGTTATTATTATTATTATACAGGATTTATATAGCGCCAACAGTTTACGCAGCACTTTACAATATAAAAGGGAGACAATACAGTTACAATAGAATAAAATACAAGAGGATTAAGAGGGTCCTGTGCTCAGAAGAGCTTACAATCTAATAGGGTGGGGCAGGTGGTCCAAAAGGTTGTAACTGTGGGGAATGAGCTGATGGAAGTGGTAAAAGATTAGTTGAGGTGTAATAGGCTTCCTTGAAGAGGTGAGTTTTCAGGGATCGCCTGAAGGTAGCAAGAGTAGGGAGATAGCCGGACAGGTTGAGGTAGTGAGTTCCAGAGGATGGGAGAGGCTCTGGAGAAATCCTGGAGACGAGCCTGGGAGGAGGAGACAAGAGCGCTTGAGAGTAGGAGGTCTTGAGAAGAACACATGAACCTTAATGGCATCCCAGTCTTAAGTCTCGTACACACGGGCGGGAATCTCGTCGGGGGAAAAAAAAAAACGTTGGTTTTCCCGACGGGACTCCCGGCAAGCTTGTCTTGCCAAGCCCTGTGTACACACGGCCATTCAAAAGAACCGCCGTTCTTTTGAATGGCAAGAACGCGATGACGTCATTGACTACGATGAGCCTGCGCTTGTCACATTCGATGCCGTCGCCGCCATCTTGTTTCACCCTACACTACCCTTGTATGCTACCGGCGCATGCGTCAAAGTCTCATCGAGCATGCGCGGGTTTACCATGGACAGGTAAGCGTACTCACAAACGTTTTTCTCGTCGGGAAACAGGCCGACGAGAATCCCGACGAGAAACCACACACACACAGGACCGGTTTTCTCAGCAAAAAGCTCTCCCAGCAGTTTTCTTGCCGAGAAAACCGGCCGTGTGTACGAGGCTTCAGTCCGTAGGGTTCAATATTGAGTTGGCCCCGCCCTGTGCAGCTATAACAGCTTCAACTCTTCTGGGAAGGCCGTCCACAAGGTTTAGGAGGGTGTCCATGGGAATGTTTGACCGTTCTTCCAGAAGAGCATTTGTGAGGTCAGGCCCTGATGTTGGACGAGAAGGTCTGGCTTGCAGTCTCCGCTCTAATTCATCACCAAAGGTGTTCTATCGGGTTGAGGTCAGGACTCTGTGCAGGCCAGTCAAGTTCCTCCACCCCAAACTCGCTCATCCATTTCTTTATGGACCTTGGTTTGTGCACTGGTGTGCAGTCATGTTGGAACAGGAAGGGGCCGTCCCCAAACTCCTCCCACAAAATTGGAAGCATGAAATTGTCTAACTTTGTGGGAACAGTTTGGGGACGGCCCCTTCCTGTTCCAACATGACTGCGCACCAGTGCACAAAGCAAGGTCCATAAAGAAATGGATGAGTGAGTTTGGGGTGGAGGAACTTGACTGGCCTGCACAGAGTCCTGTGTTGGTATGCTGACACTTTAAGAGGTCCCTTCACTGGAACTAAGGGGCCAAGCCCAACCCCTGAAAAACAACCCCCCACATCATAATCCCCCCTCCCCCCACATCATAATCCCCCCACCCCCACCCCCCCACACCATAATCCCCCCTCCACCAAATGATTTGGACCAGTGTACAAAGCAAGGTCCATAAAGACATGGATGAGCGAGTTTGGGGTAGAGGAACTTGACTGGCCTGCACAGAGCCCTGACCTCAACCCCATAGAACACCTTTGGGATGAATTAGAGCAGAGACTGCGAGCCAGACCTTCTCATCCAACATCAGTGCCTGACCTCACAAATGCGCTTCTGGAAGAATGGTCAAACCTTCCCATAGACACACTCCTAAACCTTGTGGACGGCCTTCCCAGAAGAGGTGAAGCTGTTATAGCTGCAAAGGGCGGGGCCAACGCAATATTGAACCCTACGGCCTAAGACTGGGATGTCATTAAAGTTCATATGCGTGTAAAGGCCGGTGTCCCAATACTTTTGGTAATATAGCGTTTGTTTTATATGCGGGTTTTACTTCCTCCTTATTGTGTGTTTTGTGCTTCACTGTGACCATAAATCTCTGCTGTGTTTTTAAGATATGTATATAAATGTCAATATGTTGATCATCTCAGCAGTTCATGTGAAACTTTTTGTTTTTTTGTGTAAATTGTAACTTTGTTCCGCCCTATTTGTTCATTAGAGATGCTGCAGGTTCGGCTTCCTCTTTATTGCATGAATGTGAGTCTTTGCCTTTACATTAGGGTGACCACATTTCCAAACTACCATTCAGGGACACCCCCCCTTCCCAAAAATCAGCTTGTTCTGTAACGAATCACAGCCCAGTGATTGGACACAAGAGGCGGGATTTATGATTTCTCCAATCACAAGCAGGGGGCGGGGATTGTGCTCCTCCAGGCATTCCCGGCCAGGACAAGTACTGTCAGTGAGTAAAGCGGTGATGTGGCGGCTATTTTTGGGGGCATCAGATTGGCCCGGGGGAGGGGGTGGCTGTGTCAGTTTCATTCCGGGACACTGTATTGTCCTGGATAGAATGTGCCCGGGACAGACCTGCAAAATGCGGGACTGTCCCGGGCAGGGCCGCTATCAGGGGGGTACAGGCAGTACACCAGTAAGGGGCCCGGAGGTCCCCAGGGGCCCGGATGCCCCCCTTTTTTTTATTTATTTATTTATTTATTTTTTTTGTAAGGGGCCCAGTGATCCCCAGGGCCCCGAATGTGAACCCCCTTTTTTTTTTATTTTATTTATTTTATTTTATTTTTTTTATAACATTTTCTTATAACATTTTTTTTTATTTATTTATGTTTTTTTTTTTTGTAAGGGGCCCGGAGGTCCACAGGGCCCCAGATGGCAACCCCCCCTTTTTTTTTTTTTTTTATAAAAAATATTATTATTTTTTTTTTTTTTATATATATATATATATTTTTTGTAAGGGGCCCAGAGGTCCCCAGGGCTCCAGATGGCAACCCCCCCTTTTTTTTATTTTTATAAAAAATATTATTATTATTTTTTTTATATATTTTTTTTTTTTGTAAGGGGCCCAGAGGTCCCCAGGGCTCCGGATGGCAACCCCCCTTTTTTTTTCGTCAGCACCCAAAGCCCCCCGACCTCCTCAATTCGTGGCACCCCCCGCTTCTCAATTTGTGGCGGCAGCACCCCCCCCCCCCAGTTCTGCTCTGCTCCAGGGGGCCCATGCCTGAAGCTGTGTAAGGGGCCCCAAAATTCCTGATGGCGGCCCTGGTCCCGGGGCAATCCGGGACACGTGGTCACCCTAACTGCATGATGGACCACGAGCGTCACAGGGGCAGCAAATTCACATCCCACCACCAGGGAGGTCCGGCGGCCAGCGAAATGATGTTTTACTTGAGATCTGAATCTCATATTTGTGCTTTGACTCCAATCCTGTCATATAGATTCCCCCACCAGAGTTTAGAACCCCTGCCAGGTTTTTACTGCTGTCTGGGACACCATTAGGGGAGAGAGGGTCAGAAATAAAAACCTGGCAGGGGCACTAAAACGGAAGTTTTACATTGTCGTCTATGTCCCCATTATGAAGATTCGACCATTTGCAGAGAGAATGAGAAGAAAATCCCATATATTCGGGGGGTGTCACCAGAACAGGAACAGAGGGGGAATCTTCCAATGGGGACACTCGTTCTGGTGACACCCCCCGAAAATATGGGATTTTCTCTCATTCTCTCTGCAAATGGTCACCAAGACAAATCTGAGAGATTTCCCTTCACTTCCTGTCTCAGAGCAACAACAGGAAGTGACAAAATCTCCCCCGGGGGGGGGGTGTCACCAGAACAGGAACAGAGGTGGAATCTTCCAATGGGGGACACTCGTTCTGGTGACACCCCCCCGAAAATATGGGATTTTCTCTCATTCTCTCTGCAAATGGTCACCAAGACAAATCTGAGAGATTTCCCTTCACTTCCTGTCTCAGAGCAACAACAGGAAGTGACAAATCTCCCCCGGGGGGGGTGTCACCAGAACAGGAACAGAGGTAGAATCTTCCAATGGGGGACACTCGTTCTGGTGACACCCCCGAAAATATGGGATTTTCTCTCATTCTCTCTGCAAATGGTCACCAAGACAAATCTGAGAGATTTCCCTTCACTTCCTGTCTCAGAGCAACAACAGGAAGTGACAAAATCTCCCCCGGGGGGGGTGTCACCAGAACAGGAACAGAGGGGGAATCTTCCAATGGGGGACACTCGTTCTGGTGACACCCCCCCGAAAATATGGGATTTTCTCTCATTCTCTCTGCAAATGGTCACCAAGACAAATCTGAGAGATTTCCCTTCACTTCCTGTCTCAGAGCAACAACAGGAAGTGACAAAATCTCCCCCGGGGGGGGGGGGTGTCACCAGAACAGGAACAGAGGTGGAATCTTCCAATGGGGGACACTCGTTCTGGTGACACCCCCCCGAAAATATGGGATTTTCTCTCATTCTCTCTGCAAATGGTCACCAAGACAAATCTGAGAGATTTCCCTTCACTTCCTGTCTCAGAGCAACAACAGGAAGTGACAAAATCTCCCCCGGGGGGGGGTGTCACCAGAACAGGAACAGAGGTGGAATCTTCCAATGGGGGACACTCGTTCTGGTGACACCCCCCCGAAAATATGGGATTTTCTCTCATTCTCTCTGCAAATGGTCACCAAGAAAAATCTGAGAGATTTCCCTTCACTTCCTGTCTCAGAGCAACAACAGGAAGTGACAAAATCTCCCCCGGGGGGGGGTGTCACCAGAACAGGAACAGAGGGGGAATCTTCCAATGGGGGACACTCGTTCTGGTGACACCCCCCGAAAATATGGGATTTTCTCTCATTCTCTCTGCAAATGGTCACCAAGACAAATCTGAGAGATTTCCCTTCACTTCCTGTCTCAGAGCAACAACAGGAAGTGACAAAATCTCCCCCGGGGGGGTGTCACCAGAACAGGAACAGAGGTGGAATCTTCCAATGGGGGACACTCGTTCTGGTGACACCCCCCCGAAAATATGGGATTTTCTCTCATTCTCTCTGCAAATGGTCACCAAGACAAATCTGAGAGATTTCCCTTCACTTCCTGTCTCAGAGCAACAACAGGAAGTGACAAAATCTCCCCCGGGGGGGGGGGGTGTCACCAGAACAGGAACAGAGGTGGAATCTTCCAATGGGGGACACTCGTTCTGGTGACACCCCCCCGAAAATATGGGATTTTCTCTCATTCTCTCTGCAAATGGTCACCAAGACAAATCTGAGAGATTTCCCTTCACTTCCTGTCTCAGAGCAACAACAGGAAGTGACAAAATCTCCCCCGGGGGGGGGTGTCACCAGAACAGGAACAGAGGTGGAATCTTCCAATGGGGGACACTCGTTCTGGTGACACCCCCCCGAAAATATGGGATTTTCTCTCATTCTCTCTGCAAATGGTCACCAAGAAAAATCTGAGAGATTTCCCTTCACTTCCTGTCTCAGAGCAACAACAGGAAGTGACAAAATCTCCCCCGGGGGGGGTGTCACCAGAACAGGAACAGAGGGGGAATCTTCCAATGGGGGACACTCGTTCTGGTGACACCCCCCGAAAATATGGGATTTTCTCTCATTCTCTCTGCAAATGGTCACCAAGACAAATCTGAGAGATTTCCCTTCACTTCCTGTCTCAGAGCAACAACAGGAAGTGACAAAATCTCCCCCGGGGGGGGGTGTCACCAGAACAGGAACAGAGGTGGAATCTTCCAATGGGGGACACTCGTTCTGGTGACACCCCCCCGAAAATATGGGATTTTCTCTCATTCTCTCTGCAAATGGTCACCAAGACAAATCTGAGAGATTTCCCTTCACTTCCTGTCTCAGAGCAACAACAGGAAGTGACAAAATCTCCCCCGGGGGGGGGGGGGTGTCACCAGAACAGGAACAGAGGGGGAATCTTCCAATGGGGGACACTCGTTCTGGTGACACTCCCGAAAATATGGGATTTTCTCTCATTCTCTCTGCAAAGAGATTTTGTCACTTCCTGTTGTTGCTCTGAGACAGGAAGTGAAGAGAAATCTCTAAGATGAAGGAAAAAGCCTGACAGGGGTTAGAACCCGCCCTCGTTCATGTTTTGCCTTCGGTTCTGTTGTAGTGCAGATCAGGAATCTGAACACCCCATGAATTGTATTTCTTAACCACTTAAGGCCCGCCTCCTGTATATATACTTCCTCTTTTTTGAAGAGGGATATCTCGGTAACGGAAGCAGCTGCTGCCACAACCGCGGTATCCATCTCTTCAGGCGCCGGTCCTGTAAACGCTAATGGTGGTCTCCGCCGCGGATTCGCCGCAAGATCACCGTTATCACCGTCTCCCGCGCCCTCCGCCACTTATCTGAGCCGTCGGTAGCGGCGGAGGCGATCAGGTTCTCTTCCTATCTGGGTATGGAGATGAGTGAGGGGGAAGATGCCCCCCCCTGTCTCCATACCATTGCAGGGTAGGGTAGGGTGCCCACGTGTCCCGGAATGCCCGGGAGAGGGGCCTTGCCCCTCCCGCCGCTCCCCCGCGCCCTCCGCCGCTTACCGGAGCCATCGGTAGCGGCGGAGGCAATCGGGTTCTCTTCCTATCTGGGTATGGAGATGAGTGAGAGGAAGATGCCCCCCCCCCCGTCTCCATATCATAGCAGGGTAGGGTGACACGTGTCCCGGATTGCCCGGGACAGTCCCGCATTTTGCAGATCTGTCCCGGGCACATTCTATCCAGGACAATACAGTGTCCCGGAATAAAACTGAAACAGCCCCCCCCCGGGCCAATCTGATCCCCCCAAAAAAAGCCGCCACATCACCGCTTTACTCACTGACAGTACTTGTCCTGGCCGGGAATGTCTGGAGGAGCACAATCCCCGCCCCCTGCTTGTGATTGGAGAAATCATAAATCCCGCCTCTTGTGTCCAATCACTGTGCTGTGATTTGTTACATCACAAGCTGATTTTTGGGAAGGGGTAGGAAGGTCCCTGAATGGTAGTTTGGAAATGTGGTCACCCTATAGCAGGGCGGAAGCGACGTCAAAATGTCAGCTCCGCCCATACGTCTTAAAGGGACATTTTTTTGTTGTCATTTTTTCAAATGACAACATTTTATTTTATTTTTTTTTATCGCATTTTAGTGTAAATATGAGATGTGACGTATTTTTTGACCCCCCAGATCTCATATTTAAGAGGACCTGTCATGCTTTTTTCTATTACAAGTTTACATTCCATGTAAAAGGAATAAAAGTGACCCATTTTTTATTTATTTTTTAAAACAGTGTAAAAATAAATAAATAAAATCAAGTAAAATAAATAAGAAAACCAAAAAAATTTTTTTTAAAGCACCCATCGCGACGAGCTCGCACGCAGGAGCGAACGCATGCGTGAGCAGCGCCCGCCTATGAAAACAGTGTTCAAACCACACAAGTGAGGTATCGCCGCGATCATTGGAGCGAGAGCAATAATTCTAGCCCTAGACCTCCTCTGTAACTCAAAAGATGCAACCTGTAGAATTTTTTTTAAACGTCACCTATGGAGATTTTTAAGGGTAAAAGTTTGACGCCATTCCACGAGCGATGCGCAATTTTGAAGTGTGACATGTTGGGTATCAATTTACTCGGCGTAACATTATATTTCACAATACAAACAAAGATTGGGCTAAATTTACTGTTATCTTATTTTTTAATTCAAAAAAGTGATTTTTTTTTAAAAAAGTGCGCTTGTAAGACCGCTGCGCAAATACGGTGTGACAAAAAGTATTGCAATGACCGCCATTTTATTCTCTAGGGTGTTAGAAGAAAAAAAACAATGTTTTTGGGGGTTTTCAAGTAATTTTCTAGCAAAAAAAAAACTGTTTTAAACTTGTAAACACCAAATCTCAAAACGAGGCAAGTGGTGGCAAGCAGTGGATGGGCCCGCCTGGTATCAGCCTATTGCAGTCTCTGTACAGCAGGGCTGGAGTGTGGGAGGAAGAAGCAGCTGAAGAAGCCAATCAGTCCGTGTGTCGGATAAGAAGCATGCTAGTAGGAGGAGAGAGCAGAGAGACAGAGAGATGAGCTCATCACTGCGCTGCTTCTCCTTTTACTGTCCAGTCACAGGCTGGGGTGACTTGGGCTCAAAGGAAGTGATGATGCTGGCGATCAGACTGAGAGGACATCTAGTGGCAGAAAAGAGTACTGTGGGGGGGGGGGGAAATCTCTAGATTGAAGGTGAATATTGCAGCAAAAACTGGCTTTGCAATCTTTAATGGGCCATTAATTTTTATCTTATAACTTTTGTCCGGAGTTCTGCTGGTCCCTCCGTGGCTTGTGGGGCCTTTCATGTCCAGGAGTCTCAGCACCTCTATATAAGGAGAGACCCCCCCATCTACTAACATTCCATTGCTTCTCCTTTCACTGCCTGGGCTCATAGGAAGTGGGTTGCATGATGCTGTCCTTTACATTGAGGACATCTACTGGCAGAAACGAGCACTGCAGGAGGATACCTCTGGATTGAAGGTGAGTATTGCAGCAAAAGCCTATTTATTTTAATGGGCTATTCATTTTTTTTTATCTTTACTGGAGTTCTGTTGGTCCCTCCCTTTCATTTCCAGGAGTCTCAGCACCTCCATAGAAGTGCAGACCCCCCATCTACTGACATTCACTGTCCAGCACAACCTGGGCTCATAAGAAGTGGGTTGCATAATGTTGGGCATTAGTCTGAGGACATCTAATGGCAGAAAAAGAGTACTGCAGGGAAAAAAAATCTCTGGATTGAAGGCGATATTGCAGCAAAAACTGGCTTTTTAATCTTTAATGGGCTGGTCCCTTCATGGCTTGTGGGGCCTTTCATCACCTGTACAGAAGTGTAGACCCCCCATCTACTAACAGTCTATTGCTTCTCCTTTCACTGTCCAGGACAGCCTGGGCTCACAGGAAGTGGGTTGCATGATGCTGTCCTTTAGACTGAGGACATTTAATTTCAGAAAAACAGTAATGCAGAGATTGGATCTCTGGATTGAAGGTGAATATTGTGGCAAAAGCCTATTTTCATTTAATGGGCTATTCATATTTTATCTGTACTGGAGTTCTGTTGGTCCCCTCCTTCCTTTTCAGGAGTCTCAGCACCTCCATAGAAGTGTAGACCTCCATCTACTAACATTCACTGTCCAACCTGGGCTCAAAGGAAGCGGGTTGCATGATGCTGGCCATCAGACTGAGGACATCTAGTGGCAGAAAATAGTATTGCAGGAGGAATCTCTGGATTGAAGGTGAATATTGCGGGAAGGGCCTCTTTTATTTTATTGGGCTATTCATATTTTCTCTGTACTGGAGTTCTGTAGGCCCCTCCTTCATTTCAAGAAGTCCCAGCAGCACCCGTATAGAAGTGTAGACCCCCCCATCTACTAACATTCACTGTCCAACCTGGGCTCAAAGGATATGGAAAAATTGGGTCTAAGGTCCCCGAGCCAAAGAACCAAAAGAAGGGAAGGGCCAATAGGACTATTGCGGTACTGATAAAGGGGTAACATCAAATATAAAACTGCCGGTATAAAACAAAAAGGAATTTTATTGAATACAACATCAAAATAAGACACAATAGGAAAATACAGAACTAAAAAGGTGACAACCAAGTACAACACCAATATAAGGATCCCCGGAGGGGGAAACGGCACAGTGGGTTGAAGGTCACAACAGTCTCAACTAGTTTCGCAGCGTGTGCCGCTTCATCAGGAGCATATCTAAAAGTAGTTAGACAGTCAGTCAATGGTTAAGTGAAAAGGAACAACAATATG
Source organism: Rana muscosa (assembly GCA_029206835.1). Taxonomy (NCBI): domain Eukaryota; kingdom Metazoa; phylum Chordata; class Amphibia; order Anura; family Ranidae; genus Rana; species Rana muscosa. Next base: position 410,851,510 of record CM055118.1, on the reverse strand, counting down.
TGGGTTGGGGAGCAAGGGCTCAGTCGCTTACCTAAAAGGACCCCGCCAAGCGAGGGCAGCGGGGGGTAACCAGACAAGGTCTGGGCTCAAAGGAAGTGGGTTGCATGATGCTGGAAATCTAGACCTTTGGATATCTAGTGGCAAAAGAAAAAAAGAGTACTGCAGGGGAAATCTCTACGTTTCAGATTTCAGAAGTCCCAGCAGCACCCGTATAGAAGTGTAGACCCCCCATCTACTAACATTCACTGTTCAACCTGGGCTCAAAGGAAGTGGGTTGCGTGATGCTGGCAATCTAGACCTTTGGATATCTAGTGGCAAAAAAAAAAAAGAGTACTGCAGGGGAAATCTCTGGATTGAAGGTGAATATTGCGGGAAGGGCCTATTTTCTTTTAATGGGCTTTTCATTTTTTATCTGTACTGGAGTTCTGTAGGTCCGTCTCCTTCAATTCCAGAAGTCCCAGCAGCACCTGTATAGAAGTGTAGACCCCCCCCCCCCCATCTACTAACATTCCATTGCATCTCCTTTCTCAGGACTGCCCGGGCTCTAAAGAAGTGGGTTGCATGATGCTGTCCATCAGGCTAAGGACCTCTAGTGGCAGAAAATAGTACTGCATGAGGAATCTCTGGATTGAAGGTGAATATTGCGGCAAGGGCCTTTTTTATTTTAATGGGCTATTCCTATTTTATCTGTACTCGGGTTCTGTAGGCCCCTCCTTCATTTCAAGAAGTCCCAGCAGCACCCGTATAGAAGTGTAGACCCCCCCATCTACTAACATTCACCGTCCAACCTGGGCTCAAAGGAAGTGGGTTGCATGATGCTGGAAATCTAGACCTTTGGATATCTAGTGGCAAAAAAAGAGTACTGCAGGGGAACTCTCTGGATTTCAGAAGTCCCAGCAGCACCTGTATAGAAGTGTAGACCCCCCACCTTGTGACATTCCATTGCATCTCCCGCAGGTAGCGAGGAGGACTGGTGATGGAATTTTGAGTCTGGCAGATCATAAGAGCACAACAACGTTCATAAATAAGAGGTGAATCATCTCGGTAATAGACGTCTGTGGATTGAGAGGTAGAAGAACGTTCCCTCAGCCATCCCTGGGCTCGGTCTCCTGCCATGTGCCGACTCTCCCATCAATCACCATTATGGAGATCTATTGGCAATCTGTTATTTTCTAGGTGTTGCTTCCTCTTCCTTTGCGTCGGGATGATTGACACCGCGGTTATCATAATGTTTATTCTATATTTAATTATCCGGCTAAACAGTGAATCATTATTGTGCTGCCTGGCTTATCGCCTCTCCTCCTCCCGGAAACACAATACAACTCCAGGGCTTTCTCTCTCTCGTATTCGTCTACCAAAAAAAAAAAAAATCGCACTAATAATACGGAAGCCGCGGCCAAAACACACACGGCCCTTGTCTGAGCTCGTCTTTGGCGCAATTATCGAGCTCCTTGGGTCGGAGTTGGATATTTGTCACGCGGAAATGTTTTTTTGGCCAGAACGTGCAAAATGACGCTCCGCGCCGGCCGCTGGCGGCTCTCCCTCTTTTCGCCGGGATGTGCGGGGTTAATCATTTCATAATCTCATTCAGCCGGTTCTGCCGTATGGAGGAGATTTATCTACCGGATAAAATTCCAATAATCGCCCAAAGTTGAGTTTAGCGCGTCTCAAAGCAAGTTAAGTTCTTAGGGGATAATCTCCCTGTTACTTTGCGATTTCCAGATGCGTGAAATAAGAAGCAAATCTAATTCCGGGGGATTTTTTTTTTTTTTTTGCTGCCTCGCTTGTTCCAGCAGAAACTGACTTGTAAGTAGGGATGAGCTTCGAGTTCGACTCGAACATTGCCTGTTCGCCCCGTTCGCCAAACAGCGAACAATTTGGGGTGTCCGCGGCAAATTCGAAAAGTCTATGGGAGAAATCTAAAGTGCTAATTTTAAAGGTTAATATGCAATTTATTGTCCTAAAAAGTGTTTGGGGATGGGGGTCCTGCCCCAGGGGACATGTATCAATGCAAAAAGAAGTTTAAAAACAGCCGTTTTTTTGGGGAGCAGTGATTTTAATAATGCTTAAAGTGAATCAATAAAAGTGAAATATTCCTTTAAATTTCGTACCTGAGGGGTGTGTATGATATGCATGTAAAGTGGCACATGTTTCCCGTGCTTAGAACTGTCCCTGCAAAAAGTGTCATTTCTGAAGGAAAAAAAGTCATTTAAAACTCACTCGCGGCTATTAATGAATTGTCGGCTGAATTGATAAAAAAAAGCGTGGGGGTTCCCCCAAATTCAATTACCAAGCCCTTCAGGTCTGGAATGGATATTAAGGGGAACCCCGCCGCAAATTAAAAAAAATGCGTGCGGTCCCCCAAATATCCATTCCAGGCCCTTATCCGAGCACGCAACCTGGCCGGCCGCAGGAAAAGAGGGGGGGAAGACAGAGCGCCCCCCCCTCCTGAACCATACCAGGCCACATGCCCTCAACATGGGGAGGATGTCCCCATGTTGATGAAGACAAGGGCCTCATCCCCACAACCCTTGCCCGGTGGTTGTGGGGGTCTGCGGGCGGGGAGGTTATCGGAATCTGGAAGACCCCATTAACAAAGCTGACTTCCTCCTGGGGCTGTACCCCTGCTGTGCTCATTATGAGGGGCTCCCACCATCTCTGTGCTGTGCTCATTATGAGGGGCTCCCACCATCCCTGTGCTGTGCTCATTATGAGGGGCTCCCACCATCCCTGTGCTGTGCTCATTATGAGGGGCTCCCACCATCCCTGTGCTGTGCTCATTATGAGGGGCTCCCACCATCCCTGTGCTGTGCTCATTATGAGGGGCTCCCACCATCCCTGTGCTGTGCTCATTATGAGGGGCTCCCACCATCCCTGTGCTGTGCTCATTATGAGGGGCTCCCACCATCCCTGTGCTGTGCTCATTATGAGGGGCTCCCACCATCCCTGTGCTGTGCTCATTATGAGGGGCTCCCACCATCCCTGTGCTGTGTTCATTATGAGGGGCTCCCACCATCCCTGTGCTGTGTTCATTATGAGGGGCTCCCACCATCCCTGTGCTGTGCTCATTATGAGGGGCTCCCATCATCCCTGTGCTGTGCTCATTGAGGGGCTCCCATCATCCCTGTGCTGTGCTCATTATGAGGGGTTCCCCCCATTCCTGTGCTGTGCTCATTATGAGGGGCTCCCATCATCCCTGTGCTGTGTTCATTATGAGGGGCTCCCACCATCCCTGCGCTGTGCTCATTATAAGGGGCTCCCCCCATCCCTGTGCTGTGCTCATTATGAGGGGCTCCCACCATCCCTGTACTGTGCTCATTATAAGGGGCTCCCCCCATCCCTGTGCTGTGCTCATTATGAGGGGCTCCCCCCATCCCTGTGCTGTGCTCATTATGAGGGGCTCCCACCATCCCTGTGCTGTGCCCATTATGAGGGGCTCCCCCCATCCCTGTGCTGTGCTCATTATGAGGGGCTCCCCCCATCCCTGTGCTGTGCTCAGTATGAGGGGCCCCCACCATCCCTGTGCTGTGCTCATTATGAGGGGCTCCCATCATCCCTGTGCTGTGCTCATTATGAGGGGCTCCCCCCATCCCTGTGCTGTGCTCATTATGAGGGGCTCCCACCATCCCTGTGCTGTGCTCATTATAAGGGGCGCCCCCCATCCCTGTGCTGTGCTCATTATGAGGGGCTCCCCCCATCCCTGTGCTGTGCTCATTATGAGGGGCTCCCATCATCCCTGTGCTGTGCTCATTATGAGGGGCTCCCTCCATCCCTGTGCTGTGCTCATTATGAGGGGCTCCCATCATCCCTGTGCTGTGCTCATTATGAGGGGCTCCCCCCATCCCTGTGCTGTGCTCATTATGAGGGGCTCCCATCATCCCTGTGCTGTGCTCATTATAAGGGGCTCCCCCCATCCCTGTGCTGTGCTCATTATGAGGGGCTCCCCCCATCCCTGTGCTGTGCTCATTATGAGGGGCTCCCCCCATCCCTGTGCTGTGCTCATTATGAGGGGCTCCCATCATCCCTGTGCTGTGCTCATTATAAGGGGCTCCCCCCATCCCTGTGCTGTGCTCATTATAAGGGGCGCCCCCCATCCCTGTGCTGTGCTCATTATGAGGGGCTCCCCCCATCCCTGTGCTGTGCTCATTATGAGGGGCTCCCATCATCCCTGTGCTGTGCTCATTATGAGGGGCTCCCTCCATCCCTGTGCTGTGCTCATTATGAGGGGCTCCCATCATCCCTGTGCTGTGCTCATTATGAGGGGCTCCCCCCATCCCTGTGCTGTGCTCATTATGAGGGGCTCCCCCCATCCCTGTGCTGTGCTCATTATGAGGGGCTCCCATCATCCCTGTGCTGTAATGACTTCCTGGGTTTTTAAATTCATCATAGCGAATAATCGTAATTATTATGACAATAATAAAACGATATTAACGAACATTCTTATTTTGTCTGAGAAATTTGGATTCCGAAATTCGTCAACGAAATTTCGTATTTCATATAAAATTCGGAAGCATAGCAATTTCGGATGCTTCCAAATGTACGAATTTTTCAGAAATTCGTACGAAGCGAATCGCACATGTCTAAAGCTAAGCACAAGATTGATGTTCAAAGGGTCTGTCCAGCCAAAACTCATACTTTGGTGATTGGTGGTGTGACAGTGCTGGGCTCTGCCATGGCGTTAGAGGAGGTAAAAAGTGCACAAGGTTCTCATCAGGGATGCAGATTGGGGGGCTCCACAATGTCTGTTTTAAGCAGAGGAAATTGGATTTTCAGTTCTCTCCAGGATTGGTAACTCCCAGGGTGGGTTCTGGAGTTTAGAGACTTGAAAGAGTCACGAAATCTCTAACCCTGCGAGAAAATTGGTTTTTCGGTTTTCTCCACAAAAGGGCAACTTCCGGATTGTGTTCTGGAGTTTGGAGAGTTTAAAGAGTTTTGGGAGGGATGAAATCTCTAACCCTTTGAAAAAAAATGGGTTTTCAGTTTTCTCCAGGATTGGCAACTCCCAGATTGGGAAATTATAGTTTGGAGGCTTCAAAGAGTCTTGGGAGGGATGAAATCTCTAACCCTGTGAAAAAAATGGGTTTTCAGTTTTCTCCAGGATTGGCAACTCCCAGATTGGGATTTGGAGTTTGGAGACTTCAAAGAGTCCTGGTAGGGATGAAATTTCTAACCCTGTGAAAATAATACGTTTTCAGTTTTCTCCGAGTTTGGCAACTCCCAGATTGGGATTTGGAGTTTGGAGACTTCAAAGAGTCTTGGGAGGGATGAAATCTCTAACCCTGTGAGAAAATTGGGTTTTCAGTTTTTCCCCCGGGATTGGCAACTCCCAGGTAGAGTTCTGGAGTTTGGAGGCTTCAAGGAGTCTTGAATAACAGTGGGCCAACAAGCCCTGAAACATGTTTCCCGGCTGGATGGGACTTCAAGGCACTACACTCGAGGGAAACCCCCAAATATCACAGAGGACCTCAGTGGGCTGAGTAAGTCACTGGCTCCTGATGGCTTTTGGAAACTCTAATCTTCATTTCCAGTGAAGGGAACTCTTAAGGCGTCGGCATACCAAGACATTTTGGACAATTTCATGCCCCCAACTTTGTGGGAGGAGTTTGGGGACGGCCCCTTCCTGTTCCAACATGACTGCCCACCAGTGCACAAAGCAAGGTCTTAAGAGTTCCCTTCACTGGAAATGAAGATTAGAGTTTCCAAAAGCCATCGGGAGCCAGTGACTTACTCAGCCCACTAAGGTCCTCTGTGAAATTTGGGGGTTTCCCCCAAGTGGCCCCTGGAACTAAAGTGCCAAGCCCCACCCCTGAAAAACAGCCCCCCACACCATAATCCCCCCTCCACCAAATGATTTGGACCAGCGCACAAAGCAAGGTCCATAGAGACATGGATGAGCGAGTTTGGGGTGGAGGACAACTGGCCTGCACAGAGTCCTGACCTCAACCTGATAAAACACCTTTGGGATGAATTTGAGCGGAGACTGTGAGCCAGCCCTTCTCATCCAACATCAGTGCCTGACCTCACAAATGCTCTTCTGGAAGAATGGTCAAACATTCCCATAGACAACCTCATAAACCTTGTGGACGGCCTTCCCAGAAGAGTTGAAGCTGTTATAACTGCAAAGGGCGGGGCCAACTCAATGCTGAACCCTCCGGACTAAAGCCTCGTACACACGACCGGTTTTCCCGGCAGGAAAACTGCCAGGAGAGCTTTTGGCCCGGGAATCCCGGCCGTGTGTATGCTCCCTGGCAGTTTTCCCGACAGGAAAACTGCCGGAAAAAAATCGAGAACCTGCTCTCTATTTTCCCGTCGGGATTCCCGGCAGAGTGTTTCCTGCCGAGAAAACCGGTCGTCTGTATGCTTACCTGAAGGGGAAATAAACCGCGCATGCTCGATAACAATTTGACGCATGCGCGGTAGCATAGAACGTCATTTAGCCGACTCGTCGGAGTCTTTGACGTCACCGCGTTATTGCCGTTTAATAGAATGGCGGGTCTTTTGCGTGGCCGTGTGCATACATGGCTTTTCAAGGCAAGCTTGGCAGGAATCCCGTCGGTTTTCAAACAGACGGGTTTCCTGGTCGTGTGTATGGGGCTTAAGACTGGGATGTCATTAAAGTTCATGTGCGTGTAAAGGCAGGCGTCCCAATACTTTTGGTAATACAGTGTATTTGGGCTCCAACTGCACACTAGTGTTCCATAGCTAGACTTTCAATAGACACCATTGTGTAGGTGTTTCCATCCAACATCAACAATTACAGAGCTACATGATATTGTGTCTTTTCATATCTGCCTGGAGTTCAGATTAAAAAGAATGCCGGTGCTGCATCAATAAAATAAAATAAAATTCCCCCCATAATGTATTTTGAAAAACTGGAAAAAAAAACCCTTCCGTCTTTAACTGAAGCTTTATAATTATTTATAAGGGGAATTTTGGGGCCCCTTACACAGCTTCAGGCATTGGCCCCCTGGAGCAGAGAACCGGGGGGGCTGCCGCAAACTGAGATGCGGGGGGTATGGGGTGCCGCCGCTAATTAAAAACCGGGGGGGGCGCAAGTTGACAAGCGGGGGGAGGGGGTGCTGCGAATTGAGAAGAAGCGGGGGGGTGCTGCCGTATGTCCCCCCAAAGAAAAAAAATTAAGACAAAAACAAAAAAAAGGGCGGTTGCCATCTGGACCCCTTACAAGAAAAAATAAATAAAAATAAAATAAAAAGGGTGGGGTTGCCATCCAGGCCCCTAGGGACCTCCGGGCCCCTTACAAGAAAAAAAAAGGGGGGTTTCCATCCGGGCCCCTGGGGACCTCCGGGCACCTTACAAGAAAAAAAAGGGGGGGTTGCCATCCGGGCCCCTGGGGATCTCCGGGCACGTTACAAGAAAAAAAAGGGGGGGGGTTCCATCTGGGCCCCCGGGGACCGGAACCTCTGGGCCTTTTACAAGAAAAACATAAATTAAAAAAATAAAAAGGGAGGGTTGCCATCAGGGCCCCTGGGGACCAGACCTCCGGGCCCTTTTACAAGAAAAAAAATAAAAAATAAATAAAAAGGGGGGTTGCCATCTGGGCACCTTGGGACCGGACCTCCGGGCCCCTTACAAGAAAAAAATAAATAAATAAAAAAAAAGGGGGGGTTTGCCATCCGGGCCCCTGGGGACCTCCAGGCCCCTTACAAGAAAAAAAAAGGGGGGGTTGCCATCTGGGCCCCTAGGGACCTCTGGGCACCTTACAAGAAAAAAAAGGGGGGGTTGCCATCCGGGCCCCTGGGGATCTCCGGGCACGTTACAAGAAAAAAAAAAGGGGGGGGTTCCATCTGGGCCCCTGGGGACCGGAACCTCTGGGCCTTTTACAAGAAAAACATAAATAAAATAAATAAAAAGGGGGGGTTGCCATCTGGGCCCCTGGGGACCGGACCTCCGGGCCCTTTTACAAGAAAAAAATAAAAAATAAATATAAAGGGGGGATTGCCACCTGGGCACCTTGGGACCGGACCTCCGGGCCCCTTACAAGAAAAAAAAAGGGGGCATGCCATCTGGACCCCTAGGGACCTCCGGGCCCCTTACAAGAAAAAAAAGGGGGTTGCCATCCGGGCCCCTGGGGACCTCCGGGCCCCTTACAAGAAAAAAAAAGGGGGGTTTCCATCCGGGCCCCTGGGGACCTCCGGCACCTTACAAGAAAAAAAAAAGGGAGGGTTGCCATGTGTACTGCCTGTACCCCCCTGATGGCGGCCCTGTTTATAGGACAGACTCAGATGTGAATAGAAGATCTGGTCTGGAGGAGGAAGAAGCGGAGGGGATTTCATTCCTGGAGACAATTAGGAGCTGTGGGCGCTTCTAATGGTTTTGGTGAGTTTTTTTTTCCTCTATACGAGTGACAGGTTCACTTTAATTGATTATTTTTAATTAGCTTTTACAACATCTTAATTCAGCCGCTTGTCATTTCAGTGCCTCCCAGCAATTACATCTATTTCTCCCAGAGTCCTTGTTTCCCAACCGACTTGATAAATCGAGTCTTCTTGGCGTCTCTTGATAACGAGGCCTCGGTGTCATTGTGCAATTGTCACTCATGATGTAAGAACACGGCGCGCTACACAGAGGCTGCCGCTTAATATAGCATTGTACATAAGACTTAATTTGATTTGGCGAGTTTGCACACATTAATGCCTCGGTGTCAAAATGCTTCCTGGATTTCACCGGCGTCGAAAAATTCCCGCTACGTATTTGTGTGTCGCCTTAGTGCGACATCTGAAAAAACAAAAACATTCTATTCTTTGATCATACGAGGAAGGAGAGAGGAAGACACCGGCAGTAATAAATAGACATGTGCAAATTCCTTAATTCAAAGATATCCGAAATAATGAAAACCTGTTTAACAATAAACACGAAAATCCGAAAAACTCGAAAATCGGAAAAACTCGAAAATCTGAAATAATAACTTCCGTATTTATCAACGTATAACACGCACCTTATCTTTAAGAGGGACGTTTCAGGAAATAAAGCTAAGATTTTAAATAAAGAACGTTGAAGCAAAATAAGGGTCAGTGTCCGTCTGCAGCCTCGCCAGTGCCCTCAATACAGCCTCATCATTGCCCTCAATGCAGCCTCACCAGTGCCATTAATGCAGCTTTCGCCAGTGCCCTCAATGCAGCCTCACCATTGCCCTCAATATAGCCTTGCCATTGCTCTCAATGCAGCCTTGCCAGTGAAATTAATGCAGCCTCACCATTGCCCTCAATACTGCCTTGCCATTGCCCTCAATGCAGCCTCACCATTGCCCTCAATGCAGCCTCGCCATTGCCATTAATGCAGCCTCGCCATTGCTCTCAATGCAGCCTCATCATTGCCCTCAATACAGCCTCACCATTGCCCTCAATATAGCCTTGCCATTGCCACTAATGCAGCCTCGCCATTGCCCTCAATACAGCCTCTCAATTGCCTTCAATGCAGCCTCAGCATTTCCCTCAATACTTCCTTGCCATTGCCCTCAATGCAGCCTCACCAGTGCCATTAATGCAGCCTCGCCATTGCCCTCAATGCAGCCTTGCCAGTGCCATTAATGCAGCCTCGCCATTGCCCTCAATACAGCCTCTCAATTGCCCTCAATGCAGCCTCAGCATTGCTCTCAATACTTCCTTGCCATTGCCCTCAATGCAGCCTCGCCAGTGCCATTAATGCAGCCTCGCCATTGCCCTCAATGCAGACTCGCCAGTGCCATTAATGCAGCCTCGCTATTGCCCTCAATACAGGCTCGCAATTGACCTCAATGCAGCCTCACCATTGTCCTCAATACTGCCTTGCCATTGCCCTCAATACAGCCTTGTCATTGCCCTCAATACAGCCTTGCCATTGCCCTTAAAGCAGCCTCGCCAGTGCCATTAATGCAGCCTCACCATTGCCCTCAATGCAGCCTCACCATTGCCCTCAATGCAGTCTCGCCAGTGCCATTAATGCAGCCTCACCATTGCCCTCAATGCAGCCTCGTCATTGCCCTCACTACAGCCTCACCATTGCCCTCAATACAGCCTTGCCATTGCCATTAATTCAGCCTCGCCATTGCCCTCAATGCAGCCTCGCCAGTGCCATTACTGCAGCCTCGCCATTGCCCTCAATGCAGCCTCAGCATTGCTCTCAATGCAGCCTCACCAGTGCCATTAATGCAGCCTCACCATTTCCCTCAATACAGCCTCGCCATTGACCTCATTGCAGCCTCACCATTGTCCTCAATACAGCCTTGTCATTGCCCTCAATACAGCCTTACCAGTGCCAATAATTCAGCCTCACCATTGCCCTCAATGCAGCCTCGCCAGTGCCATTACTGCAGCCTCGCCATTGCTCTCAATGCAGCCTTACCATTGCTCTCAATGCAGCCTCACCATTGCTCTCAATGCAGCCTCACCATTTCTCTCAATGCAGCCTCACCATTTCTCTCAATGCAGCCTCACCATTTCTCTCAATGCAGCCTCACCATTGCCCTCAATACAGCCTTGCCATTGCCCTCAATACAGCCTCGCCATTGACCTCATTGCAGCCTCACCATTGTCCTCAATACAGCCTTGCCATTGCCCTCAATGCAGCCTTACCAGTGCCATTACTGCAGCCTCGCCATTGCCCTCAATACAGCCTTATCATTGCCCTCAATACAGCAGTGTCGCCATTGCCCTCAATGCATCCTCACCATTGCCCTCAATGCAGCCTCGCTAGTGCCATTAATGCAGCCTCACATCACAGGGGACAGGGAGGGGGCGGGACGAGCGCCGACAGATTACATACAGGAGAATCTCCTGTTTACTCGGCGGCCTCATTAATACAAAGTCCCGCCTCCTATGATAGACAGAACATTCATCCAATGGCGGCCCAGGAGGCAGGACTTCCTATTACAGAGGCCGCCAAGTAAACAAGAGATTCTCCTGTATGTAATCTGACGGCGCTCGTCCCGCCCCCCTGCCGTGTCCCCTCCGAGGCAGCGAAAATTAAAGTATTACACGCACACGATTGTTACCCCGATTTTCAGGGTGAAAAAGTGCGTGTTATATGCTGATAAATACGGTAACTAATAATAACTTAACTTTTACATGATAGGTATTGCAATTTCCTTTCAAATTTGTCTGTTAGGCCCCTTTCACACTAAGGCGTATTTCAGGCGTTTTTGCGCTAAAAATAGCGCATAAATAACGCCTGAAATACTCCTGCCCCAGCATTCTCAATGTGAAAGCCAGAGGGCTTTCACACTGAGGCGGTGCGCTGGCGGGAGGAAAAAAAATCTCCTGCAAGCCGCATCTTTGGAGCGGTGAAGGAGCGGTGTGTATGCCGCTCCTTGCCATTGAAATCAATGGTACACCGCGGTAATACCGCCCGCATACCGCAGCTATAGCCGCGGTTTGCGGGCGGTATTAACCCTCTTATCGCGGTAAACACGACGGTATATGGCGCTGAAAATCGTGCCGCGATACCGTCACCGCATATGCCCGCCCAGGTGTGAAAGGGGCCTTGGTGAACGTAACGAATACAAATTTATCCAAAGTTATGAATTATCCGAAATAACGAATGCCGCATCTAAACGAATGGAACGTAACAAATTGATAATATAAAATAACAATAATAATAATAATAAAAACGTTTTATTATTATTTTTTCATTCCGTTCCATTTGTTTCGATTAGCGGCATTCGTATTCGTTACGTTGACTAACAGACAAATTTATAAGGAAATTCCAATACCTATCTTTCCGTTAGTTATTATTTTGATTTTTCGGATTTTTGTTCTTTCAAATTTTCTGAATTTCCGAATTTCTGGATTTTTCCGATTTTCCGATTTTCGAATTTACGAATTTACGAATTTTCGATTCGTAGGAATTTCCGGAAATTCGTACATTGGGAAGCATCCGAAATACGAATTTCTATTCTTACGAATTTTATACGAAATACGAAACTTCGTTGACGAATTTGGTTCGGGGAGTGGGAGAGACGGGAGTGGGAGAGACGGCTCAGACTGGTCCTGGTAGTCGATGGGAAATTCAGAATTGGACAAAATAAGAATGTTCCTTAATATCGTTTTATCATTGTCATAATAATTACGATTATTCGTTATGATGAAGTTAAAAACCCAGGAAGTCATCACAGCACAGAGATGGTGGGAGCCCCTCATAATGAGCACAGCACAGGGATGGTGGGGGCCCCTCATAATGAGCACAGCACAGGGATGGTGGGAGCCCCTCATAATGAGCACAGCACAGGGATGGTGGGAGCCCCTCATAATGAGCACAGCACAGGGATGGAGGGGGCCCCTCATAATGAGCACAGCACAGGGATGTGGGGGCCCCTAATAATGAGCACAGCACAGGGATGGGGGGAGCCCCTCATAATGAGTACAGCACAGGGATGGTGGGGGCCCCTCATAATGAGCACAGCACAGGGATGGGGGGAGCCCCTCATAATGAGCACAGCACAGGGATGATGGGAGCCCCTCATAATGAGCACAGCACAGGGATGGTGGGAGCCCCTCATAATGAGCACAGCACAGGGATGGTGGGGGCCCCTCATAATGAGCACAGCACAGGGATGGGGGGAGCCCCTCATAATGAGCACAGCACAGGGATGGGGGGGGCCTCATAATGAGCACAGCACAGGGATGGTGGGAGCCCCTCATAATGAGCACAGCACAGGGATGGTGGGGGCCCCTCATAATGAGCACAGCACAGGGATGGTGGGAGCCCCTCATAATGAGCACAGCACAGGGATGGTGGGGGCCCCTCATAATGAGCACAGCACAGGGATGGTGGGAGCCCCTCATAATGAGCACAGCACAGGGATGGTGGGAGCCCCTCATAATGAGCACAGCACAGGGATGGAGGGGGCCCCTCATAATGAGCACAGCACAGGGATGTGGGGGCCCCTAATAATGAGCACAGCACAGGGATGGGGGGAGCCCCTCATAATGAGTACAGCACAGGGATGGTGGGGGCCCCTCATAATGAGCACAGCACAGGGATGGGGGGAGCCCCTCATAATGAGCACAGCACAGGGATGATGGGAGCCCCTCATAATGAGCACAGCACAGGGATGGTGGGAGCCCCTCATAATGAGCACAGCACAGGGATGGTGGGGGCCCCTCATAATGAGCACAGCACAGGGATGGGGGGAGCCCCTCATAATGAGCACAGCACAGGGATGGTGGGAGCCCCTCATAATGAGCACAGCACAGGGATGGTGGGGGCCCCTCATAATGAGTACAGCACAGGGATGGTGGGGGCCCCTCATAATGAGCACAGCACAGGGATGGTGGGGGCCCCTCATAATGAGCACAGCACAGGGATGGGGGGAGCCCCTCATAATGAGCACAGCACAGGGATGGTGGGGGCCCCTCATAATGAGTACAGCACAGGGATGGTGGGGGCCCCTCATAATGAGCACAGCACAGGGATGGTGGGGGCCCCTCATAATGAGCACAGCACAGGGATGGGGGGGGGGCTCCTCATAATGAGCACAGCACAGGGATGGTGGGGGCCCCTCATAATGAGCACAGCACAGGGATGGGGGGAGCCCCTCATAATGAGCACAGCACAGGGATGGGGGGGGGGGGCTCCTCATAATGAGCACAGCACAGGGATGGTGGGGGCCCCTAATAATGAGCACAGCACAGGGATGGTGGGGGCCCCTCATAATGAGCACAGCACAGGGATGGGGGGAGCCCCTCATAATGAGCACAGCACAGGGATGGGGGGGGAGCTCCTCATAATGAGCACAGCACAGGGATGGTGGGGGCCCCTCATAATGAGCACAGCACAGGGATGGGGGGAGCCCCTCATAATGAGCACAGCACAGGGATGGTGGGAGCCCCTCATAATGAGCACAGCACAGGGATGGTGAGAGCCCCTCATAATGAGCACAGCACAGGGATGGTGGGAGCCCCTCATAATGAGCACAGCACAGGGATGGAGGGGGCCCCTCATAATGAGCACAGCACAGGGATGGTGGGGGCCCCTAATAATGAGCACAGCACAGGGATGGAGGGAGCCCCTCATAATGAGCACAGCACAGGGATGGGGGGAGCCCCTCATAATGAGCACAGCACAGGGATGGGGGGGGAGCTCCTCATAATGAGCACAGCACAGGGATGGTGGGGGCCCCTCATAATGAGCACAGCACAGGGATGGGGGGAGCCCCTCATAATGAGCACAGCACAGGGATGGTGGGAGCCCCTCATAATGAGCACAGCACAGGGATGGTGAGAGCCCCTCATAATGAGCACAGCACAGGGATGGTGGGAGCCCCTCATAATGAGCACAGCACAGGGATGGAGGGGGCCCCTCATAATGAGCACAGCACAGGGATGGAGGGGGCCCCTCATAATGAGCACAGCACAGGGATGTGGGGGCCCCTAATAATGAGCACAGCACAGGGATGGGGGGAGCCCCTCATAATGAGTACAGCACAGGGATGGTGGGGGCCCCTCATAATGAGCACAGCCCAGGGATGGTGGGGGCCCCTCATAATGAGCACAGCACAGGGATGGTGGGAGCCCCTCATAATGAGCACAGCACAGGGATGGTGGGGGCCCCTCATAATGAGCACAGCACAGGGATGGTGGGAGCCCCTCATAATGATCACAGCACAGGGATGGTGGGAGCCCCTCATAATGAGCACAGCACAGGGATGGTGAGGGCCCCTCATAATGAGCACAGCACAGGGATGGTGGGAGTCCCTCATAATGAGCACAGCACAGGGATGGTGGGAGCCCCTCATAATGAGCACAGCACAGGGATGGGGGGAGCCCCTCATAATGAGCACAGCACAGGGATGGGGGGGGAGCTCCTCATAATGAGCACAGCACAGGGATGGTGGGGGCCCCTCATAATGAGCACAGCACAGGGATAGTGGGGGCCCCTCATAATGAGCACAGCACAGGGATGGGGGGAGCCCCTCATAATGAGCACAGCACAGGGATGGTGGGAGCCCCTCATAATGAGCACAGCACAGGGATGGTGGGAGCCCCTCATAATGAGCACAGCACAGGGATGGTGGGAGCCCCTCATAATGAGCACAGCACAGGGATGGTGGGAGCCCCTCATAATGAGCACAGCACAGGGATGGGGGGAGCCCCTCATAATGAGCACAGCCCAGGGATGGTGGGGGCCCCTCATAATGAGCACAGCACAGGGATGGTGGGAGTCCCTCATAATGAGCACAGCACAGGGATGGTGGGAGCCCCTCATAATGAGCACAGCACAGGGATGGTGGGCGCCCCTCATAATGAGCACAGCACAGGGATGGTGGGAGCCCCTCATAATGAGCACAGCACAGGGATGGTGGGAGCCCCTCATAATGGGCACAGCACAGGGATGTTGGGAGCCCCTCATAATGAGCACAGCACAGGGATGGTGGGAGCCCCTCATAATGAGCACAGCACAGGGATGGTGGGAGCCCCTCATAATGAGCACAGCACAGGGATGGTGGGAGCCCCTCATAATGAGCACAGCACAGGGATGATGGGAGCCCCTCATAATGAGCACAGCACAGGGATGGTGGGCGCCCCTCATAATGAGCACAGCACAGGGATGGTGGGAGCCCCTCATAATGAGCACAGCACAGGGATGGTGGGAGCCCCTCATAATGGGCACAGCACAGGGATGTTGGGAGCCCCTCATAATGAGCACAGCACAGGGATGGTGGGAGCCCCTCATAATGAGCACAGCACAGGGATGGTGGGAGCCCCTCATAATGAGCACAGCACAGGGATGGTGGGAGCCCCTCATAATGAGCACAGCACAGGGATGATGGGAGCCCCTCATAATGAGTCAGACGACTGCCGTATTGAGAAAGGCATTTTTTGCTTTTTAAATTCCTCATAACGAATGTTGGTAATTGTTACGAAAAGTTAACGAATCTAACGAAAATTCGTATTTCGTCCAAAACTAATCCAAATTGAATTTCGGACACGAATTACAAAATACTAATTTTCCGTCTAATAAGAAACGGAACGGAACAAAACAAATTTATTGACGGCGCCCATGTCTAGCGTATATTGCGTCTACAAACTATGGGATAGATTCATGTTTTTTTTGTTTTTTTTTACTGGTAATGGTGGCGATCAGCAATTTTTAGCGGGACTGCGACATTATGGCGGACGAATCTGACACTAAGTGACACTTTTTGGGGACCAGTGACACTAATATAGTGATCATTGCTAAAAAAAATGCACTGTCACTGTATAAATGACTCTGGCAGAGAAATGGTGCTCAAAGGGTTAAGTGTGTTCCCTGGGGGTGATTACTAACTGTGTGGGGGAGGGGCTCTGACTGGGTGGGGTGAAGACAGAGATCCGTGTTCCTGCTTGGCAGAAACACAAGATCTCCATCTTCTCCCCTGTCAGATCGCCATTCTGCCTCGCTCGGGGACAATCGCGGGTGGCCAGCGGACATGGTTGATTGGCTCCTCCTCTGTCCAATCAGAACGCGATCTCCGGCGTCCCCTAGAGGCCGTTGCACAATATGTGGTTTTGCGCACTAGAGACACTTTTGCCGCAGTACAGAATCGTTATGCGGTCGGCCAGTGCTGAGAGCCGTCTTAATTGGCATTGCTGAAGTCGCTCCAACTTTACAAAGGTATTTTTTGAAGGCGACTTTTATCCGACTTGTTCCCATAGACTTTAATGGAAGTCGCCTCCAAGTCGGATCCTCATCTATATTGATGTGATTTGGATTCCAGGAACCAGCTTAAATTCAAGCTGTGGGTGGCCCTGTTGGCAACACTTAGCTTGTCAAAAGTTGTCTTTGTCAAAGGAACCGGCGGGAAAATTGCTGGCCGAACAGCAGCTGCATCCAATCAGATGCACCACCGAGCCAGATGTGTCGCCCAATCAGACGCATCACTGAATCAGATGCATCATCCAATCAGAGGCATCATCCAATCTGACACGTCCCTGATTCACATGCATCATCCAATCAGAGGCATCATCCAATCAGAGGCATCATCCAATCTGACACGTCCCTGATTCACATGCATCATCCAATCAGAGGCATCATCCAATCAAGTGCATCTTTGAATCAGATGCATCAATTTATCAGACGCATCACCCAATCAGATGCACCATCCAGCCAGATGAGTCATCCAATCAGAGGCATCAGCCAATCAGAGGCATCATCCAATCAGAGGCATCAGCCAATCAGAGGCATCATCCAATCAGAGGCATCATCCAATCAGGTGCATTACCCAATCAGAGGCATCACCCAATCAGAGGCATCATCCAATCAGAGGCATCATCCAATCAGAGGCATCATCCAATCTGACACGTCCCTGATTCACATGCATCATCCAATCAGAGGCATCATCCAATCAAGTGCATCTTTGAATCAGATGCATCAATTTATCAGACGCATCACCCAATCAGATGCACCATCCAGCCAGATGAGTCACCCAATCAGAGGCATCAGCCAATCAGAGGCATCATCCAATCAGAGGCATCAGCCAATCAGAGGCATCATCCAATCAGAGGCATCATCCAATCAGGTGCATTACCCAATCAGAGGCATCACCCAATCAGATGCACCATCCAGCCAGATGAGTCACCCAATCAGAGGCATCATCCAATCAGAGGCATCACCCAATCAGGTGCATTACCCAATCAGAGGCATCACCCAATCAGAGGCATCATCCAATCAGAGGCATCACCCAATCAGAGGCATCACCCAATCAGAGGCATCATCCAATCAGAGGCATCACCCAATCAGAGGCATTATCCAATCAGAGGCATCAATCTATCAGATGTATCATCCAATCAGATGCAGTCACTGTTTGTGGGTTCGGTCAGATTACGATTGTCGGTGGGGGTGACTCGGCGGTCCATTCCTCTCCGATGGAGGAATCTCTTCCCTGGGACCCGGCAGAGGAAAATCTGGCTGTGTGTGGGCCGATTGGCCGCCTCTACAATTCAACGCGCTTCTGTTGCATTTAAAACGCGTGGCAAAAAAATAAACAATAACAGCGAGGGATCGTCTCTATAAAACGATCTTCTTATTCCCGGGACACCGAATGCTGCGGATTGTGACAAACAGTCTGGAGATTTGTTGGTAGAATTATTAGCAGTCGGCGCGCTTTTCTTTTTCTTTTCTTTTTCTTTTTCTTTTCTTTTTTTTTTTTTTTTAATGCGAAAGACATTTATGTCTCAGTTGCCAAACATTTCTGTGAAAATAATGTGGGAGGATTGTGACAGACATAATTCTCCATCCTACAGCCTCATCAAGTTGAGTTCTGTTAAGCCTTACCCGCTGGGCCCTGCTCCTTTTAAAGTTTCCGCCCTGACAGCTGGATTTATTAGTTTTGAAATTTGTACAAAAATCACACGTCACGTCGCAGGAAAGCTGTCAAAACGTCAAGCAGAGGAGATGTCACATTAAAAGCCTTTCCAGGCAGGCCGCCTCTCTCTCTCTCTTTATAGAAGCAGAACGCAGCCTGGAGAAATATCATTTTATTTTCTCCTCTTTTTCTCCCTCTGCGCTCAGTCCTGCGATCTCAACTTCTTCTTCATCTCAGCTGTAATTATAAAGTGCCGGGCGAGAACCGCGCCAATACACAGTGCTGGCAACACCATTCCTTACTCGGCTTCTTCACAAACACACATCATTTTTTTTATATATATATATATTTTTTATTATTATTATTGAATTTAATTTAATTTAATTTTATTTTTTTATTTTAATTTTTTTTAGCTGCGTAGTGCAGCTCTCCTTCTTTACAAACACACATACGTTTTTATATATAATTATTTTTTAATTTTATTTAATTTAATTGTATTTTATTTATTTACAAACACACATAATTATTTTATATATATATTTTTTTAATTTGATTTAATTTATTTTATTTTATTTTATTTCATTTTATTTTATTTCATTTTATTTTTATGTTTATTTATTTTTAACTGCGTTGTGCAGCTCTCCTTCTTTACAAACACACATAATTTTTTTTATATATATTTATTTTTTAATTGTATTTAATTTTATTTTATTTATTTAGCTGCATTGTGTAGCTCTCCTTCTTTACAAACACACATCATTTTTTTATATCATTTTTTTTTATTTGATTTAATTTAATTTAATTTTATTTCATTTTATTTTATTTCATTTATTTTATTTCATTTTATTTTTATGTTTATTTTTTTTTAACTGCGTTGTGCAGCTCTTTTTTTTTTACAAACACACATTATTTTTTATATATATAAAATATATATTTAATTTTATTTCATTTTATTTCATTTGATTTGATTTGATTTATACTTTTTTTAACTGCGCTGTGCAGCTCTCCTTCTTTAAAAACACACAGTATTTTATTTATATATATATATATATTTATTTTTTATTAATTATTTAGCTGCATTGTGTAGCTCTCCTTCTTTACAAACACACATCATTTTTTTTATATATTTATTTATTTTATTTTTATTTTTTTATTTAACTTTATTTTATTTTATTAATTGTATTTATTTATTTATTTTGCTGCGTTGTGCAGCTCTACTTTTTTACAAACACACATCATTATATATATATATATATATATATATATATATATATATATATATATATACTTGCATTTAATATACATTTATTTTATTTTATTTTATTTTATTTATTTATTTATTTATTTATTTTAGCTGCGTTGTGCAAAAAATAAATAAACCTCGGCGGGTAATGGGAACCAAGCAAAGCATGTGACTTTTCCAGCAGTTAACTCTTCAGAGGTAGCATTTTGGAGGCAATTGTATTGTATTTTATTATTTTGCTTTTACCTTAAAAAGGGGAAGTTCCGACTCCCTCCCCACTCCCTTCTCCCTTTTCAACTTTTGAATATTTATTTATTTATTTTTATTTTTTTTAGCTGCGTAGTGCAGCTCTCCTTCTTTACAAACACACATAAGTTTTTATATATATTTATTTTTTAATTTTATTTAATTTATTTGTATTTTATTTATTTACAAACACACATAATTTTTTTATATCATTTTTTTATTTGATTTAATTTATTTGATTTTATTTTATTTCATTTTATTTTTATGTTTATTTTTTTTTAACTGTGTTGTGCAGCTCTCCTTCTTTACAAACACACATCATTTTTTTATATATATTTATTTTTTAATTGTATTTAATTTAATTTAATTTTATTTATTTAGCTGCATTGTGTAGCTCTCCTTCTTTACAAACACACATCATTTTTTTTATATCATTTTTTTAATTTGATTTAATTTAATTTAATTAAATTTTATTTCATTTTATTTTATTTCATTTTATTTTATTTCATTTTATTTTTATGTTTATTTTTTTTTTAACTGTGTTGTGCAGCTCTCCTTCTTTACAAACACACATCATTTTTTTATAAATATTTATTTTTTAATTGTATTTAATTTAATTTTATTTTATTTATTTAGCTGCATTGTGTAGCTCTCCTTCTTTACAAACACACATCATTTTTTTATATCATTTTTTTTAATTTGATTTAATTTAATTTAATTAAATTTTATTTCATTTTATTTTATTTCATTTATTTTATTTCATTTTATTTTTATGTTTATTTTTTTTAACTGCGTTGTGCGGCTCTTTTTCTTTACAAACACACATCATTTTTATATATATATATATATATATATATATATATATATATATATATATATATATATATATATATTTAATTAAATTTTATTTTATTTCATTTGATTTTATTTTATTTTATTCATAATTTTTTTTAACTGCGTTGTGCAGCTCTCCTTCTTTAAAAACACACAGTATTTTATATATATATATATATATATATATATATATATATATATATTTTTATTAATTATTTAGCTGCATTGTGTAGCTCTCCTTCTTTACAAACACACATCATTTTTTTTATATATATATATTTTTTTATTTTATTTTTATTTTTTTATTTAACTTTATTTTATTTTATTAATTTTATTTATTTATTTATTTTGCTGCGTTGTGCAGCTCTACTTTTTTACAAACACACATCATTATATATATATATATATATATATATATATATATATATATATATATTTATATTTATTTTAATTTAATGTATTTATTTATTTAGCTGCATCGTGTAGCACTCCTTCTTTACAAACACACATCCGTTATATATATCTCTATATATACTTGCATTTAATATACATTTATTTTATTTTATTTTATTTTATTTATTTATTTATTTATTTATTTTAGCTGCGTTGTGCAAAAAATAAATAAACCTCGGCGGGTAATGGGAACCAAGCAAAGCATGTGACTTTTCCAGCAGTTAACTCTTCAGAGGTAGCATTTTGGAGGCAATTGTATTGTATTTTATTATTTTGCTTTTACCTTAAAAAGGGGAAGTTCCACCTCCCTCCCCCTCCCTTCTCCCTTTTCAACTTTTGAATATTTTTTTTTTTTTTTTGGGTAAGGGGAAACTGTCCTGGGCCCCCTGACAGAGGCCCCTCTATATAAAAAAATACTACAAAACTATAAAAAAATTATATAAAAATAATAATAATAAAATAATATATACTATGCGCTACCCCGCACTCTTCTTCTTCTTCTACCAAACACACATCATTTTATATATATATATATATATATATATATATATATATATATATATATATATATTAGTTTAATTTAATTCAATTTTTTATTTTATTTATTTTTTAGCTGCGTTGTGCAAAAAAATAAACCTTGGTGGGTAATGGGAGACAAGCAAAACATGTGAATTTCCAGCAGGCTCATGGACTTCACATTGTATTTTATTATTTTGCTTTTTTTTATGTGTTAAAACAGAACTTTATCCCCTCAAAAGGGGAATTTCCACCCCCCCCCCTTCCCTTCTCCCTTTTCAACTTTTTGATATTTTTTTATTTTTTTGGGAAAGGGGCAAAAGGAGAACCTGTCCTGGGCCCCCTGACAGAAAAGACCCCCCTCTATATATAAAAAAAGATATATATGTAAAAAAAATAATATAAAATATGTGCTACCCACACTTTCCTTCTTTACAAGCACACATCATTGTATATATATATATATATATATATACAAAAATAATATAAAACAATATAAAAATGATATGAAATAATAGAAAATAAATAAATAATAATAATAATAATAATAAATAATAATAATAATACAATTACTTTCCTATCTCCTGACAGAAGGCCCCCCTATACAAAAATAATATAAAACAATATAAAAATTATATAAAATAATATAAAATAAATTAATAATAATATTAATAATAATAATAATAAAAATAATAGTTAAGTAATTGTATTATTATTTATTATTATTATTTATTTATTTTCTATTATTTTATATCAATTTTATATTGTTTTATATTATTTTGTATAGGGGGCCTAGATAGTTAAATAATTGTATTATTATTATTATTTATCTCCTGACAGAAGGCCCCCCTATACAAAAATAATATAAAACAATATAAAAATGATATAAAATAATATAAAATAAATTATTATTAATAATAATAATAATAATATACAATTACTTTTCTTTTCCCACTTACAAAGCAATGAAGGGTCTATAATTTTTATCATAGGTGTATTTTATATGATAGAGACAGAAAATCAACCAAAAATCCAGAAAAAAAACACTCAATACAAATGTTATAAATGGAGTTGCAGTTCAATGAGTAAAATAAGTATTTGATCCCCTACCATCCAACAATAATTCTCCCCCCACAGACTGGCTACAGTAGGTGCTCATGTGGTGAATATATGGAGTATATAGAGTGTATATAGTATATATGGGGGGTATATATGGAGTACATAGAGGGTGTATATAGTATATATGGGGGGTATATATGGAGTATATAGAGGGTGTATATAGTATATATGGGGGGTATATATGGAGTATATAGAGGGTGTATATAGTATATATGGGGGGTATATATGGAGTATATAGAGGGTGTATATAGTATATATGGGGGTTATATATGGAGTATATAGAGGGTGTATATAGTATATATGGGGTGTATATATGGGGTATATAGAGGGTGTATATAGTATATATGGGGTGTATATATGGGGTATATAGAGGGTGTATATATTATATATGGGGTGTATATATGGAGTATATAGAGGGTGTATATAGTATATATGGGGGGTATATATGGAGTATATAGAGGGTGTATATAGTATATATGGGGGGTATATATGGAGTATATAGAGGGTGTATATAGTATATATGGGGTGTATATGGGGTATATAGAGGGTGTATATAGTATATATGGGGTGTATATATGGGGTATATAGAGGGTGTATATAGTATATAGGGGTGTATATATGGAGTATATAGAGGGTGTATATAGTATATATGGGGTGTATATATGGGTCATATAGAGGGTGTATATAGTATATATGGGGTGTATATATGGAGTATATAGAGGGTGTATATATGGGGTATATAGAGGGTGTATATAGTATATATGGGGTGTATATATGGAGTATATAGAGGGTGTATATAGTATATATGGGGGTATATATGGAGTATATAGAGGGTGTATATAGTATATATGGGGTGTATATATGGAGTATATAGAGGGTGTATATATGGGGTATATAGAGGGTGTATATAGTATATATGGGGTGTATATATGGAGTATATAGAGGGTGTATATAGTATATACAGGGGGTATATATGGGGTATATAGAGGGTGTATATAGTATATATGGGGTGTATATATGGGGTATATAGAGGGTGTATATAGTATATATGGGGTGTATATATGGGGTATATAGAGGGTGTATATAGTATATACGGGGTGTATATATGGAGTATATAGAGGGTGTATATAGTATATATGGGGTGTATATATGGAGTATATAGAGGGTGTATATAGTATATATGGGGTGTATATATGGAGTATATAGAGGGTGTATATAGTATATATGGGGTGTATATATGGAGTATATAGAGGGTGTATATAGTATATATGGGGTGTATATATGGAGTATATAGAGGGTGTATATAGTATATACGGGGTGTATATATGGAGTATATAGAGGGTGTATATAGTATATATGGGGTGTATATATGGAGTATATAGAGGGTGTATATAGTATATATGGGGTGTATATATGGAGTATATAGAGGGTGTATATAGTATATACGGGGTGTATATATGGAGTATATAGAAGGTGTATATAGTATATACGGGGTGTATATATGGAGTATATAGAGGTGTATATAGTATATACGGGGTGTATATATGGAGTATATAGAGGGTGTATATAGTATATATGGGGTGTATATATGGAGTATATAGAGGGTGTATATAGTATATATGGGGTGTATATATGGAGTATATAGAGGGTGTATATAGTATATATGGGGTGTATATATGGAGTATATAGAGGGTGTATATAGTATATATGGGTGTATATATGGAGTATAGAGGGTATATAGTATATACGGGTGTATATATGAGTATAGAGGGTGATATATAGTATATATGGGGTGTATATATGGAGTATATAGAGGGTGTATATAGTATATAGGGGTGTATTAGGAGTATATAGAGGGTTATATGTATATATGGGTGTAATATGGAGTATATAGGGTGTATATAGTATATATGGAGATATAGGGTGTATATATAATGGGAGTATATAGAGGGTGTTATAGTATATAGGGGTGTATATATGGAGTATAGTATATAGGGGTGTATCTATGGAGTATATAGAGGGTGTATATTAGTATATGGGGTGTATATGGTATATGGGGAGGTATATGGGGTATATAGAGTATAGTACGGGGTGTATAAATGGAGTATATAGAGGGTGTATATAGTAAATATGGGTGTATATGGGTATAGAGGTGTATATAGTATATAGGGGTGTATATGGAGTATATAGAGGGTGTATAGTATATATGGGGTGTATATTTGGAGTATATAGAGGGTGTATATAGTATATATGGGGTGTATATATGGAGTATATAGAGGGTGTATATAGTATATACTGGGGGTATATATGGAGTTATAGAGGGTGTATATAGTATATATATGGGGTGTATATGATTATATGGGT